>CM059430.1:11935028-12315028 GCA_030390025.1 Squalus acanthias
GAAATGAAAGAAAATTGAAACCCACAGCACAAGAGGAGTTGGTGCACATCCCACACGTTCCTGTATCATAAACTAGTGTTAATCTCTTCACATTTTTCCCCACAAATGTAACTAATGAGACAAGGCTAGGATAGAAAATCTGGGGAGAGTATTTTCTGCGCAAAGTTCTCCGCTATTCTCTATTCACCCATACCTGCCATGTCACCACTAATGAAGAGCCCCCCCCCACTCCCCCCTCCCCCCCCGCCCCCCCCCCCCCCGCAGCCCCCACCCCTTGTGTCCTGGAACAATTCTGTTCTTTTTAATGGAAATTAGCCTTAGACAGGTCTGGGAGCCAATGCATAGCCGCCCCACTCCAGGAAAGTACACACAAGAAAACATACCTGGAATAACATCAAGGCATGCTTTTTAAGCAGAATTTTGCTTTTCAATAGACAATAGTAGAACAAGTTGACTCCCCTTCGTTTCCCACTGAAGCAAAAATTTGGGTTTGCTAGTTTTTTTTTCAAGTAAATGTGGTTAAGAAAAGCAAGATAGGCTACAGATTTGGAGTATTTTATTTGTAGGAAAAGAATAATCAAGTCTCTTGTTATTGAAGAATGCCTGGAGGGCACTGGGTCCTAGATAGGACCAAAGTATCAAGACGCTGGCAGGGTCTCTCCAGGGTAGAGTGTAATCGCAGAGGCATGCTTACGAGCAAGTTGCTGAAGTGTTTGAAAAAAGAAAGAAAGAAAGGAAACCCACTCCTTACTCCTCTTGTTCCCTCATGCTCTGTGAATCATTGGTTGCCACATCTTCACTACCACTATCTAAATCCCCGCCCCCCAGGTGAAAGTATCTGAGCTGGTGCCGGGAGAGAGGTGCAGAGCAAAATCCACATGTAATTCGTTCTGCAGGCCACTGGTGGGAATTTTTTTTTTAAAAGGGCAACAACAGCCCCTCATTTCGAGAAAATTCTAGGCTAGCGAGTGTAATCATTATCTGAGGAAAATTGAAGAATGTTATAGTCTGTAAAAAAAAAGAAACAGAAACTTGGTGAGAGAGAGGGACAGAAGCTCTGAGATTCTGATCCGGGACCAGGACAAAGAGCGGGCAGATCATCCGACAGGGACCAGAATTTGGGGCTGAACCTAGATCTTCCAGGATTCCACTCTGTACCAAGTGATGCTTTAAATTTTGGTTGGGGTGAAGTAATCGCACTCCACCCAGCCAAAGTTACTTGATGCCAAAGAGGATTGATTGCCTTTATTTACAGCACTTATGGCTCCCTTAGGAGCTGAAGATGAAAATGCTGTCAAGTTTCTTCAGCCCCATGAAGGAATCTCCAGTGAAGGAGTTATGAGCTACTCCACCTTCTCCCAACGGATCAGATCTTTATCACTTCTCAAAAGCATTACACATACAATGAATTACTTTGAAGTGAAGTGACTGTTGTTATGTAGGCAAATGCACCAGTGATTTTATTGTGCAACACGATTCCACAAACAGCAATGGGATGAATGACCAGTTAGTTTGGTGCTGGTCAGGACACAGGTAGAACTTCCTGCTCTTCTTCAAATAGCTTCATAGGATCTTAAATCGCTTGAGCCAACAGAACGGGCAGGTAGGACCTTGGTTTAATGTCCATTTTTTGATTATGTCTTTGTGAAGCACCGTGGAACATTTTTCTACGTTGATGGCTCTATATAAATGCAGGTTATTGTACTTGTCTGTCGTGTGAGGAGAGATTGGGTCGATTGGGCCTGTATTCACTAGAGTTTAGAAGAATGAGGGGGGATCTCATTGAAACGTATAAAATTCTGACAGGGCTAGACAGACTGGATGCAGGGAGGATGTTTCCCCTGGCTGGGAGGTCTAGAACGAGTGGTCACAGTCTCAGGATACGGGGTAGGACATTTAGGACTGAGATGAGGAGAAATTTCTTCACTCAGAGGGTGGTGAACCTGTGGAATTCTCTACCACAGAAGGCTGTGGAGGCCAAGTCACTGAATATATTTAAGAAGGAGATAGATAGATTTCTAGATACAAAAGGCATCAAGGGGTAGGGGGAGAGAGCGGGAATATGGTATTGAGATAGAGGATCAGCCATGATCATATTGAATGACGGAGCAGGCTCGAAGGGCCGAATGGCCTACTCCTGCTCCTATTTTTCTATGTTTCTATGTTGTGGTCATCGTTGTCTTCTCCAAAGGCTGGCACCTCCAACAATGCAGCATTCCCTCAGTACTGCACCAGAGTGTCAGTTTAAATTATTTGCTCAAGTCTTGGAGTGAAATTTGAACCCAAAACTTTGCGTTAATTTTTGTAAGATATATAAGTAACTCACATTATAAAACAGTTGGATTTATTGTAATCAAGTCAATGAATTCTTAAGTAACTTCCTGCATAAGTAACTTCCTACAAAGCTAGGCTGACACTCCAGTGCAGTGCTGAGGGAGCACTGCACTGTCGGAGGTGCTGTCTTTCGGATGAGACGTTAAACCGAGGCCCCGTCTGCTCTCTCAGGTGGACGTAAAAGGTCCCAAGGCACTATTTCGAAGAAGAGCAAGGGAGTTATCCCCGGTGTCCTGGCCAATATTTATCCCTCAATCCACATAACAAAAACAGATTATCTGGTCATTATCACATTGCTGTCTGTGGGATCTTGCTATGCACAAATTGGCTGCCGTGTTTCCTACATTACAACAGTGACTCCATTTCAAAAGTACTTCATTGGCTGTAAAGCGCTTTGAGACGTCCGGTGGTCGTGAAAAGCGTTATATAAATGCAAGTCTTTCTTTTTTTAATATCAGCAAACAAACCATTTAAAAGGAATGTCATATGAACACAGTAAGAATTCATCCACTAATATTGCCAACAGAAATATAGTTTCATGATTTGAGAGCTGCTGGCATAATAGCTATCATAGGAAAATAAGAACAGAAGTAGGCCATTCAGCCCCTCAAGCATGTTCCTCCATTCAGCAGGATCATGGATGATCTACAGCTCGACTCCATTTACCGACCTTTGCTCCATATCTCTTGATACCCTTACCTAACAAAATTCTATCAACCTCAGTATTGAAGATTTCAATCGACCCAGCACTCACAGCCTTTTGGGGGAGAGAGTTCCAGATTTCCACTACCCTTTGTGTGAAAAAGTGCTTCCTGATTTCACTCCTAAATGGCTGAGCTCTAATTTTAAGATTAAGCCCTCTTGTTCTGGATTCCCCCACCAGAGGCAATAGTTTCTCCATATCTACCTTAGCAAATAATTTTAAAGACCTTAGTTATTTCACCCCTCAACCTTCTAAACTCAAGGAAATACACAGAAAGTTTATGCAAACTCTCCTCATAATTCAGCACTTTAAGCCTTGTTGGTTTATCCCAGACTTGCACTGCATGTGTAGTGTGTAAAGAGGGCATTAGATAACAGACCTGTGAAAGTGATGAGACAACAGTCTGAGAATACGGATCTAATTTCATGCACCAAACTTGAAGGAACTTCCCCCATTCTTGTTCTGATAAACACAAACTTCCTGAATTATTGAAGAATAACATTTTACAGATGAAGTGAAAAACTCTTAGGCTGCGATTTTGCCGGCGCTCAGAGGGCAAGTTTGGAGGCGGGTCCGGAGTTAAAATCAAAATGATTGACGGGCGGGTTGTGAACCCGTCGCCATCCCGCCTCCACGCAACTTTCCAAAGTGTCGGGTCTGCGAGCCCCGATCAGACCCGACACCAAGCGGCGGGAGAGCCACTTAAGGCAGTTAACAGCTTGTTAACTTTCTAGATAATCCTATTGTAAGAGGCTCTTCCCATTTTGCAACATTTTCAGCGTGTTGCCCGTCGTGCGACAAACACGCCAGCTGATTGTGCCGGGTTCAGCAACTACGCGAATTCTTGACAGCTGCTCCTGCAGCATAAAAGCTGACCTGTAACATGGTTCACTTTCAGATGCCAGAACTTTGTGTTTTGAGGTTTTGGAACACATTTTGCAGGTCTATTGAGCTTGTAAGTGTTTAAGCTGGGATCCATATGCACTGTGACCTCCTTGGAAAAACCTCTCCCCACATTGACTGAGCGCTTATAACATCTATTCCTCAACTGAGATATATACCAGCGGAATGGGAACCATTTATTCCCTCTCATCCTGGTCCTCAGAATCGGAGGAAGAGCAGCCGTGGCAGCAGCAGAACCAGGCACAACAGCAGCACCAACAACAGGAGCGGCAACCTTCTCCTCACGCACCTGATGCTGCACAGGGCAGAGGGCGTCAGCGCAGGGCTGCACCTCGCCGCAGGAGATACCCCCAACACAGGGTTTACAGGCAGAGGATGAGCTTCCTCAACATGAGTGAGCAGCAGTGCCAAAGGAGGCTGAGACTTTCGCGAGAGGTAGTCGCTGACATCGGCACAATGCTGCACCAACACCTGGAGCCCGGAGGAGTGGGTGGACACTCCTTACCAGTGGCTGTCAAAGTCACCACCGCACTCAACTTCTTTGCTTCAGGGTCCTTCCAGGGATCATAAGCAGACATAAGCGGCATCTCCCAGTCGGCCGCACACAGGTGCATCACGCAGGTAATCCTATTGTAAGAGGCTCTTCCCATTTTGCAACATTTTCAGCGTGTTGCCCGTCGTGCGACAAACACGCCAGCTGATTGTGCCGGGTTCAGCAACTACGCGAATTCTTGACAGCTGCTCCTGCAGCATAAAAGCTGACCTGTAACATGGTTCACTATCAGATGCCAGAACTTTGATGCCCTCTTTGCCAAGCCACACAATTACATCCACTTGTAAGTGTTACCGTGTGTGCGGTTGGCTTTGCAAATATGGCAGGCTTCCCAAGGGTGCAGGGCGTCGTAGACTGCACACATGTGTCCATTAGGGCACCCCATCACAACCCAGCTGTATTTGTGAACCGCAAGGGCTTCCATTCCCTTAACGTCCAGCTGGTGTGTAACCACAGGAAGAACATTATGCATGTTTGCGCCAAGTTCCCTGGCAGTTGCCATGACTCGTTTATCCTGCGGCAGTTTACTGTGCCTCAGCTGTTCAATCCGCCAACCCGCCTTTCTGGATGGCTACTTGGAGACAAGGGCTATCCCCTGAAAAAGTGGCTAATGACACAGATGAGGAAGCCATCTAATGAAGCTGAGGAGCGCTACAATGTGAGCCACATTTCCACCAGAAGCATCATAGACCAAACCATCGGCTTGCTCAAAATGTGATTCAGATGCCGCGACAGGTCTGGTGGAGCCCTACAGTATGCACCAGCCAGGGTGTCCAGAATCATCGTGGTCTGCTGTGCCCTGCACAACATCGCACAGCAGTGTGGCTTACCGCTGCCTGAGGAACAAGTGGCTCAGCGCACAGCCTCCTCAGAAGAGGAGGAGGAGGTGGCGGCAGATGACGAAGACATCGCGGAGGCGGATGTGCCAGTTCCACCAGCACACGAGCACATAGCTGGCCGTGAGGCAAGGGATACACTAATCCATGCCAGATTCACGTAAGTTTACGCATCAAACACATGAGGCTGGCACATTGAAATGAGTGTCTGCCCGACCTTCTTAACACACCATACAGCATCTGTACAATAAACTGTGCTTTCCTATCACTCTCCCACCATCATTACAGATGAAAGACGCTCTGACCCCTCACTGTTCAACTTCTATGTCTGAGCACACATAGGCCAACTCTTTGAATCTTTGACATCGCATTTCTTTAATACAATTGAAATAATGATGAGAACCGTAACTTTGTATTAGATCCAAACACCCAAGTGACTACCCTTGTGACTATTAGTGTGTTAACTTTCTCTTACGCGTGCTTCGACGTGGTGCTTCCCCTGTGGTTTCAGCAGATGTAGAGGCAGCTTGCTCACTTCTATGCTGTGCCTGCTTAGACGCCTTTGGCGGGCGTCCTCTGGGTTTGGGAGCTTGGGAGGGCTCGGCAACAGTCTTCTCCTCCTGTAGCTGTGCAGGGGCTGAGACGGCCATCTCAGTTGGGTGAGGAATCTGGGGCTCTGACTAAGGGCTCCACAGTGGCATGGGAGTGTGAGCGTGCTTGGAGAGGAGCCCACACTTCCTTGTTGTCGACCACCAACATCCCTCTCATGGGTCACCTGCACTTCACTGCTAGCAAATAGCTGGAGAGCACCTTGCTGCACATCAGTGGGGCCACGAGGACCCGACTCTGTACTAACAGTCCTCATAGCGGGGACGTCCATGTACCTCTGGTTCCTCTCCTCAATAGATGCCCATCTATCCTCCATAGCAGACCATCTATTTAAAAGAGTCACCATGTTCATTTGAGTCTGGCGATTTATGTCCTTCATGGAGGTTGCCATCCTTTCCATGGCGGCACCTACATTCGTCATTGCATGCACCATGGCATTGCTCATGTTTGAGATGGACTCCTCCATTCTCTGCACACTCGCAGTTACAGTGGCTGCAAACGTTGTCAGAGACTCCTGCACTTGTTCTTGAAGCTCCAGCACCGCTCTCTTTCTGGATGGCCCCAGAGGCAAGTGTCCACATGCGGCTGAGCAGAGCTAGGAGCGTCCAGCGCCCTCCGACGAGGACTCTCGTCTGCTGTCCCTGTCTCCACCATCTGCTGATGCTCACTTATGAGCTGTGATACACCAGATGACAACACTAATCTATCTCGCGAATGACCCACCGAGGTGCGTGTCTCTGCGCTGATGCTGGGTGCGCTCATTTCTGCTGATGCTGCTCTCTCAGAGGCTGCAGCTTCCTCTGAGGAGTCGTCCGGCTCTTCCTCCTGGCCAGTGGGGAGGGAGGCTCACGATGGTCCTGTGGGGGAGTAAAGGCATGAGTTAGACATGTGATATTTATGTAGCAGACACATCCCATTGTGCAGATGATCAGAGCCCAATCTGTATGAACATCAGATGCCATATCAGTCACTCATGAAATCTAAATGAGAGGGTTGCAAATCTATTCTGTCACCAGCTTGCTCTACTGCGCCCGTCTCTCCGTCCCCCACTTCCAGCTCCTCAGCACCTCCGACAATCTCGATAGCAGCTTCCTCAGTGGTGGTTAAGTGCGCCATGGAAGGTGGCCCTCCTCTTGTCCTCCCTCTCCCTCTTATTGTGGGCTCTCTTTTCCTGCAATGAGGGAGACAAGTGGAGTTTGAGCGAGAATGTTTGAGTGAGTGTAGAGAATCCACAGCATAGATGCTTAGAGGGAGACAAAGATGGAGTGAGGTGCCAATACCAAGGGCCCTCCCTGTGCGTTGTTAGTTGTTGCCATTGCATAACAGTGATAGCGAGTGTGAGGGGTGCATAGTAGAATGGTGGAGTGAGTCTGTACATAGAGAGAGAGGGATGGTTAAGGGTGCAAGGGATGTAAGGGCAAGTTGGGATGTGCAGGAGTAGGTTGACAATGTAGAGTGCTGGTGATGAGAGGAGATGGGGAGCAGATTGAAGGTAAGTGTGATGTTATACTCACTTTTGCTGAGCGTAGCAGATCATTGAACCTCTTTCTGCACTGAACCCAGGTGCGTGAGCACAAGGATCTGGTGCTGACCTCCTCAGCAATTTGCAGCCAGGCCGCTTTGGTTTGCTGAGGAGGCTTCCTACGCCCATTGGAGGGAAACAGAACCTCCTTGTGCCCTCTTACTCCCTCCACAAGAGCATGGAGGGAGCCATCATCAAATCGGGGAGAAGCCTTGACTCTTGCAGCTGTCATCTCGCTAACAGTAACACTGAGAAGCATCAGAAAGTGAATAAAACACCAAGGCTGCATGGGCCCCTTAAATGCAGCTGAATCGAAGACGTCAGCAGAGGCGAGCAGCAGACCCGAACCCACTGATCAGGCCGGGTAACACGCACGGCGGGCTTAATAAGCCCAGTTAAGGCAAAATCCTTAGCGCAGTGCGGCTGAAACCGGCAGCGGGACCGGGACCGGAACCCGCCGAGCTGTGAACCCAACGCGAACCCGCCTCCGATGGCAAAATCATGGCCTTGAAGTCTTCATCTAGGAAAGGAGAACTGAATTGTGGCCTTTGGGTTGCAGACTATTATATCAAATAACGCCTAAGTGGAGACTGCAGGAAAGAGTGTGCACAATGTCTTTTGACCTAGTTTCCAAGTCAGGCTGAACCACTAGGTTGACAGCTGCTCTCTCTGGAGCACCATAGAGACCTTTATTTTGCATCTAAAGCATTCATATCTGACTTGGGAGTACTTGATGCTGACAATGGATGTAAAAATCATAGGGGCCGAACTCCTGGGGTGAGGAAAGCACAACTCAGAAAGATTGTTTCTGGGGTGCCAGGAACTTGGGATGGAGCTCGGATCCGCCAGGTCTCTGATCCATGAAAATTGCGTCCCAAATTTAGTTGGGGGGACACAGGCGAGTCTTCTGCCTAGCCCCCCACTTCCCTACCCCCACCCCAAAGTCTACAGACAGCTTTGTGGTCAGACAGCTAGGCATGTTTCCAGGGAATTCCACACATTATAACCTTCTTGGGCACAGTGGGAGGCATGCCAGCAGAAAGCTGGCAGGGATTCCATTCTGGGCCATCCAAAGGCCCCCAAAATACATCCCAGCAAATATATTGATTATAGTACAAGACCCAACTGGTATGGCTTCCTTGGGTCTAAGGAAGGCATAATGGGTAGAATTCTGAACAATTCTTTGGAATTCTTTGATTACACAAATTAGGGTTGTATTCCCTGGAATTTAGAAGGTTAGAAGGTGATCTGATTGAAGTTTTCAAGATATTAAGAGGAACAGATAGGGTAGATAGAGAGAAACTATTTCCGCTGGTTGGGGATTCTAGGACTAGTGGGCATATTCTAAAAATTAGAGCCAGACCTTTCAGGAGTGAAATTAGGAAACACTTCTACACACAAAGGGTGGTAGAAGTTTGGAACACTCTTCCACAAACTGCAATTGATGCTAGATCAATTGTTAATTTTAAATCGGAGATTGATAGATGTTTGCTAACCAAAGGTATTAAGGGATATGGGCCAAAGGCAGGTATATGGAGCCATGATCTCATTGAATGGCGGAACAGGTTCGAGGGGCTGAATGGCCTCCTCCTGTTCCTATGTTCCTGAAGATTGATTAGCATTAGAAGGCAGGCCCCTTGTTTTATTTATGGACGAAGAACTAAAGCTTTCCACTGCCCATTTCAGCTAATAAAGGCCTCTGACTCCCCCAATGCACTGCTGCTCCAAAATTCCGCAGGGCAGTCAGGGCGGTCATGCACCTCTGTTGCGCCTGTACCCGCCCCAACCATTTAAATGACCTTATCCCCGTTAATTGGATGGGGTCAACTCCAGGGCATAGTAGCCAACAGAAGTCTGGTGGCTGATCAGGATCCTGAAATTTCAGACCCATAGAATTTTCTATTCTTCAATTATTGACTTTCACTCATCTTGGGTGCAAAAATGCTCACAGCAAAAAAAAAATGATTCTGACAACAATAAATTATACATAATAGACAACTTAATGCAGAATATAACTGGTATAAAAATGGAGAGAGTAAATATATTCAAGAAGTTCATCTGTTGCAGCATCTCTGGCTCGGGTCCATCCTTGACATGCAAGTGAAACTGCCTCTAGTCAACTTGGGTTAGTGGTTTACATGACTACTTTCTTATCTTAGGAATTCTGCAACAGTATATAATAAAAGTAATCTCCTGCCATCACATGACAGTAATTACTTCCTGCAAGTGATGTTTAGGAGTTTTCCTTCCTGTTCATGGTTTTTACATAAACTTCTTTAATTATTGGCACTGTATTGTAGGGTTCTCCTCATTGTGTTGTTACTGCGTAGGACTGTGCTATGTGTTAGGAGTTTTCTTATTGAGAAACCTACGTGAACAGCTAAGGTCTGTGGTGTAGGAAAACAATAAGGTCTAAAATGATAGGAGAAGATGAGATGAATCAAGAAGCCATGGTTTAATACAAAAGCAAAGAACTGTGGATGCTGGAAATCTGAAATAAAAGCAGAAAATGCTGGAAATACTCAGCAGGCCAGGCAGCATCTGTGGAGAGAGAAAAACGAGTTAACATTTCAAGTTGATGACCTTTTGTCAGAACTGGAACTGGGCAGAACAGTGGCAAATGGAATTTAACCCTGAAAAGTGTGAGGTGATGCATTTTGGGAGGACTAACAAGGCAAGGGAATGCACAATGAATGGTAGGACCCTAGGAAGGACAGAGGATCAGAGGGACCTTGGTGTGCATGTACATAGATCCCTGAAGGCAGCAGGACAGGTAGATTAGGTGGTTAAAAAGGCATATGGGATACTTGCCTTCATTAGCCGAGGCATAGAATATAAGAGCAGGGAGGTTATGATGGAGCTGTACAAAACACTAGTTAGGCCACAGCTGGAATACTGTGTGCAGTTCTGGTTACCACACTATAGGAAGGATGTGATTGCATTGGAGAGGGTGCAGAGGAGATTCGCCAGGATGTTGCCTGGGCTGGAGTGCCTTCAGCTATGAAGAGAGACTGGACAGGCTGGGGTTGTTTTCCTTAGAGCAGAGAAGGCTGAGGGGGGACCTGATTGAGGTGTACAAAATTATGAGGGGCATAGATAGGGTAGATAGAAAGGAACTTTTCCCCTTAGTAGAGGGGTCAATAACCAGGGGGCATAGTCTCAAGGTAAGGAGCAGGAGGTTTAGAGGGGATTTGAGGAAAAACTTTTTCACCCAGAGGGTGGTTGGAATCTGGAACTCACTGCCTGAAAGGATGGTAGAGGCAGGAACCCTCACAACATTCAAGAAGCATTTAGATGAGCACTTGAAATGCCATAGCATACAAGGCTACGGACCAAGTGCTGGAAAATGGGATTAGAATAGACAGGGCTTGATGGCCGGCGCGGACACGATGGGCCGAAGGGCCTCTTTCTATAACTCTAAGTTATAGATATAACAGGTTTTAAGCAAGTGCAGAGGCAGAGAAAGGAGGGAGGGGAGGAAAGCACAAAAGGGAAGGTCTGTGATATGGTGGAAGGCAGGAGAGATTAAAAGGACGCTGGAAATACTCAGCAGGTCAGGCAGCATCTGTGGAGAGAGAGAAACAGAGTTAACGTTTCAGGTCGATGACCCTTCGTTTTTATTTCAGATTTCCAGCATCCGCAGTAGTTTGCTTTTGAGATTAAAAGGGTGCTGGTGCGAGACAAAAGGAGATGGTAATGGTACAAATAAAGGAACAAAAGATAGGTCTAGAGGAGGTGTAACTGGGAATAGCAGAATCATCAACAGCTGCCATCTGAAAAAATGGGGGCACGGGTTATGATCTGAAATTGTTGAACTCAATGTTGAGTCCGGAAGGCTGTAAAGTGCCATGGTTTAATGATGGCAAGCTTGGGTTTCAAGAGACTGCAGATTGTAGCAGAAAAGGACGCCTGAGGGAGGTAAGAAATTCCACAGTTTTGAGGCTTTAGGAAAGAATGAGATGTCAGTGCAGTGAGTGTTTCAACACAATGAGGATGAAGGGAGGTGGAAGACATGTAGGGAAGGGTGTTTGAGCTTAAGAGAAGAGAAGGAGGTTCAGAGGAACACTGGTCCTTGTAGTTTGATGAAAATAGAAAGAGGTCAGACAAGTCGTGAAGGACAGAGAGATTACAAGCCAGAGGTACCACTAATCATGATGTACAACATTATTTTTTAAAATTGGCTCCCTTTCATCAATATAAAGTTATTTGCAATATAGACATCATTTCAAAATTTTGCAAAATACAATTATGCAAGTCATGAGGGCACTAGGAGTAGGCTCAATCAAATTATTTCTTAATTGGGTCACTGTGACAAAAATTGGAATCTCTGGCCCTGAAATTCCGCAGGGTTTTCCCGGAATCCCGGTGTAATATTGGCAGAAATACCAGAGAAATGGTGTAAATGGCTGGGAGTGGGAAATTAAATCGACCACTTTTGTAAATGGACCACTGTACAAATATTTTTTTTTAATTCTTCAAGGGTCCAGGCAAGTTTCAAAGCCTGGAACACCCAGGTGGGCCCCACTTCCATCCCTGGTGAGCTGGTTTGCAAGTCGGGTCCAACTGAGGGCTTGGGATGCACGAACCCCCCAATGTAGCGCATCCACGTGCTCCCCCCTCCCCCCAACCCCTCATGATGATGGCAATGCTTGGGGCAGATGGAGGCAGGCCATGTTCCCCAAAAGGCCATTCCAGATACTGGGCCATAAGTCTGGCAGCCAGCATATCTGGGTCTTAGCTTAGTTTCTGGCCCTTCCAGAGGACACCCACCATAATGCAGGACTGTGCATGTTTGGCTCCATATGTTCACTAATATGTTCATGTGTGCTTATCAAAGATTATAAGTGACTTCTTTCAGGAATAAACTTGTGATTTTAAGTAATTTATGTTGAAAAGAAAGAAAGAAAGCAATTTTTTTTATTCGCTTATGGGATCTGGGCATCGCTGGCAAGACCAGCATTTATTGCCCATCCCTAGTTGCCCTTGAGAAGGTGGTGGTGAGCCGCATTCTTGATCCGCTGCAGTCCGTGTGGTGAAGGTACTCCAACAGTGCTGTTAGGTAGGGAGTTCCAGAATTTTGATCCAGCGACGATGAAGGATCGGCGATATACTTCTAAGTCAGGATGGTGTGTGACTTGGAGGGGAACTTGGAGGTGGTGGTGTTCCCACCTTCGAGGTGGAAGAGGTCATGGGTTTGGGAGGTGCTGACGAAGAAACCTTGGCGAGTTGCTGCAGTGCATTTGTAGATGATACACACTGCAGCCACGGTACGCCGGTGGTGGAGGGAGTGAATGTTTAAGCTGGTGGATGGGGTGCCAATCAAGCGGGCTAAACATAGAAACATAGAAGATCGGAGCAGGAGTAGGCCATTCGGCCTCTCGAGCCTGCTCCGCCATTTAATGAGATCATGGCTGATCATCCAAATTCAGTACCCTGTCCCTGCTTTCTCCCCATATCCCTTGATCCCCATAGCCTTAAGAAATATATTTAACTCCTTCTTGAATATATTTAATGAATTGGACTCAACTGTCTTCTGTGGTAGAGAATTCCACAGGTTCACCACTCTCTGGGTGAAGAAATTCCTCCCCATCTCAGTCCGAAATGGCTTACCCCTTATCCTTAGACTGTGACCCCTGGTTCTGGATGCCCCCGCCATCGGGAACATCCTTCCTGCATCTAGTCTGTCTAGTCCTGTTAGAATTTTATAAGTTTCAATGAGATCCCCTCTCATTCTTCGAAACTCTAGCGAATACAAGCCCAATCGACCCAATCTCTCTTCATACATCATTCCTGCCATCCCAGGTATCAGTCTGGTGAATCTTCGCTGCACTCCCTCCATGGCAAGAACATCCTTCCTCAGATAAGGCGACCAAAACTGCACACAATACTCAAGGTGTGGTCTCACCAAAGCCCTGTACAACTGCAGCAAGACATCCTTGCTCCTGTACTCGAATCGTCTCGCTATGAAGGCCAACATACCATTTGCCTTCTTAACCGCCTGCTGCACCTGCATGCTTACCTTCAGCGACTGGTGCACAAGGACACCCAGGTCTCGTTGCACTTCGCTTTTCCCAATCTATTGCCGTTCAGATAATAATCTGCCTTTCTGTTTTTGCCACCAAAGTGGATAACCTCGCATTTATCCACATTATACTGCATCTGCCATGCATCTGCCCAATCACCCAACCTGTCCAAATCATACTGGAGTTTCTCTGCATCCTCCTCACAGTACACACGCCCACCCAGCTAGATATTACATCTAGTTCCCTCGTCTAGATCATTAATATATATTGTGAATAATTGGGGTCCTAGCACCGATGCCTGCGGTACCCCACTAGTCACTGCCTGCCACTCGGAAAAAGACTCGTTTATTCCAACTCTTTGCTTCCTGTCTGCCAACCAGTTTTCTATCCAAGTCAGTACCTTACCCTCAATCCCATGTGCTTTAACTTTGCACGCTAATCTCTTATGCGGGACCTCATCGAAAGCCTTCTGACAGTCCAAATACACCACATCCACTGGTTCTCCCTTATCTATTCTACCAGTTACATCCTCAAAAAATTCCAGTAGATTAGTCAAGCATGATTTACCTTTTGTAAATCCATGTTGACTTTGTCCGATCCTGTCACTGTTTTCCAAGTGCTCTGCTATTACATCTTTTATAATGGACTCTAGCATTTTGCCCACTACCGATGTCAGGCTTACCGGTCTATAATTCCCCGTTTTCTCTCGACCACCTTTTTTAAATAGTGGGGTTACATTATCCACCCTCCAATCCATGGGAACTGTTACAGAGTCGATAGAATTTTGGAAGATGACCAGCAATGCATCTACTATTTCTAGGGCCACTTCCTTAAGTACCCTACGATGTAGATTATCAGGCCCTGGGGATTTATCGGCCTTCAATCCCATCAATTTCCCTAACACAAATTCCCTACAAATACTGATTTCTTTCAGTTCCTCCCTCTCATTAGACCCTATGTTCGCCGACATCTCTGGGAGGTTATTTGTGTCCTCCTTTATAAAGACAGAACCAAAGTATGTATTTAATTGGTCTGCCATTTCTTTGTTCCCCATTATAAATACCCCTGATTCTGACTGCAAGGGACCTACGCTTGACTTCACCAAAATTTTTCTCTTCACGTATCTATAGAAGCTTTTACAGTCAGTTTTTATGTTCCCTGCAAGCTTACTCTCATACTCTATTTTCATCCTCTTAATTAATCCCTTTGTCCTCCTTTGCTGCTCCCAATCCTCAGGTTTGCTGCTTTTTCTGGCCAATTTATATGTCCTCTCCTTGGATCTTATGCTATCCCTAATTTCCCTTGTTAGCCACGGTTGAGTCACCTTTTTTGTTTTATTTTTATACCGAACAGGGATGAACAAATTCTGTAGTTCATCCATGCGATCTTTAAATGTTTGCCATTGCCTATCCACCGTCAACCCTTTAAGTAACGCTCCCCAATCCATCCTAGCCAACTCGCGCCTCATACCATCGTAGTTTCCTTTATTTAAATTCAGGACCCTAGTCTCTGAGTCAACGACTTCACTCTCCATTTTAATGAAGAATTCTATCATATTATGATCGCTCCTCCCCAAGGGGCCTCGCACAACAAGATTGCTAATTAATCCTTTATCATTACATAATACCCAGTCTAAGATGGCCTGATCTCTAGTTGGTTCCTCGACATATTGATCCAGGAAACCATCCCGTATACATTCTAGGAATTCCTCCTCCACAGTATTGTTACTAATTTGGTTAGCCCAATCTATATGTAGATTAAAGTCACCCATGATAACTGTTGTGCCCTTATTGCATGCATCTCTAATTTCCCATTTAATGCCATCCCCAACCTCAGCATTACTGTTTGAGGGTCTGTATACAACTCCCACTAAGGTTTTCTGCCCCTTGGTATTTCTCAGCTCTACCCATACAGATTCCACATCATCAGAGCTAATATCCTTCCTTACTATTGTGTTAATCTCCTCTTTAACCAGCAATGCTACCTCACCTCCTTTTCCTTTTTGCCTGTCCTTCCTGAATATTGAATACCCCTGGATGTTGAATTCCCAGCCTTGGTCACCCTGGAGCCATGTCTCCATAATCCCAATTATATCATATCCGTTTACATCTATTTGCGCAGCTAGTTCATCCACCTTATTACGAATGCTCCTCGCATTAAGACACAAAGTCTTGTTTTTTTAACACTCTTAGACCATTTAGAATTATTGTTTACTGTGGCCATGTTTGATTTACACCCTTGAATTCTCTGACTTCCACTTTTGCTTTTATCCTTCCTGTCTTTTTCTTCTATCCTTGCTTCCCTTTCCTCTGTCTCCCTGCACAGGTTCCCAACCCCCTGCCAGACTGCTTTGTCCTGGATGGTGTCGAGCTTCTTGAGTGTTGTTGGAGCTGCACTCATCTAGGCAAGTGGCGAGTATTCCATCATACTCCTGACTTGTGCCTTGTAGATGGTGGAAAGGCTTTGGGGAGTCAGGAGGTGAGACACTCGCAGCAGAATACCTAGCCTCTGACCTGCTCTTGTTGCCACAGTATTTATGTGGCTGGCCCAGTTAAGTTTCTGGTAAATGGTGACCCCCCCAGGATGTTGATGGTGGGGGATTCAGTAATGGTAATGCCATTGAATGTCAAGTGGAGGTGGTTAGACTCTCGCTTGTTGGAGATAGTCATTGCCTGGCAATTCTGTGGCGCGAATGTTACCTGCCACTTATCAGCCCAAGCCTGAACGTTGTCCAGGTCTTGTTGCATGCGGGCATGGACTGCTTCATTATCTGAGGAGTTGTGAATGGCGCTGAACACTGTGCAGTCATCAGCGAACTTCCCCATTTCTGACCTTATGTTGGAGGGAAGGTCATTGATGAAGCAGCTGAAGATGGTTGAGCCGAGGACACTGCCCTGAAGAACTCCTGCAGTGATGTCCTGGGGCTGTGATGATTGACCTTCAACCACCACAACCATCTTCCTTTGTGCTAGGTATGACTCCAGCCAGTGGAAAGTTTTCCCCCTGATTCCCATTGACTTCAGTTTTACTAGGGTTCCTTGATGCCACACTCGGTCAAATGCTTCCTTGATGTCATGGGCAGTCACTCTCACCTCACCTCTGGAATTCAGCTCCTTTGTCCATGTTTGGACCAAGGCTGTAATGTGGTCGGGAGCCGAGTGGTCCTGGCGGAACCCAAACTGGGCATCAGTGAGCAGGTTATTGGTGAGTAAGTGCCGCTTGATAGCACTGTCGATGACACCTCCCATCACTTTGCTGATGATTGAGAGATTTATGAAAGGGAAATCATGTTGATGAATCTGTTACAGTTTCTTGAGGTTGTAACTAGCAGACTAGATAAGGGGGAACCAGTGGATGTGGTGTATTTGAATTTTCAGAAGGCATTCGATAAGATGCCACACAAGAGGTTATTAAACAAAATTAGGGCTCATGGGATTGGGGTAATATACTAGCATGGATTGAGGATTGGTTAACGGACAGAAAACAGAGAGTAGGAATAAACGGGTCATTTTCGGGTTGGCAGGCTGTAACTAGTGGGGTACTGTAAAGATCAGTGCTTGGGCCTCAGCTGTTCACAATCTACATCAATGATTTGGATGAGGGGACCAAATGTAATATATCCAAGTTTGCTGATGATACAAAGCTGGGTGGGAATGTAAGTTGTGAGGAGGATGCAAAGAAGCTTCAAGGGGATATAGACAGGCTAAGTGAGTGGACAAGAACATGGCAAATGGAATATAATGTGGAGAAATGTGAAGTTATCCACTTTGGTAGGAAAAATAGAAAAGCAGAGTATTTTTTAAATGGCGAGAGATTGGGAAATGTTGTTCTTCAGAGGGACCTGTGTGTCCTTGTACACAATCACTGAAAGTTAACATGCAGGTACAGTAAGCAATTAGGAAAGCAAATGGTATGTTGGCCTTTATTAATTCATTAAATATATTCAGGAAGGAGTTAGATATATTTCTTAAGGCTAAAGGGATCAAGGGATATGGGGAGAAAGCAGGGACAGGGTACTGAATTTGGATGATCAGCAATGATCTCATTAAATGGCGGAACAGGCTCGAGGGGCCGAATGGCCTACTCCTGCTACTATCTTCTATGTTTCTATGTTTCTATGTTTATTACAAGTGGATTTGAGTATAAGAGTAAAGACGTCTTTCTGCAATTATTTTGGGCCCTGGTGAGACCACACCTGGAGTATTGTGTACAGTTTTGGTCTCCTTACCTAAGGAAGGATATACTTGCCATTGAGGGAGTGCAACAAAGGTTCACCAGACTGATTCCTGGGATGGGGGATTGTCCTTTGAGGAGAGATTGAGTAGATTAGGCCTATATTCTCTTGAGTTTAGAAGAATGAGAGGTAATCTCATTGAAACATACAAAATTCTTACAGGGTTTGACAGGGTAGATGCAGGGAGGATGTTTCCCCTGGCTGGGGAGTCTAGAACCAGGGGTCACAGTCTCAGAATAAGGGGTCGGCCATTTAGGACTGAGATGAGGAGAAATTTCTTCACTCAGAGGGTGGTGAATCTTTGGAATTCTCTACCCCAGGTGGCTGTGGAGGCTCAGTCGTTCAATATATTCAAGACAGAGATTGATAGATTTTTAGATATTAAGGGAATCAAGGGATATGGGGATAGTGCAGGAAAGTGGAGTTGAGGTAGAAAATCAGCCATGATCTTATTGAATGGCGGAGCAGGCTCGAGGGGCCAAATGGCCGACTCCTGCTCCTATTTCTAATGTTCTTATGTTACAGCACAGAAACAGGCCATTCAGCCCAACTGGTCTGTGCTGGTGTTTATGCTCCACATGCGTCTCCTCCCACCCTACTTCATCTAACCCCATCAACATATCCTTCGATTCTTTTCTTCCTCACATAATTATCTAGTTTCCCCTTAAATGCATCTAAGCTACTTGCCTGGACTACTCCATGTGGTAGCATGTTCCACATTTTCACCCTCGGTAAAGAAGTTTCAACTTAATTCCCTATTGGATTTATTAGTGACTATCTTATATTTATGACCTCTAGTTTTGGACTCCCCCCACAAGTGGAAACATCCTCTCTACGTCTACCCTATCAAATTCCTTTATAATTTTAAAGACCTCTATTAGGTCACACCACATTTGAACAAAATGGAGAGAAAAAAACATTTGAAAAAATGTTTTCAAATGCAAAGAAAATTCAGCAATCGTATAAAGTGTTGTGCACTTGGCAAACCACCGAGGCTTCATACCCTGTGAGCGAGTGTTAAAACACAGTTTTTGAATCATTTTATGTCATTTGAAACTAACTGGAAAAGGACAGCTGCTCCAAGGTGGTCCATACCTTTGTGTCTTCTAATGTCCTTGTGCTTGGATTTTCATGCCAAATTTATACCAATAAGTGGTTACTTCTCTGAATTCGCCTTGTAGTTCAGAACGTAAATATATCATGCTGAAAAGTGTGTTTAAGTGACAATAATTATACTGTTCCTTTCTTTTCATATGAAAATATGCCACTGGCTGAGATTGTAGGTTGAATAGATACTTTATGGAAATTAGCTGAGATTCGACCTATAATATCAGACAGTAAAAGCATCAAATTGTTTGGACTTCAAGTAAGACTATTTGGAAAGCAGCATCACCGATTGCAACACAGTATTAACCAACTACATGTCTATAGTATAATAATAGATTATTACATTGTCAGTGGAAAAATCCCATTGAAAATCAGTTGGAGAGCCATGACCCATCGAGCAGCTTATCATTAAGGTTGCAAAGAGTAGAAGAGAAGATATGATAAATACTGGAGAGTGGAATCAGAATGGGCAGCTCCAGCTGAAGAGCTAGCATTGGCCCAGCAGTAATGGGCTGAATGGCCTCCTTCTGCACGGCAATTTCGATGATCCCATGAAAATAAGAAGTAATGGTTAGATGACATTAACCTTGGATTTTAAAAGGCTGTATGCTGTAAGAGGAAGATTGAGAAAGGTAGGGAGTTTCATGGTTCTGGGAAAGAGTGAGTTAGAACAGGAGACAGTGCGGTGAGACTATATTGCAACAGAGTGAGGATGCAGGAAGAGGAAGAGCATGCTGGACAGTGTATTAGAGCTCTGGAGGAACGAGACTGGTGAGTTTAAAAAGCAACAACCATTTTAGCGTGGCTAAACTAGAGAAAGACAAGATGGATTGCAACAAAAGCAGTGTTAGAGGCTGGAAGTGAGAGAAAGAGGGCCGGATTTTCATTGACCCGTGGAGGTGGGTTTGGAGGCGTGTGGGGGGTTAAAATTGCGAAAACTGGCGGGCGGGCACAAGCCCACCTCCATGCAATTTTCATTAAATCGTGTCTGCTGGTCCCGACTCCGTCCCGCCTCTTAGAGGCGGGATAGGCTGTTAAGGCCCTTAACAAGCACTAAATTGCCTCTATAATGCCATTTTGAAAGGCTTTTGTGATTTTAACCCTTTTTCTACGTGAAGCACGCCTGTTCTGAACCACAAATGTGAAACCTGGCTGGCTGGCTATGTGGATGGATGGGGAGGAGACATATCTGGGAGTGGTGGTGTAAAAATATCTGGGAGCAGACTTAGGGCTGCTGCTGCTCATTTTGCATCCAGGTCCTCTCACAGCAAAGGCCAGGCAGTCTTTGAAGACCTTCAATGCAGCAGCAATGATGACATCATCAGAGGCGACTTTCAGACTGCAAACACTAATTGGTTCATGGGTTCCCACATGCTGGAACTCAATTGCCCAATTAGGTGAAAATTGCATCAATCTCCCACATCCAATTGCAGTCGGGTGGATAACACGAAAAGTGGATGACATGACCCCAACCCGCCCCAGTATCAAAATCCAGCCCTGAGTGTCTATCGCTAACTTTATCTTGTATCCTGTCCAGGAATGTGAGAGAGATGCTAGAAGAGCCTCGGCAGATATGGGAGCAACACTTAAGTCTGGGATAGACGTGGGCTGTGTAAAAAGTCAAGATGTGTTGAGAGGATGAAAAGTGCTTGGCACGAAAGCCAAAACTGAGCTTCTTGGAGGCAGCTCTAACAATGATGAGATGTGGGAGCTGCATTTAGTAAGCCATTCATTACATTTCAGAATTTAAAACATCTGCTAGTAATTCAGGATGGAAATTTACTGCAACCCTTTCTGGTCATGCAGACGCTGCCAGTGTTCTACACGTGGTGATCTTATCATTCACTGTCGATTTTGTCTGATAGTTACTTCTGTTTCATTCACAAACTGTAACATGGCTGTCAAATGTTATACTAGCGCACAGAAATGCAGTTTTGCAAAACCGGATAAAGCAATTACAGAAATGTATGAATCTGTAGGACATTTCATGAGTCACGCCCACACCATCTTATTCTAGTCTCTGTTTTGGACACATATCAAAGAATGCAAAAAAACATTTGGTCTATTGAAACTCATCCCTCTAGCGCACCAACTCACCCAGACCCATAATCCTGCTGCATTTTGAAACATAAATAGCAAAAATGCTGCTGAATAAAATGGTGGGTTACTATTTTGGTGTCCTATAGGTGCCTTCTAATGGAAAACTATTGTTCTATCATCAATCTCTTGTAGAGGATTTTGTTAGATTTGGTAAAATAAATAGGAATTTCATAGGTCTGATCCAAATCCTTTGGGCTGGATTTTGTTAATGGGGATGTGATGGAGGCGGGACTCCCACTTTTTGGGTTGTAGTCCTGCCTCCATCGACTTGTGGCCAACCCACTGTATTTTCCCTTGATTGACCTTGTTAAGCCCGCCCAGCGGGCTTAGCAGGCCAATCAAAGGTCCCTTGGATACAGGTGACGTCAGCCATTGAAATTTCATCTATCAAGAGCTTTTGACAGATGAAATTTCAGCGTTTGACAGCTCTGTGAAGCTGTCAAACACTGACAATATGATTTCTAACGTGAGTCCCTGTACTTAGACTCAGTTAGAAATCAATCCAGCACAGAAAGCAGAGACTGCAGCTTTTGACAGCTCCGCAGCCATTCTGCTTTCTGTGCCGTGGATGTGAGGGACTCCCAACACCTTAGCCTGCAGGACAAAGTTAAGGTAAGTACAAGTTCTTAAAACACTTTACACACACCAAGCACACTTACCTCTGCACTCATGCACCCATCACTCACCTGCACACCGGACATCTCGACCCCTCCAAGCCCTCCAGACCGACGGTCCGCCTCGCTAAATTGGCGTGGTTCGGACCTGTCGGGAAGCCCACACTTCAGGGCCAAAAATAGGGATTAGGCAAAAAACTGCCTGTTAACTACCTGTTAACAGGCAGTTTATTGGCACTAATCCCCTTCCCGCCTCGGGGAGGCGGGTCCCAGCACAGGTCGGGTACCCGCCTCCTGTGAAACTGGCATGGAGGCGGGATGGGTTCGGGACCCCCGAATCTGCTATTTTCCCACCCCACACGCCTCCAAACCCGCCTCCACGGGTCAATGAAAATTCTGCCCAAGTTTGCTGTAGAATTCTACCTGATTTTAGGACAAGGGGGTATATTTTCGTCTTCACTGCGTGGGCAGTAATGAAGCCAGGCAAGTCACACACCCTTTACATCGCCATTGATTTTCATTCCATTAATTTCAATGGAACGAAAATGTCTATGGAGGTGGCAGGGGTGGAACAGCTTGTTGGTGCATTGAAAAGCAGTAATGCATAATTGGAAAAAAGCTTCGACAGAAATGTATGAGTTCACAGGAAATTTCATAATTCTGGCACGCACAGAAATGTGCCGTGCCAAGGCCTGGTAAAACGTGGGATTGCAGCTGTGTTTCCTCACATGGCGAGTTTCTGATCTGTTGTGGTGGGACATGAGCTGGGTGAGCTGTTTCATCAGAAGGAGGAAGTGAAATCTGTTGGGTGAGTCACCCTGGATTGCTCCTAGGAACCTGGCAACTGCCAGTTATAGACTAGTGTCTGTGGTGCCCTCAGAGCAGTTCAAGGAGGTGCTGCAAGACACCTACCAGGATAATAAATCACAGGAGGAAATGCAAAGCAGATTGGATATGCATGGATTAAGAATGAGGTTACGATGTAAGAGACTTTACATTTAACATCTCATGAATTGATCTTGTAAGTATTTCTTAGGCCGATTTGTTCTTGCAGGCAGGCCAATATTTTAATAGTAATAGTTGATCTTCCTTGGCCTTGCACAGGGGGAGTCACTACCAAGTATAGTCTTCAGATGAAATAGGGTTAGAGGACAAGGGAATAATTGGACCAAAGGTAATTCAGCCTCCATTTTAAACTCATACAATCTGTCCTTATTTTTATATCACCATTATAAATTCCTATGTCCACATTTATAGTAGAAACCGTCTATGTAAACTTGTCACGCTGTAATTATATCCTCCCACCAGTGGTGGCACTGCAGCAATATTTTTCATATATTATATATAGATTTGTTTGAGAAAATCTATTTTGGGGATCATTCATTTTTCTGTAATAATTTGAATCCTGCTCCATGCACCATATCATTTTTATTTGCCCTCTATCTTTCTGTTCTGAATCCATCTTTCTGATTTATTTTGTCTGTTTTCCATTTTTTTGAGCATGTTTCTGAACAGTCAGAGAAGCTTTAATAACAAAACTTAGTGATAGTGGAGACAAGCAAGCAAAACACAGAAATGACCATAAGGAATCATAGATGTTTTTATTTCAAATCATACATTTTGTTATTTTAACACACACGCCAAAAGCTTTCTTTTGATGTTTCACTTTGCTTATTGTCAACAATGAGTTTTTATTCTGCAATCAACTGCTTCCCACATTCACTGAGTCCATGTTTTTGTAAGTTATATCATATTTTTTTCCTCTTTGCCGTATTTAGGTCTCCCTGAGGTTTTCAACCAACCCGTTCTGGAGGTGCTACTGGCCATCTGTAAACGCTGGTCTGTAACTGCGTGCAAGTATACCCTGGGTATTTTAGTTTCTGGTTTCTGTCCCTCCAATGGAGAATCACTCATTTCATGTGATCATCTAATAGCATGGCTGAGATAAGGAATTCACCAACAGTGAAATGGTGGGGCTGTGGCCCACATTCAACTACCCTGTAACAAAGTTCAACTGCACCATTCTACATGGTTACAGGGTTAATTAGACAGTAGCTTTTATCGAAAGTAGAATTCATCTCAAGAGTTTCCAACAACATTACATCACATGTTCAACTGGCATTAACTTGCCCATTAACTTTGCACAAACAGCGGCATCTAAGAAATGTTTGATCATTGATCAGATAAACTGAGAAAGAGAACCAGCTATAAAATGCTGCTCATAAATTACAGATTGCAACGTGATTGAAGAGCAGAGTTTAAACTTTCTGCTTCTTTTTTGAAAGGGCATTATTTTTCTCAGAGGCAATATATTTTAGAGCACCTTTGTCGCTATTTCCAGTCAAGCCTGACAGAAGGGTGTCCTTGACCCTGCTCTGTAACCTGAACACATGAAAGAAAAGAAAGAAAGACTTGCATTTATATAGCGCCTTTCACGGCCACCGGACGTCCCAAAGCGCTTTACAGCTAATGACGTATTCTTACAAGGGTAGTCGCTGTTGTAATGTAGGAAACGCAGCAGCCAATTTGTGCACAGCAAGCTCCCACAAACAGCAATGTAATAATGACCAGATAATCTGTGCTTTAGTGATGTTGATTGAGGGATAAATATTGGCCAGGACACCGGGGATAACTCCCCTGCTCTTCTATCGAAATAGTGCCGTGGGATCTTTTACGTCCACCTGAGGGAGCAGATGGGGCCTCGGTTTAATGTCTCATCCGAAAGACGGCACCTCCGACAGTGCAGCACTGCACTGGGAGTGTCAGCCTAGATTTTTGTGCTCAAGTCCCTGGAGTGGGACTATGAACCCACAACCTTCTGACTCAGAGGTGAGGGTGCTACCCACTGAGCCACAGCTGACACACCATGTGCAGTGAATGGTATTTCAGCCAAAGCAATCAAAGAGGAAATGATGGATTCTTCAGTCGACTTAGAATGAGCGAGCACTGACGGAGGAGGTGGTGTACCTCACTGTGACTCTTATCCCCTGGAATCCATTCTTGATCCCCTTCGGTGGTCAGAGAGGAATCTATCAGAATTTGGCAAGTCCAGAAAAAAATTAGACATTTTGTCATGGTCGCCTCACAGCTCATGGAAAACAACTTCCATTATTTAACCCAGCTGCATTCCACAGATAACCCTTCCCTGGTCCCAGCAGAACTGCAGTGGTTCTGTAGAGTATTTGATCATCCATTTCATCTGCAGAGTCCTTGTTGGGAAAAATAGAAAGTTCTTATGAAGGTGCTGACTGCTAGGAAGAGTGCAGGCATTGATGTTGACTGGTGTACACAGTGACATCAGACTCCTCCAGGAACTTGTCCAACTCCCTTTTCAAAATTTGCAGCAAATCCGCGCACACTGCACAAGCCTACAACGTATTCCAAAGGTCTATGATCCTCTGCAAAAAAGGAAATACCTAACATCTAACCTAATCTTATGCTTAGGTAACTTATACGCATATCCCCTCATTGTCACTAATCTATCTAATTCAAATAATCTATCCACAGTCTAGTCCCTTCATCACTTTAATACTTCAATCAAATGACCTCAATATCTATACTTCACTAGAGTAAAAAGGCCCAGCTCTCTGAGCCCGCAACCACACTCAGGCTCTAAAGCCCGCCACCCACCCCCCACACCCCCCAACCCCCCCATGCTTCCTGGAGTGCTACTAGCCACTCCCCAGCTCTCTCAGATCCCCAACCTCCCAACTGTTACCTGTCTCTTGACCATCCATGATTGCTCTTACCCCTCTACACCACCCAGTGCTCCCAGGCAATAGTCCCACCCCTCAGTGCTCCCAGGCCTCACACCCCACTCTGTTAGTACCTCAGCCCTAGTCCTTCCCCACAAGTGTTCCCAAACTCGCCCCCCTAAAATGTTCCAAGACCATCCCCTTTGATTACACACAGACCTAGCCCCTTCCCCTCCTTCCCAAGCCATAGTCGCTTCCACCCACTCCCTCCTACATCCCTCCTCGAATCCCTTGCTTGGTCCTGGCTCAAGGCTCTGCAGATCTTCGCAAGTGCAGTCTGCCCTAGTCCGTCTTGGCATAGTGCCCACCTGTTTGCAGCTCTGCCTTCCTTTTCACAGCAGCACTGCCCAATTCCAGTAACAACAATGTACATGTTGCCCTCCATCTTAACCAATGGAAAGAACATGTGTGAAAGCCACGCATAAAGCGACATCAGAGGCATAGCAAAGATAGAGGGAAGGAAAGACTCCTAGAAGGAGTGAATGAGGAGTGGTGACAAAAGCAGCGAGAGGAATACAGTGAAAGAGAGAGGAAAAAAAGGAAGACAAATAGAAAGACAAAGAAAGCGACACAGAAAGAATTAAAATGGGACATAAGCAGAGGCACAGTTGCAGGGAGACAGAGACACAACTTTTTTTATCTGGGATCTAAAGAAAACAGATCAACTGGTTTTTTTTCTAAAATTACTACAGAAACATTGAAGGCAGTGCTAGAATTTTACATATTTCAGTTGTGAATCACATATCAATATGTTTAGAATTATTGCAAGCAAACAGTAAGTTCTGTACAAATTTAATATTAACTATTATTTTGTACAAATTTAACAGATACATCAAGATTAGACATTATTGCTTCACAGCTTTGCGACTAATTGCCAACTACGTTATATAACAGAAAGGTTATCAGAGCAGTAATAATAAACAAAATGTGCCAGTAACACAGGTCACATCCTGATTTCCAGTAAGCATTACATGTGCCCTAATATATAGATACACCCACATACCTTCAGGTACCTTTAACGGTAAGTCCTATCAAATAATGTGCTGCAGGAAAAAGGTCAATAGGAGTAGTAAAGATAAAAGGTAACTTTAGTTTTATGGAGACAGGGTAGGACAGTGAACGAGCACACTTTCACTTTGGAGAACTGGATTTGCATCCAGTCCAAACTGTTAAGATGCAATCCACTTGTCCCTGTCATCAAAAGGGTTCAAAGTTCAATGCATTTGGACAGTCCTATGAGTATGTGTCCACAGCAATAATAACTTGGCACTAATTGGCATTCTGACTCAGATGAGCCACAAGGGTGACTTGTGTAGAAAGTGGAAAAGTTCCTACTGCTGGGATAGGTGGCTGATCTTATGAGGTTGGTGTTAAGGCATTGTGTTGAGGCAGAATACAGGGAAGTGTATCTAACCCTTGCTAAACCTGTCCTGTTAATACTTAGGGCTGGATTTTGATAATGGGGCGGGTTGGGGGCGTGTCATCCACTTTTCGTGTTATCCACCCGACTGCAATTGGATGTGGGAGATTGATGCGATTTTTACCTAATTGGGCAATTGAGTTCCAGCATGTGGGAACCCAGGAACCAATTAGTGTTTGCAGTCTGAAAGTCGCCTCTGATGATGTCATCATTGCTGCTGCATTGAAGGTCTGAGAAGACTGCCTGGCCTTTGCTGTGAGAGGACCTGGATGCAAAAGTCTGTTCCCAGATATTTTTCCTACTACTACTTCTCCATTGTAATAGTGGACCTGCAGCTGATAGTCAGCTTTCGAAATGTGCTCCCGCCAGGTTTCACATTCGTGGTTCAGAACAGGCGTGCTTCACGTAGAACAAGGGTTAAAATCACAAATGCCTTTCAAAATGGCATTATAGAGCCAATTTAGTGCTTGTTAAGGGCCTTAACAGCCTATCCCACCTCTTAAAGGCGGGACGGAGTCGGGACCAGCAGACACGATTTAATGAAAATTGCGTGGAGGCGGGATGGAGGCGGACTTGTGCCCGCCCGCCAGTTTTTGCAATTTTAACCCCCCACACGCCTCCAAACCCGCCTCCACGGGTCAATGAAAATCCAGCCCTTCGGTCTGAACATTGACTTTAGTAACTTCAGACCATAGCTATATCCCCCATTTTCTTTTTAGCGGGGGTGCTGGAGTTGTGGAGTCGGTCTGTTGGCATTCAGGAGAAGTGGGGGTGGGTTGAAGCTTCAGGTGTGGACTTTTCGTCAGAACTCTGGCAAGGGCCTCTGCTCTCGGATGTTGCCCTCCCTTTTTCTCTTTTTGGGAGTAATGTTTCCAGTTTTATTTTGGACCTCAAGCCTTTCCTGTGTTTTTCACCATCATAGCTATTTTCAAGTTGTTTTGTTCTTTTAATGTCTTTTCATTACCTGGCTGGCAGGGTCTTTCATATCTCCACCGACCATAAGCCATCATTTCCCAGACTGTCACCAACCTCATCTCCTCTGGAAATCTTCCTGCCATGGCTTCCAACCTCATAGTACCCCAACCCCGCACAGCCTGCTTCTACCTCCTTCCCAAGATCCACAAACAGGACTGCCCTGGTAGACCCATCATTTCAGCCCATTCCTGCTCCACAGAACTGATTTTTTCCTATCTCGACTCTAGTTTTTCTCTCCTTGTCCAGTCTCTTCCGACATCCTCCGCCGGAGTTCGAATGAAAGATCATCGACCTGAAACGTTAACTCTGTTTCTCTCTCCACGGATGCTGCCTGACCTGCTGAGTATTTTCTAGCACTTTTGTTTGTTCTTTCATATCATTTAACAGGTCCCTGTTTTTCCATTAAGCAGTTTGCATCTCATTCCACCCATTAACTTCACCTTGGTGATTGGGTGCCATTTGTCTCCTCTTCCACCCTTTAAAGGGAGTTCCTTACCTTTCAGTATTTAGTTCTGAATAAAGGTACACACCCAAATCATTTACCTGTCCTTCTCGATACAGGTGTTGATAGACATGTTGTATATTTCCAGAATTATCTGTTTCTACTGCAGTCATAAGTTTCCCTCGACCTCCCAGCCATCTGGGAGGTACAGGGATTGTGTACTGATCTGAATCGCTACTTAATCTTCATTGTTTAAAGGGAGTTTCCTGTGTAATTACTGGCACTTCTCATGGTCTTTATACCTGAACTTGAAGCAATGTAAATATCACAACTTCATGACAACTTACTGGAATTGGTCTATATAGTTACTGACATAAGTCTGACACACCTTGTCCTGGATTGTAGATTTAAGTGGCTGCATATTAGTAAAGCTAGCTGCATACACTGGGAGTCCCACTGTGCATGTGCAGACATGTGCCATGGAGGGAGTGCAGCGAAGATTTACCAGACTGATACCTGGGATGGCAGGAATGACGTATGAAGAGAGATTGGGTCAATTAGGCTTATATTCGCTAGAGTTTAGAAGAATGAGAGGGGATCTCATTGAAACTTATAAAATTCTAACAGGACTAGACAGACTAGATGCAGGAAGGATGTTCCCGATGGCAGGGGAGTCCAGAACCAGAGGTCACAGTCTAAGGATAAGGGGTAAGCCATTTAGGACTGAGATGAGGAGGAATTTCTTCACCCAGAGAGTGGTGAACCTGTGGAATTCTCTACCACAGAAGGCAGTTGAGGCCAGTTCATTAAATATATTCAAGAAGGAGATAGATATATTTCTTAAGGCTAAAGGGATCAAGGGATATGGGGAGAAAGCAGGGACAGGGTACTGAATTTGGATGATCAGCCATGATCTCATTGAATGGCGGAGCAGGCTCGAGGGGCCAAATGGACTACTCCTGCTCCTATCTTCTATGCTTCTATTCAGTTTCATGTTATGCACCTTCATGAATGCAGTCGGGGCTCTGAGTTTCAGAGTGGTGCAGCGACAGGCCAATATAACTCTCCCAGCACAAGTAAGTCGCATTAAATAATACCTAACCAACACTGGTGACCGTAGTATAACAACAGCATTCATTCCTTGTTCCTGCGCTTTATGTTTTAAAACTACTGGTAAGAGGCAGTCTGAGAGGGCCAATTTTAACCCTGGTGGAAATTGGCCAGGCAGGCAATTAAAATGCCCACAGCGACTTACCCCCTCCAATCCTACTGCCTACCCGTGGGTTGTCATGTTAATCTGTTATTCTGAGCAGGTGAGAGGGATGCCCGCTGCAAGGCAATGGGGTCCTTCTTTAAATATACAGGTTGGGCTCTGATGACATCATTGGGGACCGACTGCAATTTTAACCTGAGGCCTGTGTGGGGAAGCCATCGTGGTTTTTCCACCAGGCCAACTTAGCGGCCAGAGGAGCTGGGGGCAGAAGAGGTACAGAAAGGCAGATAATTCATATTTTAATTTAGTTTCCTTGTGGGCCAGGAGGATCACGAGTGCTCCTTTGGGCCCCACAGTGTCAGCCGTGGCTCAGTGGGCAGCACCCTTGCCTCTGAGTCAGAAAGTTGTGGGTTCAAGTCCCACTCCAGAGACTAGAGCACAAAAATCTAGGCTGACACTCCAGTGCGGTGCTGAGGGAGTGCTGCACTGCCGGACATGCTGTTTTTCGGATGAGACATTAAACCAAGGCCCCGTCTGCTCTCTCAGGTGGGTGTAAAAGATCCCATGGCACTATTTCGAAGAAGAGCAGGAGAGTTATCCCTGGTGTCCTGGCCAATATTTATCTGTCAACCAACATCACTAAAAACAGATTATCTGTTAATTATCACATTGCTGTTTGTGGGAGCTTGCTGTGCGCAAATTGGCTGCCATGTTTCCTACATTGCAACACTTCAAAAAAGTACTTCATTGGCTTTAAAGTGCTTCAGGATGTCCTGTGGTGGTGAAAGGCGCTATATAAATGCAAGTCTTTCTTTTTTTTTCTTTTCACAAGGAAACCTTGGCCCTCCCTGCCCCGGGCTTCCCTCCCATCCTCTGAACATGATGTGCTCCCGGCCCCCGTCTCCCAATCACTTACCTGAGTGTTCCTTTGGGCCCCTGGTGGCTCAAGGGTTGCCAACCCTCCAGGATTATCCTGGCGTCTCCAGGAATTAAAGATTAATCTGCAGGGCACTGCGCCAAGCGACCCAGGGAGATAAATCAATGGGGCTTTTAAAAAAAACTGTTTTTTTCCATTATCTTTGTTAATGAGTTATAAAAAATATTGGGGATGGGTAAAAAAAAAGGCTGTTTGACTAACAATCAAGAACGATCCAATCAAGTAATGAAGTTCTTTTACCTCCTCCCTTCCCACTGTCCAGAGCCCCAAATACCCCTTCCAGGTGAAACAGTGATTTACTTGTACTTCTTGCAATTTAGTATACTGTATTCGCTGCTCACGATGTGGTCTCCTCTACATTGGGGAGTCCAAACGCAGATTGGGCAACCGCTTTGCGGAACACCTCCGTTCAGTCCGTAAAGGTGACCCCTGAGCTTCCGGTCGCCTGTCACTTTAATTCTCCGCTCCACTCCCACTCTGACCTCTCTGTCCTCGGCCTCTTACACTGTTCCAATGAAGCTCAACGTAAGTTCGAGGAACAGCACCTCATCTTTCGATTAGGCACTTTACAGCCTTCTGGACTCAACATCGAGTTCAACAATTTCAGACTATAACCCCCCCCCCCCCATTTTTTCAGGCGGCAGCTGTTTATGATTCTGCCATCCCCATTTGCAACATTTAACCACTCCTGTCTTGCATTCTAGCACAGACCGTCCCTTAAGCTCCTTCCTCCCCCCGCCCCCCCAACTTCCCTGCCTCTGCACTTGCTTAAAATCTGTTACATTTCCAACTTTTTCCAGTTCTGAAGAAGGGTCTCCGAACTGAAATGTTAACTCTGTTTCTCTCTCCACGGATACTGCCTGGCCTGCTGAGTGTTTCCAGCATTTTCTGTTGTTATTTCAGATTTCCAGCATCCGCAGTATTTTGCTATTGAAGTAACGAAGTCTGATTGCTTTAAAATTGGCGCAGGAAGTTGGTGCCCTGTGAGGAAGAATGTGTGGGGTGACCAATGGCGGGACATGGGCCGGAGCTGCTGGAGGCGGGAGGTCATGTGACGAAACTTCCAGGAAAACATCCAACTAGAGTTGGCAACCCTGCTGGCGGGCCCCTGCCACCCCAAGTCCCTCTCTCGGCCGCCGGGCAGCTCGCACTTCCTGCCAATTTCGGGCACGAGACCAACGGAGTTAAAATCGGGGCTTTCGCGCTACACTCACCCACAGTGACAAAATTCAGACTGTTTGCTCACAGCCCTCTCTCTTCATTCACCATCTCACTGGTTAGGAGATTGTACGTGATTGTCTCTTCCCGCGATGTGTCTAATCAGCAGTTTAAAGCAAAAAAAACACAGAAACAAGGAAGGATGAAGCGGCCCCAATATTTCTACAAAATCTTATGGCGGCAGAGAATCAGGAGGCACAATTTCACGAGGGCTGCACTGCAAGTGGCGTGCCAGCAGGTTGAGAAGCCTTGGATTTTCTGGTTCCCGCACATGTCGAGTTACGTCCCGTGGAACCAGTTCCACCGCTTGGAATTCCAATCCAACAATCAATTTAGCGCTGCTCCGTGCTGTCGGATCACCATTCACTCTCAGATTTTCCCAACCGATAATATTGTATCCTAATCTGCCTTAAAAGAGAATAGCAGTGTGAATACTTTGTCAGGTGCATTCAGGTCTGTAGAAAGGAATGCGGTTGATAACCGACATTTATTAGCTCTATTTATTGTGCAAGATGTCTTCTTGAACAATCTCCAAATCTTTCGAAGATCTTCATGAAGCAATCGCCGGCTTTCTGACAATTGCAATTTTCCTTTCTGTGGTTTCTTTCCGTGCCAGATGATGTGTTAAAACTCGCAGTAAGATGTGCCGCCGAGTTGCACAATGCGCCTGGAGATATATGCAGAGTCATACATTATCATACGTTACATCACCCGTGTAATGGAAATAGAATGCTGCTGGGAATCCGTCGCAGCTCTGCTCTGAAGTACAGTATTATACTTCAAAGCTGGCAAACTTCGCAGAATCATTTCTAACATGTTAAATTGCATTACCACTGTAGGAAATCAATTAAGCTTTAAAACTGAATCATAACACATTTCAGGTTCACTGCCACCTATTGGAACTTATTTGAAATATTACTCGTTATTTCAGTTCACCAGGATGGTGCCAGAGATGGGAAATTGTAGTTAGGAATAGAGATTTGAGATGCTTGGACTATTTCCACTGGAGCAGAGAAGGTTGAAAAGAGAAAAAGAATTGCATTTCTATAGCACCTTTCACAACCTCAGAACTCCCCAAAGCGCTTTACAGCCAATGAAGTACTTTTGAAGTGTAGTCACTGTTGTAATGTAGGAAACGTGGCAGCCAATTGGCGCACAGCAAGCGCCCACAAACAGCAATGTGATAATGACCAGATAATCTGTTTTTTAGTGATGTTGGTTGAGGGATAAATATTGGCCAGGACACGGGGAGAACTCCCCTGCTCTTCTTCGAAATAGTGCCAAGGGATCTTTTACGTTCACCTGAGAGGGAAGACGGGGCCTCGGCTTATCCATTTGTCCAAATTTATCCATATCAGCAGTGGAGGAAAAGGACAAAGAATTAGGAGTTGCTTAAACAAGAGTCTGCAGAGGAACAGCGCAAGATCGGAGGCTGAAGTAAAGGGTATCAGTACAGGTGTGAGGTGGGAAAATAGGAGAAGCAGTAACACCATATAGAGAGCTAGAAATTCAGTCGCGCCCCCTTTGGGGCACTAACTTCGCCGGGGCGCTACTTTCAGTGCCCCGGAAAAATTAGCACCCCCGCGACGGAAATTGAGTGGTAGCGCCCCAAGAGTGAAGTGGGGCGCTACTAGAAGCGCCCCGCCTCCCTCTTGGGGCGCTTCGAGGGAATATCGCGGCGCTACGTGCCGCAGGTATTGCAGGCCTTCCTCCCCTTCTTAAAGGGGAGTCGCCTTGTGCAGCGCGACCCGGGGCCCAGATGGGCCCCCCGGGGATCGGGAGTGCCGGCAAAAGAGCACGGCACTCAAGAAGTGCCTGGGCTCTTGGAGTGCAGCCGGCACTCTGCGGGGGGTGGGGGGGTGGGTAAGGAGGCCGGGGACAGGAGTGGAGGCAGGTGCTGGCAGGCGGCCAGCAACAAAAATGGCCGCCCCGCACCTCGCCTTTAAATAGTGCCTCCCCGGCCGCAGGTAGGCCCCCCTGACCCCGTCAGACATAGCGTCCGGCGGTACGTCAGGGGGCGCTCCCGAAGATCGCGGCCGGGGCGCTGCGCACGGCGATGACGTCATCGCCAGCGGCGCAGCACCGCGGGGTGCTACCGGTTACCGCCGCCGCTAACATCCCGCTGAATTTCGCGGAAGTCGGCGGCGGCGACGCCACGCCCGGGCGCTAGTAGCTTTGCGCCCCGTTAGCTCCCTCTTAGGGCGCTAACAGGAGGCGCAAAGCAACCAAATTTTTCCCCCAGAGACTTTACACAAACATGAGATTAAAGAAAAGGAGAACCAACGAAAGTGTGAACTGACGATTGCCGGGCAATTTGCAACAGATGTAGTCCAGGTGAGTGAAGGTTCAGTCAATCGAGCCCTGATCTGATATACAATAGTCTCAGGGGTCCTGATCTCCTGCCGTAACTTCGACGGAACCCGCCCCCGCGTCCCAGCAAGAGAATGGTGCAAATGGCTGCTTTTACCGTTTCTCTGGGGTTTCCACTAGTTTCCTGCCAAAGTCACTGCAATAGATTGGGAGAACTCCAGTATTTTTGTAGGTAAGGCAATCAGGGGATATAGAGCAATAGCGAGTAAACGGAGTTGAGGTACAGATCAGCCCTAATCTGATTGAATGGCGGAGCAGAGATTTTTGCAGGCTATGAACCTTAGAGTATATTATCCGGCACACAAATCTACAGCAGAAAGCTTCTTCAACCAAGAGCAATTGGAATTTTTTGTTGAATGGTTGACATAGTTATACTGAGCTAGCTCTCTCAGGCTCGTAGATAACTCTGCAGGTCATATTTTCAGAGAGGGGAAGGTTAAAAGAGAGTTTCCATGTTAAATTATAGTAGATAGAAATCTGGCACAATTGTCTTATGTCATAACATGGATACTAGCTTCAGAGGAAAGGGAGCACAGCTATAATTGTTATTGTGTTTTTTCTGCATTGTTGGTTACTAAGCAGGATAACATGCACCACTTAATTTTCACCAGTTGTTGCCTATATATGGCCAGACTACCACACGGAGGAAGTTGAAGTAAGTTGTGAGGGAGATGCCAGGAGCCAGAAGCTCTCACAAGAAGCCGTAGTTATCTTGATCATCTTGCAAAGTCAGACAAGAATTTCAATGGGCAGCATGTAAGAAGAAATGATAATAAATGCAGATTGGTTGAATCACAGGGGCACGGGGTGTGCTCAATAATGTAATCTACAAACATAAAGCATCATCAAAAAATTAAAATAGAAAATACATTGCAAAAAGCTAACTATGCAGAAAACATGTCTTCCGGGGCTCTACAAGTCACTTGAGTGTCTGGATAGTCTGGACAAAATGTCCTAGACAGAAGAGTGGGGCCCAAAAGGGTCAGACTGTTTGTGTGTAGCCAATGGTTACTGCAGGCTGTTTGGAATAGAAAATGATTGACGGTGCAAATATATTTGAAGGAGTTATTGGGTAGAAATTCTAATTGGCACAATTCAACTAGGAATGCTTGTGCTACACTTGTACTACATTCCTATTTTGAGGCAAGCATTAACTTGTTTATTTTATACAGCTTAATGTTTGCAGAACAAAGCACAGACAGAAATGTAATACAAGCGCATTAAGTGTTCCTGCATGAACTTCGCCAGTCGTAACTTCTACCCTCATGAGCCTAGCTTGATATTCATGTGACTGAGGTAGATGTGGGTCAGCAGCTTCTAGTTGCGTATCTTTAATACTGATTACCTTTTGTTTCCAGCACCCAATTGAAAATGTATGGATGGACCAGCTGGGTTGCTTTCAAGATGATGCATGGTCAAAATAAAAGCTACGGTTCGGTTATATTATCATGTTTCTGTCATTTAAGGTAATTATTAAGATTTGATGAGACTTCATCACGTATTCAAAAAGTGTCAATAAAAACACACACCCAAAACATAAGCTGTAACAAAACGTTCATAATGAGACAGCTCCCATTTCCTATTATTTATTTAAAACTCTTAATGAAACACATGACTGATAGGTATGAAAGCTAACCGCAATCACTGTTCAGATCCTTAAACTCTGACCAGTTAGTAATTTAACCGTGGTCCCATCACCTCTTAGCATCCTTTTTTGAAGTTTCTGAATGACAGGATCAAACCACATATTCATTAACCCTCTCCATCTGCAGTCACAGGGAGTCGCAAATTCACATGGAAGTTCAAAATTGTGTGCGCAATTGGATGCAGTAGATATTGTTCCTTCCGTTGTTTGCCACTCTGCTCCTCATTGCCATCTTCCCCCCCCTTCTCAAGTGAAATTACAGATATTTAAGCCTCATTTGCATAGGCCAGATATCTAGATGCATTTGTAAGCAGGAAGTTGAGCTAAAGGGTTAAAGAAAAAAACAACTAACCTTGTGCAAGAGACATTGAAATTTTAACCCTACTGGCTCGGCAGAAACCTGGCAGGTGGACAGTTAAAATCGCCCTGGCTCTCACCAGTCCAAAAGCCTCCATGATTGCAACATCTGCAATTTTAACCTGCTCTCCTGAGCGGGCAGCAAGGACACGCGCCCAGAGCCAACAGGGTCCTTCTTTACATATGCATGTTGAGGCCCGATGACATAATTGAGACCAATGATCCTGATCATTTTTTTTGGGTGCGCGGTCCCTTTAAGGGGCGGCGCAGCCCATTCAAATTATCGCACATGCGCGGGTTTTTTTCATTATAACGGCATTGAGCGGCCTGTGCTGGACCTGCAGATCGCTACACGGCCACGCAGCTAAAAGAGAACATTGATTGAGACCTGACTATAATTTTAATTCAGACCTGAGCGGGGAATCCACCTGTAGTTAAAATCAGAGCCAATGTAATCAGGCCCTTCTGGAATAAAAGTACTGAGTGTAAAGAATAAAATATCATGATATATCAAGAGATCGACAAAACCATAAGGAAAATGATAGCACCGATTAGAGTATTGTTCATGGTGAGAGACACAGCATGCATTAGTGTTATGTTGTAGATTTGCTATGTCTTCAATAATATTTTATTTTTGACGATGTGTGGTAAGTCAGCTGATGTTTGGCCAGCGGCAAAGATTCCTCCCTTGATGCTGATTGTGGTAGCATGGAAAGCTGCCAAATGGCCCTCCCAAGAAAAAAAGCCATCACTAACAGCATGTCAAAAACCCAATTAAGCCAAAGTTCTTTAATAGGAACCTCATTAACATCAACAATAAAGTGTTTAGTCATCAGAGAGGAATTATATATTATGGTGTTTACATATACTTTAATGTTCAGATCCCATGGCGGAATAGAAAATTAACTATGTAGCACAAAAGCGGTTATAAGAATGATAACAAGTTTAAACAAATACTGTACTTAATTGATGTCAGGAGTGATTCATTAAATATTCCTCCACCATTCCTTTGAGTTGATTGTAGGGCTTGATATTCTGAATTCCTTCTGTTAAAATATTTAGAAGTGATCGTGTCCAGAACGGAAACATTTTGGACCCTGAATTGTGTTTGGCTGTGGGGACTGCGTTGCAGGAGGTTCTATATTGACTTAAGTAATTTTGAGTTCATTCCAGTAAATCTGTTGAGTTTGAAAGATTACTATAAGGTACACTGAAAGCAATGCAGAGACATGTCGAGGTTGAGATATAGCAATGATTGGTCATTGGGTTCTACATTACAACAGCGACTACACTTCAAAAGTACTTCATTGGCTGTAAAGCACTTTGGGACATCCTACGGTCATGAAAGGTGCTATATAAATGCAAGTGTGAAACTCCTTATCGTTTGAAATGTGCTTATGAGGTTTAGAAATTCTACATTTTTAGCATAAAGTTCTCATAGATTTTCATGATGGATTCAGGCAAGTACTTCCTCACATATCCTACTGCAGTGAGCTGTTGTTTGCACAATGTGGAATAAGTTCCTTCTGTCGATCATTTTATCAAAAAGTTGGGATGAGTACAAAATGACAAATCTATGTTTTTAACACAGCCTGCAAACCTGATCCGCATTCCAGTGAAATAAAATAGCTGCTGTTATATTATTAATTATAAGTATAGTTTCAGCCACTGTGTTTTGGACATTGACCTCTAGGTGCTTTGTATTCATCCATTTGCCAGCTATATTTAGCTCATTTTCAATGTGTGAGGCACAACAGAAGTCATCTGTATGCAGGTTAACCCATAATGACCTATGATTAAAGTTGGCATGTTATTGACCATCATTCAGTTTGCATCCCTGAGCTACTTACTGTTTGATGGTGCTGGAAACAGACAACTGGATACCTAGTTTGATGACCCAGCTCTTGTGTACTAAGGAGCTATGATACTACTTTGAAATACTACCATCAAAAATATTTCCCAAAAAATATATTAGGGTAAGTGGCTTTGATTAATTCGATGATACTGTGGCGGATCGCCACAAATTTCCAGCACCTTCCCCTGTAAGGCACATTACCTGTAAGGCAGAAGGGGGCGGGGCCTCAGGTTTTACCCAGAGAATTCTGGGAGCAGCTCTCTCAGCCATTTTGTGTGCCATGCAGTGAATTAAAGTTTTCTTGTTTTCCACATATGGATTCAGCCTCCATTCGTGTTTCGCGGCAGCCTCAACATTGGTGACCCCGACGCTCAGAACGTATTCCGAGCACTGCAATGGCGGACACGAACGCAGTTTCCGTGAAACTGCCGGAGTTTTGGGAAAACCAGCCCGAAGCCTGGTTTCTCCAAGCTGAATCTCGCTTCCGGCTGCGAAATAGCACCACAGATGGGACGAAGTACGACTATCTCGTCACATCACTCAGTAGCGCCGCAGTTTCCAAGGTTTGGACAACGCTGCAGAACCCACCAGAGGAAGGCAAGTACGCACATCTCAGAACAGCTCTCCTTAAAAAATTTACGGCCTCGGCAGATCAGCGAAACTGCCACCTCCTCGACCTTCCAGGCCTCGGTGATGCCTCACCATCAGACCTCCTCTCCCACATGCTCTCCCTCACCGACGAGAGCCCACCCGGATCCCTCTTCCGCACGCTGTTCATCCGCCAGCTCCCTCTCAGCATCCGCCCAGCGATCGTGGCGTCCAGCCTCACGAACCTGGAAGCCCTGGCCGATGAGGCCGACAAGCTGCTGTCCGCTCACTCCAGCCGTGACGTCACTCCAGACCTGGCAGCCAATGCCTGGGCGCGCCCCTCACCATCCAGCACGCGGCCACAAGGCCCACTAACCCGGGCCACTGTTACTACCATGCACGGTTTGGCGCCAGGGCACAACGGTGCACACCTCCCTGCTCTTTCAAGTCCGCCCCCGTTCCAGCCCCCACGATGGCCATGGGCCACGCGGGCTCCCTGCTGTTCGTCACGGATGACAAAACCGGCCGCCGGTTCCTGTGCGACACTGGGGCTCAGCACAGCATCATCCCGGCCTCCTCCCTCGACATCCAAAAGGGCGAACGAGGACCGGCGCTGGCTGCTGCTAACGGCTCGGAAATCCGGACGTATGGCACCCGGACAGTCACCCTCGACCTCGCTGGTCACCGCTACCGATGGGAGTTCATCACTGCCAAGGTGCTCTCCCCCCTCATTGGCGCAGATTTCCTGTGTGCCCACGGCTTACTGGTAGACATCCCTCGTCACCGCCTCGTGGACATGAACACCATGTCCCCCATCCTGGGCGCCATGGCCCCCCGTCAACCCGCCGACATGGCGTCACAGTGCCACGCCCGGGCCACGGATGACTACTCGGCACTCCTGGCTGAATTCCCGGCCCTTACCAATCCGACCTTCTCCGCGGAGGCCGCCAAACACGGGGTGGAACACTTCATCCCCACCACAGGCCCCCCAGTGTACGCCCACGCCCGCAGGCTGGACCCGGCCAAACTGGAGATCGCGCGGACCGAGTTTGCCACCATGGAACAGCTCGGCATCATCCACCGCTCCAACAGTCCCTGGGCCTCCCCACTCCACATCGCCCCCAAACCAGGCGGAGGTTGGCGCCCCTGCGGGGATTACCGCCGCCTCAATGACGCCACCACCCCTGATCGGTACCCCGTGCCGCACATTCAGGACTTCTCGGCTAGACTGGCCGGCCGCTCAGTCTTTTCCAAGGTCGACCTGGTGCGCGGCTACCACCAAGTCCCCGTCCACCCCGCGGACGCCCCCAAGACGGCCATAATCACCCCCTTCGGCCTGTTCGAGTTCCTGCGGATGCCCTTCGGCCTCAAAAACGCGGCCCAGGCATTCCAACGGCTCATGGACTCGGTCCTTCGGGACCTGAAGTTTCTGTTCGTCTACCTGACGACATCCTGGTAGCCAGTTCCTCCAAGCAGGAACACCTCGAACACCTTCGCATCCTGTTCGGGCGCCTCAGCGACCACGGGCTCATCCTCAGCCCAGCCAAATGCCAGTTCGGCCTGGACAAGATCGACTTCCTCGGCCACCACATCACCCATGCTGGGGCCATTCCCCTGCCCACCAAGGTGCAGGCCGTCCAACAATTTCCCCGCCCCACCACCATCAAAGGCCTCCAGGAGTTCCTCGGGATGGTGAATTTCTATAACCGCTTCATCCCCAAAGCGGCGTCCCTCATGAGGCCCCTGTATGAAGCCCTCCGGGGCAGGAGCGGCAAGATGGCGGTCGAATGGACGGCAGATGCGTCCGCCGCCTTCGATTCCACCAAGACCGTGCTCGCCAACGCCACCCTGCTCGCGCACCCATGGCCCAATGCCAGGGTAGCGCTCACCACGGACGCCTCCGACCACGCGGTCGGCGCCGTGTATGAGCAGTGGGTCGACAGGCGCCTGGCAACCACTTGCCTTCTTCAGCCGCCAACTACGCCCCCCGGAGGTCAAGTACAGCACCTTCGACCGCGAGCTCCTCGCGCTGTTCCTGGCGGTCCGCCATTTCCGGTTTTTGCTTGAGGGCCACCCCTTCACTGCGTTTGTCGACCACAAGCCCCTGACATTCGCAATGGCAAAGACAACCGACCCCTGGTCCGCCAGGCAGCAGCGCCAGCTCACGGCAGTGTCCGAGTTCACCACGGACATCCAACACGTCTCCAGCCGAGACAATGTCGTAGCCGACTGCCTCTCCCGCCCCGCCATCCACGCCGCACACCTAGCAGTCGACTACGCTCAACTCGCAGCAGACCAGATCACCGACCCTGATCTGCTCTCCGCACCCACCAACCTACCAGGGCTACGCCTGGCCAACGTCACCTGTGGCCCGACCGCAGTCACGGTCAAGTGCGACATATCCCTATGTCAACCTCGGCCCGTCATCCCAACGTCCTGGCGCCGCCGGGTATTCGATATTCTCCACAACCTCTCCCACCCCGGCGCCCGCGCATCCATCAAATTGGTAGCCAACCGCTTTGTCTGGCGTGGCCTTCGCAAGGATGTGCGTACTTGGGCCAACTCCTGCCTAGCCTGCCAACAGGCCAAGGTACAGCAACACACGAAAGCACTCCTCGAGGAGTTTACCGTCCCCTCGCGGAGATTCGACCACATCCACGTGGACATCGTTGGGCCCCTGCCGCCGTCGCAAGGCCACACGCACTTGCTGCCCATCGTTGACCGCACCACACGCTGGCCTGAGGCAATTCCACTGACCTCTACCACCACCGCCGACATCGCCAGAGCCTTCGTCAGCACCTGGGTCGCACGGTTCGGCATCCCCTCCGACATGACGTCGGACAGAGGTCCGCAATTTACCTCTGAACTCTGGACCGCCGTCGCACGCAATCTCGGGGTGACCATTCACCGCACCACAGCGTACCACCCCCAAGCCAACGGACTGTGTGAGCAGTTCCACAGATCCTTGAAGGCATCTCTTCGAGCCAGCCTCCAAGACGGCGCCTGGACCGACTGACTTCCGTGGGTCCTCCTCGGCCTGCGCACCGCGGTTAAAGAAGACCTCCACGCATCGGCAGCAGAGCTCGTGTACGGTCAGCCGCTGCGCGTACCCGGCGAGTTCCTGCCCACCGCCACGACACCCTGGTCAGCCGACCAGCAACGCCACGACTTCGCCTCACCGGCGCTGCAGTTCGCCCTGTGCCCATTGCCCGACACGGCGAATCCACCTCACACGTCCCACTAAGCCTGCACCAGGCACGGTTTGTTTTCGTCTGGCACGACGCCCACCGCGGACCCTTTCAACCCCTGTACGACGGGCCCTACAAGGTGCTACAGGCTGGGGACAAATTTTTCACCCTGCAAGTGGGCGACAGGACCGAAAAAGTGTCGGTGGACCGACTCAAGCCAGCACACTCGGAGCCGGGGAGCAGGTCCCTGTAGCTCGTCCACCTCCACGCGGCCGACCTGCCCTCAAGCCGGTTCACCCGGCTGCTCCACGCCCGGCCGTTCCACGTCCACCGGCGTCCTACAAGAGCCGCTCCGGCCGGCCCATCAGACCGCCGCACCGTCTCGTCCACACCTCCTAAGCGGATTCTGGGGGGAGCTGTGTGGCGGATCGCCACCTAAAACGGGCATAATCCACTCTTCCGTCTGTGGACAAATTTCCAGCACCTTCCCCTTTAAGGCACATTACCTTTAAGGCAGAAGGGGGCGGGGCCTCAGGTTTTACCCAGAGAATTCTGGGAGCAGCTCTCTCAGCCATTTTGTGTGCCATGCAGTGAATTAAAGTTTTCTTGTTTTCCACATATGGATTCAGCCTCCATTCGTGTTTCGCGGCAGCCTCAACAATACAAAAAAGAATTATACAGCGCCTTTCACGACCACCTGGCCTCTCAAAGCACTTTAAAGTCAATTAAGTACTTTTGGAGTGCAGTCACTGTTGTAATGTAGGAACGATGAAGATTAAGATTTGTTTTTGATCATTATTCCGCCCCCCCCCACCCCCGAGCTTTGTTATTTTTGCTCCCTATTTAGACCACCCTGTACTACGGACCATTCCCCAAGTACGAAATAGGGTAGGTTATCCACTCAGAATTCTATCTAATCTATTCTATGACTAGCTGCTTGGAAGTGTGCAAAGGCTGTCTGGATTGACTCTTTCTTTGACATTTTCCACATGGCCTCGTGGTCAGGCTGGGATCTGGAAACAATTCCATCTGGAAATATAGATGTCAATCCATGTTCACCGTTTCCAGAACAATATACTGCTACATCAACATCTTAACAATACGATATCTGTTGATTTTGCTTTCTGACTGTTTAATTAGGGTCGAGGAAGTGAACAGGAGTCGCTTACATTGTATCTTGTACAGTGCTTAATTGAAGGTCTGGTTCTGTAATTCTGCAGAAAAAAAGAGAGGCAAAGTGGAGGCCATGTACTTCCCTTTGGAAGGGGCGAGAACATCAGGATGAACCAACCTGTGGTAAACATAAGTGCCTCTTAGCCACTGCCTCAAGAGTGAAATGGGCAGAAGCTACGGTTGTCCAATCAGTAAGTGATGAGTGAGTAACCTGTAAATAAGCTATCAAAAGTTATCTTAATGATGTACAGTGAAGTCATAAGATAATAAACTGGTGTGCTGAAATTTGTCACCAAACAGGGCGGCTACAGCTCTCTACTGTGAACTCAGGGATACAGATGATACAGGGAACTCCAGGATGCTTCATGTGTCCTAGATAACCACGTGTGCAGGAAGTGCCTCCAGTTGCTCAAACTCAAGCTCAGGGTTTCTGAACTTGAGGAGTGGCTGGAGTCACTGCAGGGCATACGGGAGGCTGAGAATTTCCTGGAGTGCACGTTCCAGGAGGTGCTCATCCCGCAGCTGGAGGCCGTGATTTTGCCGACCAAGGCGGGGCCGGGGTCGGTGTCGCGGTCCCAGCCCGCTGCCTACTGCAGCCCGCACTCTCCAAGTGATTTTACGTCAATAGGGCTTGTTAAGCCCGCCCTGCGAGGTTCCCGGCCAATTAATAGGAAGCAGATCTGATTATGTCATTTGATGACACGTCATCAGCCTGTTTCATTAAAGGGGCCATGTCCAAATTGATCTTGACAGTTCTGCTGTCAGTGTTCTACAGCATTGAGGTGCTGCAAACACTGACAAGCACTGCACAAAGGCACAGGGCTGCACCCAGGCTCTCCCATGACTCCCTCCATATGCTTATGGGGGGAGTCACAGCACGCAGGGAGGTCCTCTTCCCTTCCCATGGGCAGAAGAGACCTCCCCAGGAGATCAACGCAGCCTGGTTGCACATTGCACAGGAGGGCACAAGCAGGGATGTCATCAGGAGGACCAGGCTACAGTGGCGCAAACCTTTCAATGATCTGAGCAGATCACGAAACGTTACTGCCAAGCCACATTCAACCTCATCTTGCTGTGCCTCTCATCACATCCCCATCATTCTGCCTTTCCTACCCTACTCCTGCACGTCTTTACTCACACCAACTTACCTTGCACCTCCACCCATCCCTCTCTATCTACATTATCACTTCCCCATCTCACTAGCCACCCCTCACACTCACCCTCATCCTAATGCAAGCATACGAACTAACAACACACAAGGGTGGTTTAGCCAATGTTCATGTGAAGTTTCTGTTAATGTGTTGTCAAACATTGAAACCTATATTTTCAACACTTTACCTTATTGGACAGATCTGTGCTCACCTTTGGAAGTGTCTTAGTGAGTTGCAGTGAATGGTGAGACATAACGGTACCCCCGCACTGGTGATGAGTGTGAAAGGAATGGCTTGGACATTGTAGGGATGCTTTATGGTGCTGATGTAGGGTGGTGTCAACCTGACGCATCATGTGGCAGCCAGGGTGTACAGCGTCAAGTGAAGTAAATCTGTCCATGGTGATGCCATCGCTGGCCTCCCGGGCAGCAATGTTGTCGGGTGCTGATGCCCTGTGTTCTGTGCTGCATCAGGTGATTGCGGAGAAGGTTGGTATTGTTGGTGATGTTGGTGTGCCTGGTGATGTTGGTGTTGGGGCTGATCGTGGAGGGATTCAGAGGACCAAGGTGAGATTTTTTCAAGGGCACCGATGTTGCTGGAATAGATGGCAGCTGAAGTTAAGATGACAGAAGCGATCTGTCAATGGTGAGAGAGCTTGCTCCAAGGAGGTGACAGAGGATAGAGAGTTTACTCCAAACACTTCCAAACTGCATAAAGCTCAAAAGTGTCTTCTAAGTCCTGAAGGCTCAAGCTTCTGACATTGGAAAGTGAACAGCTGTGAAATGGTAGCTTTTATACCACTTTTGCAGCTGTCAGCTATTCACAGCAATGGGGAGACATAGAGAACCCGACCTACTTACGTGACGTCATCTCCGAACGATGTGAACCCCGTGAAAAAAGTGGGAAAATAGAAATAGGCTGGCAAAATAGTAGTTAACAAGCGTTTAGCGAGCATTTAACTATCTTAAATGCCTCCCCCTACCACTTGGTGTCGGGTCTGTTCTGAAATCGCAGACCCGACACTTTGGAAACATACATGGAGGCGGGTTCGGAGCGGGCTCCCGACCCGCTGTCAATCATTTTGATTTTGACAGTGGACCCGCCTCCGAACCCGCCCTCTGAGCGCCGGCAAAATCGCGGCCAGAGAGTCCAGGAGGCTAGTAAGTGGGTGGCCATCCGGCAGGATAGGAAGAGGCAGGAAGTGCAGGAATCCTCTGGAAGTGTGTCACTCTCAAATCGGTTTTCAGTGAGGGTGACGACACCTCAGGGAGTGCAGTCTAGAGCACAACCACGGCACCGTGGGGCAAATGACTGCACAGGGGGGCACAGCAAAGTGTAGGAGTGCAGTGGTCACAGGGATTCCATAGTCAGGGGGAAAGAACAGGCATTCCTGCAACCGCCAGCGCGAGTCTCGCATGGTGTGTTGCCTCCCTGGTGCCAGGGTAAAGAGCATTACGGAACGGATGCAGAACATTTTCCGGGGGGGGCGGAAACAGGAACAGCTAGAAGTCATGGTCCTTGTTGGAACCAATGCAGTAGGTAGGAAAAGGGTTGAGGTCCTACAGACAGAGTTTCAGGAGTTAGGGAGGAAGTTAAAGAACAGGACCTGTGGCCGTTTGGTTGATAATGAAGAAGAAAGCTGCAGACTGCAGGAAGATATCAATGGACCGGTCAGGTGGGCAGAAAAGTGGCAAATGGAATTCAATCTGGAGAAGTGTGAGGTAATGCATTTGGGGAGGGCTAACGAGGCATGGGAATACACTATAAATGGTAGGACACTGAGAAGTGCAGAGGATCAGAGGGACCTTGCAGTGCATGTCCACAGATCCCTGAAGGTAGCAGGACAGGTAGATAAGGTGGTTAAGAAGGCATATGGGATACTTTCCTTTATTAGCCAAGGCATAGAATGTAAGAGCAGGGAGGTTATGCTTGAACTGTATAAAACACTAGTTAGGCTGCAGCTAGAATACTGCGTGCAGTTCTGGTAACCACATTACAGGAAGGATGTGATTGCACTAGAGGGGGTGCAGAGGAGATTTACGAGGATATTGCCTGGGCTGGGGAATTTTAGCTATGAGGAAAGATTGGATAGGCTGGGGTTGTTTTCTTTGGAACAGAGGCGGCTGAGGGGAGACCTAATTGAGGTGTATAAAATTATGAGGGGCCTAGATAGAGTGGATAGGAAGGACCTATTTCCCTTAGCAGAAGGGTCAATAACCAGGGGGCATAGATTTAAAGTAATTGGTCGGAAGTTTAGAGGGGATTTGAGGAGAAATTTTTTCACCCAGAGGGTGGTGGGAGTCTGGAACTCACTGCCTGAAAGGTAGAGGCAGAGACCCTCATCACATTTAAAAAGTACTTGGATATGCACTTGAAGTGCCGTAACCTACAAGGCTACGGACCAAGTGCTGGAAAGTGGGATTAGGGTGGATGGCTCTTTGTCGGCCGGCACGGACAAGATGGGCTGAATGGCCTCCTTCTGTGCCGTAAATTTCTGTGATTCTATGACCTTGAAGGTAGCAATCTCTGGATTACTCCCAGTGCCACGTGCTAGTGAGTATAGGAGCAGTAAGATAAGACAAGTTTACACGTGGCTGGCAAAATGGTGCAGGAGGAAGGGCTCCAGATTCCTGGGGCATTGGGACCAGTTCTGGGGCAGCAGTGACCTGTACAAGATGGACGGGTTACAGCTCAACAGGGCTGGGACCAATGTCCTCGCAGGAAGGTTAACTACTGCTGTGGGGGAGGGTTTAAACTAATTTGGCAGGCAAGGGGCATCAGAGTGAAGCATTCAAGAGGAGATACCAGGTGCACAGAGAACTGGGAGAGACAAACAGCATTAGAATAAAGAATAGTTCAGGAATAGGAGGGATCAGATGGGGGGAAATGCAAGGCAGACTTAGATGGATTTACAGTGCATGTGCTTAAATGCCCGGAACATTGTAAATAAGATTGGTGAGCTGCAGGCATAAGTGGCCACATGGGACTATGATATAGTAGCAATGCGGAGGCATGCCTCGAAGAAGGGAAGGATTGGGCACCTAATATTCCTGGCTACAATTTATTCAGGATTGATCAAAGATACTGTTAAAGCACTAGAAAGGGCCCAAAGACCGAATCTATTTGGTTAGAATTAAGGAACAATAGAGGAGCTATTGCGCTGCTGAGTGTATATTATAGGTCATCAAATAGTGGGAAGGAGATAGAGGAGCAAATTATAGAGGCAAATTGCAAAAAGGTGCAAGAACTTTAGAGCAGTGATAATGGGCGACTTCAATGATCCTGATGTGGACTGGGAAAATAACAGTGTAAAGGGCAAAGAGGTGGCGGATTTCTGAAAAGTGGACAAGAGAACTTTCTTGATCAGTATGTTTCCAGTCCAACAAGGAAGGAAGCAGTGCTGGATCCAGTTCTGGGACAGGTGGAGCATGTTTAAGAGGGGGAGCATTTGGGAAACGGTGATCACAATATCATTAGGTTTAGAGTAGTTATGGTAAAGGACAGGGAAAAATCAAATGTGAAAATATTCAACTGGAGGAGGGCTAATTTCAGTGAGTTGAAAAGGGATCTGGCCCAGGTGGATTGGAATCAATGATTGGCAGATGAAACAGTAAATGAGCAATGGGAGGCCTTCAAAGAGGCGATAGTTCAGGTGCAGAATAGACACATTCCCACAAGGGGGAAAGGAAGGGCTCCCTGAATAACTAAAGATATAGAGATTAAAATTAAACAGAAAAATGAAGGTTATGATAAATATCGGGTTCATAATTCAGTAGCTGAATACAGAAAGTACAGGGTAGAACTGAAAAAGGAAATAAGAGGGGTAAACCATTGGATAAATACTTGAAAAGGAAAGATTTGCAGGGCTATAGGGAAAGAGCAGCGGAGTGGGACTAATTGGAGAGCTCTTTCAAAGAGCCGGCACAGGCACGATGGGCCAAATAGCCTCCTTCTGTGCTGTATCATTCTGTGATTATATAATTCTATTTGATGAATGTTTACAATGCATGCAATGAGGTAGAGTTGGTTTCAATAATCCTGCCAAGAGTTTTAGCACATCTGGGGTTTTGATGGATGGAAGCCTGATTATTTTGACAACTTCTAGCGCTGCAACTTCTCGGAGAAAAGATCTGGTTTGGATTCAGCAATGCGAATACTGGCTGCATTGAGATAGTTTGCTTCTACCCATTCCAACTCTGGACTACAGCTTCCTTTCCGACTTTGGCAGAGAAATAGTTCAACCTGTTAGCGATTAGGATCTGCTTTTCTTCGAGTAACTGGGCCTGTGTTTTTTGGGTGAGGTCCCCTTGTGAGCTTGAACCACAATTTAGCAAACTTCTGCCGACATTAAACAGCTTCAGTGTCCTTTGCCAGTTCTACAAATCACCTGCAGTTATTCCAGATTTTGGGATCATCCTGCTGGGAGGCTTGGTAGTGAATTCTTCATATACGAATAATAACCTATATTAGGTTGAATCAGCCTTTTTGCACACAGGAACAATATATTTTTCAAGCACCATGCATTAGCTCTTTATGACTTCTTACATTTTAAGATGGAAGCTTTTTAAAAAATTTTAGATGTACCTTTCTGCAAAAACTTCACTTCTGATGCCAAAGACAACCAACAGATGGGCAGACTGGCTGCTATCTGATCTAAATATCTTAATCTTCTCTTTTTTTAATGCGAAACTTAGATGAGGGGCTAAGACCTATAGCGCAGGATGCCACCGAGACTGACAAAAGTTGCACAACGGATAAGATCAATCACCGAAGTAGTGGTTCAGTCCCACTAAGCTGGAGTTTTAAAGTCTGTAGAGCGTAGGAGAGAAAAAGGAGAGGCGAGTTCCAGAGTGTTGAGAATCAGTGTGTTGTAGCAGGAGATGGTGTAGTGAGTCTTTCCAATGCAATGACCATGCAGGGAGGAGGAAGATCAGACTAGATACTTTTACTTTCCAATACACACGATACCACTTCTCTTGCTGTATCATATGTGCAATCTCCGATTAACTTCCGTACACACTGACCACAATATCCCCAAAACAAAAACAATAAGCGTGATCTCCGAATTTCAGCTAAGCAAGTGAAAAGTGAATCCAGCAACCTTTCTGAGAATGTAGAAGACTGGAAAGTCAATAGAGGTGTATAAAAGGGAGGCATTACTTACACCGAGCCACCATGGCTAACAAAATTAGCGGAGCAGCCTCAATGGGAGGAATGGAGTACTCTTGTTCCAATTTTTTAATGATCTATAGTAAAACCAGAGGGCCTGGGTTTAAAAAATTATACACTTATACTACTTAAATGCAATTTTTCTTATATCTTCCTAAGGTCTGAAAAAATTGTGACTTTGAAGACCCTAATGGCAGTAGTTTTAGTTTTAAACTCTCTAGTTTTTGAATAACCAAATCCTTATGGACAAAAGGGGTAGGCCATTTAAGACCGAGATGAGGAGGAATTTCTTCACTCAGAGGGTTGTGAATCTTTGGAATTCTCCGCCCCAGAGGGCTGTGGCTGCTGAGTCTTTGAGTATATTCAAGGCTGAGAGCGATAGATTTTTGGACTCTAGGGGAATCAAGGGATATGGAGATCGGGCGGGAAAGTGGAGTTGAGGTCGATGATCAGCCATGATCTTATTGAATGGCGGAGCAGGCTCGAGGGGCCGTATGGCCTACTCCTGCTCTTATTTCTTATGTTCTTATAATCACATCAATATACGTGACACAAATCCAGGTCGTGGCAAAATGTCATGAGGAAAATGAAGCTCCTGAGATGTGCTCCCAGTGAGCACTGCTCCCCGCTGGGAGCACTGGCTCAACAACAACTTGCATTTATATAGCGCCTTTAACATAGTGAAAAGTCCCAAGGCGCTTCACAGGAACGCAATCAGATGAAAACTGACACCAAGCCGAAGAAGGAGACATTAAGAGAGGTGACCAAAAGCTCGGTCAAAGAGGTGGGTTTTAAGGAGGGTCTTAAAGGAGGAAAGACAACGCAGTTTGGGAGAGGGAAAACTCAAAGAGGGAATTTCAAAGTTTAGGGCCTAGGCAGCTGAAGGCACGGCCGCCAATGGTGGGGTGAAGGAAGTGGTGGAAGGACAAGAGGTCAGAGTGCACTCACCCCAGCGTATTAAAAAAAAATACCACAACTCCAATTATGGATTTTATTTTTCTGACGAAAGGTCATCGACCCTGAAACGTTAACTCTGTTTCTCTCTCTCCACAGATGCTGCCTGACCTGCTGAGTGTTTCCTGCATCTTCTGTTTTTATTTTGGATTTTATTTTACTCATTGTAAAAATTCATTTTGGCCGAAGGAGTGAAAGTAAACACAAGAAACAATCACTGACACGTGCGGCACTGAAAACAATTTATGTGGTTTCGTGCGCATTTTACAACGCTGTCAATGCCTGTAGGTAAAAGTAGCAACCTTGTTAATTGTTAAATAACTTATAGCCCTAAATGGCTGTGCCCAAAGATACTGCAGCAAGCGTCTGTTCTGAATAAAGGTTAGGAGCCGGCCAAATCTAACTGAATACAATTTAAAACCTGCAGTCTTAGTTAGGCACTTGGTTTAAGGAAAGGCACACCGCGCACACTATAGCTAACAAGAACATTATTGCAAGTGATAAATAGAAAAAGGACAAACTAAAGTCTATAAGTTATATGCCTTTCTGCTGCACCATATTGCACTGTTGGTATATATGGCTGTATATATTCTTGCTGATTTACAATGAATAAAATGATGCTGAAACATCGGGCAGTCACGCCCTGACACTCCTCTTATCTGTTCACCCAGCTGTGGGTGGTACCGCCATAGGCATTGTAAGGAAGAGGGTAGACCGCTGCTGAGTGATTTGTCCAGTGACGCTCCCCATGTCTCAGCCGCTGCTGCTTTTGTTGTTCGTCGTACTGAGACAGCAGCTTTTGTATCTCCTGCTTGTCGTTAAATCGATTTTCACCGTATTCCGTCTGAAGCCATCTCCGATACTGAAACAAAACAGGCACACGTAAAAGTTTTGGTTTCCTCCCCTGAACGCACTCGAGCAGAATTGACAGAAGTCCGATGCTTCTGTCCAAGCCTGGGAGTGCCAGGATTTCCCGTCCCAGGCCATGAACGTAGTCTGGGGACACCCCTCAGCTGTGGCTCAGTTGGTGGGACTCTCGCCTCAGAGTCAGAAAGTTGTGTGTTTAAGGGACTTGAACACAAAATCTAAGCTGACACTCCAGTGCAGTGCTGAGGGAGTGCTGCACTGTCAGAGGTGCTGTCTTTCAGATGAGACGTTAAACCGAGGCCCCGTCTGCTCTTTCAAGTGGATGTAAAAGATCCCATGGCACTATTTCGAAAAGAGCAAGGGAGTTATCCCCGATGTCCTGGCCAATTTTTATCCTTCAACCAACATCGCTAAAACAGATTATATGGTTATTATCACATTGCTGTTTGTGGGAACTTGCTGTGCATAATCTGGCTGCCACATTTCCTATATTACAACAGTGACTATACTTCCAAAGTACTTTGTTGGCTGTGAAGCGCTTTGAGACGTCCTGAGGTCATGAAAAGCGCTATAGCAATGCAAGTCTTTTTTTCTTTTTTGACAGGGTACAGCGCTCTCATAAGGGGCAGAACATTGAAGCACAGCTACATGTCAGATCTCTGAGATTGGGACCTTTTGGCCACTGATGGATTTCAGCAGCCAGAAGGTCCCCATTACCTGTAGATATCCGGAGATGGTGAAACGGGATTGGGGATTAAAATTAAAACTGTCTGTCTTTGGCCTGCCTCAGGACCTGCACTGACCCCTCCGGTCAGCGAGGGTATAGGAGTGACAGCGCTTTGTTTCGCTGGCCGCCCCAGAATGTCCCCTGCTGCATCATGTGCATTGGGTTGATTGACCTGCACCCGCTACAGGCACAGGTCCAGGTCTCGTCCCACCCCAAGGAAAGTCCTGGAAATCCCAGGGCAATACAAAAAGGTCTCCACCCCTGGGCCAAGGTTCAGGACAATCTGCTCCAATGATTCTTACTGGGGTATAATTCCATGTGCACTGCCAACCCACCTGCACCTTAAAGAAAGAAAAGAAAGACACTTTTTTTATTCATTCACGAGATGTGGGTGTCGCCGGCAAGGCCAGCATTTATTGCCCATCCCTAATTGCCCTCAAGAAGGTGGTGGTGATCCGCCTTATACAACTGAGTGGCTTGCTAGGCTATTTCAGAGGGCAGTTGAGAGTCAACCACATTGCTGTGGGTCTGGAGTCACATATAGGCCAGACTTGGTAAGGGCGGTAGATTTCCTTCCCGAAAGGACATTAGTGAACCAGCTGGGTTTTTACGACAATCCACTAGTTTCATGGTCACCATTACTGATACTAGATTTCTATTCCAGATTTATTTAATTAACTGAATTTAAATTTCCCAGCTGCCGTGGTGGGATTTGAACTCATATCTCCAGATCATTAGTCCAGGCCTGCTGGATTACTTGTTCAGTAACATAACCATTATGCTACCGTACCCCGTACTTGCATTTATATAGCGCCTTTAATGACCACCGGACATCCAAAGCGCTTTACAGCCAATGAAGTACTTTTTGACGTGTAGTCACTGTTGCAATGTAGGAACCTCATCCAAACATGTGAGGCTGGACATTCTTTGTCAAGTAGCTACTCAACCATCAGATGTATGGCAGCTGAGCCCAATCCTGTCCTCACTGAACATCTACACATTTTCAGCAGGGATCACAGGATAGTTTTTGGGAGCAGGCTGATTTTTCCTCTCTCTAGCCCAGGGCACCAAGGCCCGGTGTAGTACCACCACTGCTACCTTGGCTGAGAATCATCTGACAGCACAGATTGGGAATCAATCCTGGGGCCTTCCTGATCTGCATGGCACACGAGGCAGTGTGTTTGCCAACTAGGCCATTGGGGGAGGCTATATAAAAAAAAAGACTTGCCTTTATACAGCACCTTTCACAACCACTGGATGTCCCAAAGGGCTTTACAGCCAATGAAGTACTCTTACAAGTGTAGTCACTGTTGTAATGTAGGAAACGCAGCAGCCAATTTGCACACAGCAAGCCCCCACAAACAGCAAGGTGATAATGACCAGATAACCTGTTTTTAGTGATGTTGATTGAGGGATAACTATTGGCCAGGACACCGGGGAAAACTCCCCTGCTCTTCTTCGAAATAGGGCCTCGGCTTAACGTCTCATCCAAAAAACAGCACCTCCGACAGTGCTGCACTCCCTCAGTACTCCACTGGAGTGTCAGCCTAGATTTTTGTGCGCAAGTCTCTGGAGTAGGGCTTGAACCCACAACCTTCTGACTCAGAGGTGAAAGTGCTACCCACTGAGCCACAGCTGACACTAGCACAGAACTGCCAAGTGTATATCCAGCAATTATAGGTTTGTGGTGATTCCAGGGATCACATTTTCCAATTCTGTCCTTTTTTTAAATTAGACCCAGTGGTTTGCAGCACTTGAACAAGTCAAATTCCATTTTGAGACAGCATATTCCAGGATTAAGATGTATTGCATTCCACAATTCCACCCATTTGTCCATGAAATCCTTAAACCACAGCCTTACCAGTATTTTAATACTTGTAGGCAACATACACTTAAATTGAGCTTTTTGCAGTGAGAACAATAGTCATCACACCTGTGTACCAATACACTGTGCCATTGTGAAGGAATAAGCCATATAACCTATTCAGAAAAATACACTATCTTATGAAAGAATTCTGGCCTTATTAAAACATGACAAACTGGGTTTGAAAATTTAGAAACCTAACTATGAAATAGTTATGAAAGCATTCTGGCTATTGAGACAAGATAGTTGTTGACCCTGAATAAATAACCTTATTGAAACAGAAGGTGAAGGGCTCCGACAAGCTGAACTTTTGGGAACGAAACAATGGTTCACCCTGGATAAGGTGTTCTAATTTACACTTCGTAAAGAAGCACATAAGATAAGGAACATCTGCCCTCGTAAAGATGACATAAAGTAAGGAACACCTGCTGTCACACCAGTTTTTAAATGGTAAACTTAGAACATCTAGAGATGAGACATGAGTCTGGCTGAGGTGGCAGTAAGAATTGCAGAGGTCAGCAGAAAAATGACTACAGATAATTAGCTTGCATCAGCAGAAAACCTTAAAGGAAATACCACTGGAAAAGGGTATAAATATTGAACTCTCAAATGGGATAACAGAATCGCTTTAATCGGGCAAAGCGATTCTCGGCTTCAGAGGCGGCTCTGTAGTCTCCAACTCTTTGTACCTCGGGGATCAAAGGTATTTGATATTGGTGGATATCCTGTATAAGAACTTTAAGAGCTGTAATATTGTAACGAAGTTAAGATTTAAAAGTAAGATTCTCTGATAATAAGATCGTAAGTTTTCTCTTTTTAGACGGTTAATGTTGCAATTGATTCACCAACTGTAAATTGCACGTCGGTTCTTTAATAAATCTATATATTTTTAGAATTGTCTCACATAAGACTTCTGTACTAAAAACTCGCAAACTCAATTTCTGTATACTCTTTGGTGAAGAGTTACAGATCTGGGGGAGTTTTCCGTACCCTCATAATATCCAGAACGTTACAGTCTAACTAAACTTATTAAAAGTGCTATCTGGAGGACGGTAATATTCTCGGGTTGTTCCTTTCCTTTAGGAAGAGATAGCCTGGACCTTTAGACCCAATTAAGCATCTTTAGAATTCGGCTACCTCAAACTTTAGTTGAAAGTGAACGTCTGAGAAATACGCCTGATCCGGGGTAGCCCTAAAGGGGCTAGGACTAGTAATTATTCCTTCACCATGGAATGGTAATCTGTGTGTTTGTGAGCATGTTTGCTCATGTGGCAAGTTTCCAAACTCAGATAATCATGGGAGCACCAACACCAGTAGGATTGCAGCAGTTCAAGAAGGCGGCCCATCACAACCTTCTCAGAGCAACTAGGTGTGGGCAATAAATGTAGCCTTTCCAGCATCACCCAATTCTCAAGAACAAATTTTTAAAAAGAATTCACTGGGTGGAGGCTACACACTTGCCTGTGGGGAGAGAGGAAAACCAGCGGGTGCCTCAAAGTGGGCCATCACTGGCTACAGAAAAGCAGCATTGCCACCAGGACGCATCCTCTTTACATGATAATTATGAATGAGGAACACCATTCAGAAGTGTCCTACAGTACTTCCATTGTAGCATCTAATTGTTTCTTAAATGCATCTAGGGCTTTTCACCTCAAGCACTCTATTTGGAAGTCCATTCCAAGTGTTGGTCACTGAACGTGAAGAAGAAGCTCCTCATATCTGTCCTAAAATTACCTTTTACTAATTTGAACCTGTGTCTCCTTTTGCTACTTCCACTATTTAACCTAAAAGTAATATTCCAGATTTACATTTTCCCTATCATTTGTTACCCTTATATACCTCTATAACCTCCCCTCTCAGATGACTCCTTTCCACTTTTTCCTCATAAATTTGACACTCAGGAACAGTCTCATGGCTCCTCCCTACACTTCCTCCAGTCCTTGAATATCTCACTTGTGTTTCGGCAATCAGAACTGGACACAGTCCTCAACGTGCGGTCTGACTAGCCCTGTAGTTTGATCACGACTTTCCCTGACTTAGATGTTACAGTTTGGGCTATGGAGTTTAACAATCTATTTACTGATTGTTGCTCTGCATTGGTTGGACATGTTTAGCATAGAGTCTACCAAGACTTCTATGGCCTATAAATTGCAGTCAAAGGTATATCTCCGGAGTACACCACCGACTCGCGAAACAATTACGAAATTAGCTGCTGCGAAGAGTTGCGGTCTCAGGCCTCGAGGCGGAGGGCAGCGTAATGGCCCACGGATCCCAGGGACGCAGGAGGTGCGGCAGCGTCCCTAGGATCACGTGGGTCCGGTCCTCCAATGATAAAGGAGAATTCCATTGCAATCATTTACCAAGGGAATCCCCTATGCAATGGAATCCTGAAATGTAAAAATGCACAATGTACAGAATTGCAATTTTATTCCTAAGTTCCTTCACTGCACCAACCTCAATAAAAGTGACATTTTAAAAATAATTTTAAACATCGTTAAGATTGTAATCCGGGCCAATATTTGCATAAACTTATTTAATAAAGTTTATGTGCATAATTTTGGATTTTTAAAAATGTTTTATTATAGATATCCCCTTACACTGATGCAAGCAGGCCCTGCGTCTACTTGCATTAACCATAAGTCTTACGTGGGCAATTGCTGGCCAGTCGCTGGGCAGATAACCTAACTCTGTGCCAGTGATTGCTTTTGCAGAGCCCCCGCGGATGGCCCGTCAACGCGCACGTTGACAGGCCGCAAATTCTGGATTTCGCACACATGGAAATCCAGCACCTGTGGGGCATTTCAAAGGGTTTATGACGGCGTACTCTGAGAGTACGCCGTCACAGACACCGCAATTTCAGGGCCTATATCCTCTTTTCATCCTTTTGTATTTCAGCACCATTCACGGCGTGCATGTGTCGCTTATTTTTCCATCCTAGGTGCAGTGCTTTACACTTGTCTGCATTAAGTTTCATCTTCCATTGATCCGCCCACATACTTATTTTGTCCAAATCACTTGATCATTTCTGAGCTGCTTCCTCCGATTCCAGTGGCCCTCCCAGTTTGGTATCATCAGCAAATCTGACCATCTTGTATTGAGTTTCTCAGTCCAGGTCATTTATGTAAATGAGAAATAGTAGTGGGCCCACTCAGCACTTTCTCCCATCCTGACACAGTTCCTCTAATAAGTACTTGCTGATTTCTACCCTTCAATCAGTTTCTTATCCATTCCAAGGGCTTACCCTGAAACTGCACAGCTTTGTGTTTGACTCATGGCCTTTCTCTTAGAATTTTTTCAAATGACCTCTGGAAGTCTTGGTGCAATTTGCCCTCGGGCTTTCCACAGTCCACTTGGGATGTTAGTTCCTCAAGTTGAAGGGGGTGGTCAAGGAGGATCTTCCCCTTCTGAATCCATGCTGCCAATTTCCTTAATTAGGTTATAATTATACAGATACTCCTTGGGCCGAAAATTGATCTCGGTGCGCGAGAGTACGCACTGCGTACTCTCGCGTATTCCCACTCCAATTGCCGGTTTTCTGCATGCCCTGCGCATGCGCTGAAAACCGGCAATTGCTCTTCTGAAAAGGGGGCGGGGCCTGGGTGCATCGCGTGCGCGCTACAGGCTGCGCGCACGCTGTGCACTTCATGCTTTGGACGCGCAGGTAAGTAGGGAAGATTTTGGAAATGTAAAAAGGAGGAGTAAGACCCGCTTTTAAGAAGGTAAGTAGTGAATTAAGTATTTTTTTGAATTTTTTTTTACAGGTATATCTTTTTTATAGACTTTAAAGACAGGTAAGTTTATTTTTATAACTTTTTAAAAGATTTTAAATTTTTTCAAAAATTTAATTTTTTATTTAAAATGGTTAATTTAATTAACTATACTTATTTTATTAATGTGATGGTTTTTTTTTTTAATTTAATTGAGGTTTAGCTGTTATTTTGGGGGGGGTGTAAGATTCATAGATTTCACAGCCATGCTGTGAGACTTATGAATGGAAGATGGTGTGCTGCCATTGGCTCTAACTGAGTCACGTGATCCCACAGCTCGCACGAATTCACTACGCCGCTGGGATACGCAAGCCCAGCACAGCTGATGTCTGGAACATCAAGTTCGTGCGAGCTGGATCTGAAAAAGCATAAGCGAGGTGAGACATCGCGGGGAAGGCTTACCCCCGCGGGAACAGAGCGAGATCAATTTCTGGGCCCTTATGTTTGCTCCTGAATATCAATTCTATTAATGGCTCTGTATTTGCCTCTTCCTGTTTATCTGAATATGGACCGGAATCAATGAAAGGTCTTAAAACAGAAAAGGACTTGACTTTTTTTTTTAAGTTAACCCAAAAAATGAAGATTGAAAACCTACTCCTCAAAATGTTTAGTTTGTCAGACAAAGATGGAACTTCCAAAAAGCGTTTGATAAAGTGCCACATAATAGGCTTGCCAACAAAGTTGAAGTCCATGGAATAAAAGGGACAGAGAGAGGCAGCATGGATACGAAATTGGCTAAGTGACAGGAAACAGAGAGCAGTGGTGAACAGTTGATTTCAGACTGGAGGAAGGTATACAGTGGTGTTCCCCAGGGGTCGGTACTGCTTTTCTTGATATATATTAATGATTTGGACTTAGGTGTACAGGGCACTATTTCAAAATTTGCAGATGACACAAAACTTGGAAGTATAGTGAACAGTGGGGAGGATAGGGATAGACTTCTAGAGGACATAGACTGGTTGGTTGAATGGGAGGACAGGTGGCAGATGAAGTTTAACGCAGAAAAGTGCAAAGTGATACATTTTGGTAGGAAGAACGAGGAGAGGCAATATAAACTAAAGGGTACAATTCTAAAGGGGGTGCGTGAACAGAGAGATATGTGCACAAATCATTGAAGGTGGCAGGACAGGTTGAGAAAGGTTAAAAAAGCATACGGTATCCTGGGCTTTATAAATAGAGGCATAGGGCTGAATTTTGTCTTGGGGTCGGGTTGGGGTCGTGTTACCCGCATTTCGTGTTGCCCCCCCGACTCCAGATTAATGTGGATGAATGATGCAATTTTCACTTAATTGGGCAATTAGAGAGAGAGAGAGAGAGAGAGAATTTTTTTTGCAACCAAGTCCTCCCAGGCAGTCTCTGAAGACATTCAATGCAGCAGCATCAGAGGCGACTTTCAGACCTAATACTACTACTACCTTCATCACATCTCCGTTGTAATAGTGGACCTGCAGCTGATAGTCAGCTATCCACTTGTGCTCCCGCCAGGTTTCACTGGCGTGTTTCACATCAGGCATACTTCACGTCAGAAAAGGGTTAAACTAGCTAAAACATTTCAAAATAGCATTACAGAGCCAATTTAGGGCTTGTTAAGGGCTTTAATGGCCTCTCCTGCCTCTTGGAGGCGGGACGGAGTCGGGAACCCCGCGACAGATTTTGTCAAAATTGCGTGGAGGCGGAATGGAGTCAGGATGGGGTCGGGACCCCCGAATCTGCAACTTTAACCCCCCACACGCCTCCAAACCCGACTCCACAGGGTCATTGAAAATCCAGCCCATAGAGTACAAAAGCAAGGAAGTTATGATGAACCTTTATAAAACACTGGTTCGGCAACAACTGGAGTATTGTGTCCAATTCTGGGCACCACACTTTAGGAAGGATGTGAAGGGCTTAGAGAGGGTGCAGAAAAGACTTACAAGAATGGTTCCAGGGATGAGGGACTTCAGCTACGTGGATAGACTGGAGAGGCTGGGTTTGTTCTCCTTAGAGCGGAGAAGGTTGAGAGGAGATTTGATAGAGGTATTCAAAATCATGAGGGGTCTGGGCAGAGTAGATAGAGAGAAACTGTTCCCATTGGTGGAAGGGTCGAGAACCAGAGGACACAGATTTAAGGTGATTGGCAAAAGAACCAAAGGCGACATGAGAAAAAACTTTTTTACGCAGCGAGTGGTTAGGATCTGGAATGCACTGCCTGAGAGGGTGGTGGAGGCAGATTCAATCGTGGCTTTCAAAAGGGAATTGGATAAGTACCTGTAGGATAAAATTTGCAGGGCTACGGGGAAAGGGCGGGGGGGAGTGGGACTAGCTGAAGTGCTCTTGCAGAGGGCCGGCACGGGCTCGATGGGCCGAATGGCCTCCTACTGTGCTGTAACAAGTCTATGATTTTATTCTATGAATCGCATAAACATACCAGCTTAGTTAAATATTAATGTAAAACTAGAAACAGGGCCACTTTCATTGCAGAGGTGCAGAGCTTGTTGCAAAGGCAAGAGAGAAATGAAATTGATCTGGAAAGGTTCTGTGTATGGACCTGTGACTGGCGTTTTAGAGTCACCAGAGAGTGGTTTGTGTATGGTCTGTAGAAGGAGAGGCGTAATCGGGAAAATGGCCTTTTCCAATTCCAAAATTATGTTCCTGTTCGTAACTATATTTTTATTATTATGTATTCTATTTTTAAAAGAAGTTTGACATGCATGGTGAGGTTGTTCTTAAAGAGAAATTCCAGCAATTCTTTTTTACTTCATCTCGGGAGTAACTTTGTGCGACTCTGCTCCAGGATAGTTGCAGAATCATCCTGATAGTGTTATAGGCCCGATCGCTGGCCCATGCTAGTGAGGCTCCACGTCAGGAGCCGTGTCTCACAGCATTACTGCCCTTGGCTGTCCAATTGCCACTCTCCACCCAACATTATGAAGCTAAGTCTGCAATTCCACTCTCCCAATGAGGAGTCACACACACAAGGAACACATGTTGGAGAGTGTAGGATACAGTTTAGTCGCCCTGTCTGCGACCCATGCTCCTGTCCACACTGGGAGCGAAGGAACGTGGCAACAACCTTGATATGTTTCATTATACTGAAAAACAAAAAAAGTAAAAAAAAATATCTAGTTGTGGCCCTGACAACGTTGCGGCTGTAGTGCTGAAGACCTATACACCAGAGCTAGCCATTCCCCTAGCCTAGCTGTTCCAGCACAACTATGACAATGGCATCCACCTGGCAATGTGGGGGATTGCTAAGGTATGTCCCATCCAGAAAAACAGATCAATCTAACGCAGCCAATTACTGGCCTATCAGCCTCCTCCCAATTATCAGCAAAGTTATAGTTCCATCAAGTGACACCTACTGATCAATAACCTGTACAGTGATGCTCAGTACAGGTTCTGCCAGAACCGCTTGACTGCAGACCACATCACAGCCTTGATTCAGACACGAACGCAAACGCTGAGGGCAGGTTGAGGAGGTGCTCTCGACATCAAGGCTACAGTCGACAGAGTATGGCACCAAGGAACCCGAGCAAAACTGAGACCAGAGGAAAAACCATTTAGTGGGTGGAGTCGGACTTGAATCAAACCGTCTCGGAATCCACAATGTAAGATCAGGACCTGGTATATCTGGGTCCTGGCCTAACTCGTGGTTCTTCCAGTGCACTCCCACCAAAGTTACGGCAGAAGTTGTACCGAAACGACCACAGATTTCTGGCCCCAGACTCTTGCTTGATTAAATCAAAGGCTATTTTGATTAAATTGAAAAACCAAGATGAAAGGCCAAGATACACAGCATAGGACACCACTAGGTTGAAAAGAACAAAAGGTGAGATGAAGTAGATGAAGAAGTAATGATCAGGTGAGACGGGGTGGGAAGCGGGGGGGAAGAGCAGATGGAAAGAGGGAAATTACACAGAAAATGATCACTTAGCTGAGAGAACAAGATTATTTATGGGAATGGTAAAAGATCATTTTTATATTTAAAACCCTTATGATAGAAACATAGAAGATAGGAGCAGGAGTAGGCCATTCGGCCCCTCGAGCCTGCTCCGCCATTTAATGAGATCATGGCTGATCATCCAAATTCAGTACCCTGTCCCTGCCTTCTCCCCATATCCCTTGGAGCCTTTAGCCTTAAGAAATATATCTAACTCCTTCTTGAATATATTTAATGAATTGGACTCAACTGCATTCTGTGGTAGAGAATTCCACAGGTTCACCACTCTCTGGGTGAAGAAATTCCACCACATCTCAATCTGAAATGGCTTACCCCTTATCCTTAGACTGTGACCCCTGGTTCTGGACTCCCCCGCCATCGGGAACATCCTTCCTGCATCTAGTCTGTCTAGTCCTGTTAGAATTTTATAAGTTTCAATGAGATCCCCTCTCATTCTTCTAAACTCTAGTGAATATAAGCCTAATCGACCCAATCTCTCTTCATACGTCATTCCTGCCATCCCAGGTATCAGTCTGGTGAATCTTTGCTGCACTCCCTCCATGGCAAGAACATCCTTCGTTCGATAACGCGACCAAACCTGCACACAATACTCAAGGTGTGGTCTCACCAAGGCCCTGTACAACTGCAGCAAGACATCCTTGCTCCTGTACTCGAATCCTCTCGTTATGAAGGCCAACATACCATTTGCCTTCTTAACCGCCTGCTGCACCTGCATGCTTACCTTCAGCGACTGGTGCACAAGGACACCCAGGTCTCGTTGCACTTCCCCTTTTCTCAATCTATTGCCGTTCAGATAATAATCTGTCTTCCTGTTTTTGCCATCAAAGTGGATAACCTCGCATTTATCCACATTATACTGCATCTGCCATGCATCTGCCCAATCACCCAACCTGTCCAAATCATACTGGAGTTTCTCTGCATCCTCCTCACAGCACACACGCCCACCCAGCTTTGTGTCGTCTGCAAACTTGGAGATATTACATCTAGTTCCCTCGTCTAGATCATTAATATATATTGTGAATAGCTGGGGTCCTAGCACCGATCCCTGCGGTACCCCACTAGTCACTGCCTGCCACTCAGAAAAAGACCTGTTTATTCCAATTCTTGCTTCCTGTCTGCCAACCAGTTCTCTATCCAAGTCAGTATCTTACCCCCAATCCCATGTGCTTTAACTTTGCACGCTAATCTCTTATGCGGGACCTTATTGAAAGCCTTCTGAAAGTCCAAATACACCACATCCACTAGTTCTCCCTTATCTATTCTACCAGTTACATCTTCAAAAAATTCCAGTAGATTAGTCAAGCATGATTTACCTTTTGTAAATCCATGTTGACTTTGTCCGATCCTGTCACTGTTTTCCAAGTGCTCTGCTATTACATCTTTTATAATGGACTCTAGCATTTTCCCCACTACCGATGTCAGGCTTACCGGTCTATAATTCCCCGTTTTCTCTCTACCACCTTTTTTAAATAGTGGGGTTACATTAGCTACCCTCCAATCCATGGGAACTGTTCCAGAGTCTATAGAATTTTGGAAGATGACCAGCAATGCATCTATTATTTCTAGGGCCACTTCCTTAAATACCCTAGGATGTAGATTATCAGGCCCTGGGGATTTATCGGCCTTCAATCCTGTCAATTTCCCTAACACCATTTCCCTACAAATACTGATTTCATTCAGTTCCTCCCTCTCATTAGACCCTATGTTCCCCGACCTCTCTGGGAGGTTATTTGTGTCCTCCTTTGTGAAGACAGAACCTAAGTATGTATTTAATTGGTCTCCCATTTCTTTGTTCTCCATTATAAATTCCCCTGATTCTGACTGCAAGGGACCTACGCTTGACTTCACCAATCTTTTTCTCTTCACATATCAATAGAAGCTTTTACAGTCAGTTTTTATGTTCCCTGCAAGCTTACTCTCATATTCTATTTTCCCCCTCTTAATTAATCCCTTTGTCCTCCTTTGCTGAATCCTTAACTGCTCCCAATCCTCAGGTTTGCTGCTTTTTCTGGCCAATTTATATGTCTGCTCCTTGGATCTTATGCTATCCCTAATTTCCCTTGTTAGCAATGGTTGAGTCACCTTTTTTGTTTTATTTTTATGCCAAACAGGGATGAACAAATTCTGTAGTTCATCCATGCAATTTTTAAATGTTTGCCATTGCCTATCCACCGTCAACCCTTTAAGTAACGCTCCCCAATCCATCCTAGCAAACTCACGCCTCATACCATTGTAGTTTCCTTTATTTAAATTCAGGACCCTAGTCTCTGAGGCAACTAATTCACTCTCCATCTTAATGAAGAATTCTATCATATTATGATCGCTCCTCCCCAAGGGGCCTCGCACAACAAGATTGCTAATTAATCCTTTCTCATTACATAATACCCAGTCTAAGATGGCCTGATCTCTAGTTGGTTCCTCGACATATTGGTCCAGGAAACCATCCCGTATCGACTCTAGGAATTCCTCCTCCACGGTATTGTTACTAATTTGGTTAGCCCAATCTATATGTAGATTAAAGTCATCCATGATAACTGCTGTGCCCTTATTGCACGCGTCTCTAATTTTCCATTTAATGCCATCCCCAACCTCAGCATTACTGTTTGGGGGTCTGTATACAGCTCCCACTAATGTTTTCTGCCCCTTGGTATTTCTCAGCTCTACCCATACAGATTCCACATCATCAGAGCTAATATCCTTCCTTACTATTGTGTTAATCTCCTCTTTAACCAGCAATGCTACCCCACCTCCTTTTCGCCTGTCCTTCCTGAATATTGAATACCCCTGAATGTTGAATTCCCAGCCTTGGTCACCCTGGAGCCATGTCTCTGTAATCCCAATTATATCATATCCGTTTACATCTATTTGCGCAGCTAATTCATCCACCTTATTACGAATGCTCCTCGCATTAAGACACAAAGCCTTCCGGCTTGTTTTTTTAACACTCTTCGTCCTTTTAGAATTATTATTTACTGTAGCCCTGTTTGATTTACACCCTTGATTTCTTTGCCTTCCACTTTTGCTTTTCTCCTTCCTGTCTTTTGTTTCTATCCTTGCTTCCCTTTCCTCTGTCTCCCTGCACAGGTTCCCAACCCCCTACCATTTTTGTTTAAACCCTCCCCAACAGCACTAGCATACACTCCCCCTAGGACATCGGTCCGGTCCCGCCCAGGTGCAAACCGTCCAGTTTGTACTGGTCCCACCTCCCCCAGAACCGGTTCCAATGTCCCAGGAATTTGAATCCCTCCTCCTTGCACCATTCCTCTAGCCACATATTCATCTGAAATATCCTTCTATTTCTACTCTGACTAGCATGTGGCCATGGCTTGTGTCCTCTGCAGCATTAAATCCTGCAGATCCTCCACCACTGTCCTTGCCAAGGTCCACTGGCCTCATGTGCCCTAATGGAAGATCCTTGGCCTTATCTTCAAATCCCTCTATGGCCTCGCTCAACCCTATCTGAGCAACCTTCTCCAGCCAAACATTCCTGTCCAACTCACTCTTCCTGTGGCTCCACATTACTGTATGTTCCGTGCTTCCTTGGCTCCACAAGCCGACGTTGATCATTCAATCGTGACCACCTCTGCCACCTGAAATTTCCTCTTAAGACTTCACCTTGCTACCTCCCTCCCCGCCTTCAGAAGCTTGCAAAACACCTGTTATCTTTGACCGTCCTCTCTCCTAAATTTCTTGCGTATTTCCTGACAGCTATTCACTTTTCCACATGGTTAAGCACCATGAGATATTTCTTTTACAGCAGGTGGTTGTTGAGTACTGTTGGATTGTCACTGGAACCATTAACCAGTGCCCGGCTATGGTTAAAAAGAGTGTAATAAGGTAGTGGATTAAATTTGTCGAGGTGCCAAGTACACGTCAAAAGAGATGATATTGTGGCTGCATAAGACACTAGTCCCACAACCATTTGGAGAGGTATCATTGCTTTTTACTTAGTACAAAAACGAGCAATGAATATAATTCTGGATATCAGGAATTTTCAGTTACGAGGAAAGGTTAAGGAAATTGGTCTTGCTTTCTTTGGAAAAGAAGAAACTTTGAGGTGACATAACTGAAGTTTTTAAGATTATAAAAGGAAATGACATAGGTGACCCAGGCAAACTGTTGATTATGATGCAGGGTTTAAATATCAACCCAGTAACATATGCAGAATGAAAATAAAGTTTAAAAAAAAGATGCTGTTTTATCACCAGCTGATGCCTCGATCTATTTAGTTTTATAGGGATTGAATTCAAATAAGGATCAACGTCAATTATGCTTTTTAAGAAAAGTTCTTCAGTTGTGAATGAGTCTTGGTTTAACAAGGCTGCATTCATATTGTAACACGTATCTATGAATGGCACAGAATGGCTTCAGTGGTTGTTTACTCACTAGATTCTACCAGGGAATTTCCATTGGAATGTCCCCCTGCTGCACTTTGGCTCATAATCATTTTGTGACTGAGAAATGTTTTAACTCTATGTAACACTCATGAAGGCAATCTGTCTCCCTCCCATAGATGCACACATCCTCCCCTTTTAGTGTTTGAGCTGATAAGTCATCCGAATAGCAGACTGCGGAGACATATATATATTAAAGGCACACCGCCCCCATGAAAAAATATCTGGCAAAAATGTTATTCTCTTGTTGAAAATCACACAAAAAAAATAATGTAAATCCCATTGGAAGATATTATTTTGTCACTTGGGCAAGAATTCATCAAATCAAAAGTAATGTCAGGAAGTGTTACTGAGGATCAGGATGTTGGGTGTGGAACAGCTCACCAAGGGCTGTTGTAAAAAAGAAAGACTTGCATTTTGTAAGAATACCAAATGTACCGACAAGCTTTGAGGGCAAGAGACTGCTTGGCTAAAATATTTGTAAAAAAAAAAATGATGTGCTTGCAAGCTGTATTTTTTTCTCCAAATGATAAGATCTTGAAAATTCTGTGAGAACCAGGAGTCAACCTTCAGATGTAAAAACAATGACTTTCTCCAACCCCTGAACGTCTGGCCTTGGTCAATTAAGCGTCAAAACAGATAGGAAAGTAAGTGAGAGAGAGAAAACGATGCTATTCACACAGTTTGGGGCATGAATGCTGTGGACGAGTTGCCAAGTTTTGGGTATAAGTGATGCTGTAGATTGACGCTCGTGGCTGCAGTCGAGGGCAATTTGGTCAATAGACAGTTTAAAGTCATACGTCTAGTCATCGCTGAATTGATCTCTTACTGGTGTTAGTACGTACGTGGTTGCATATGATCACTTGAGCTTAAAGTAAATGATTTAGATTCATGCGTGCTTACTTGTAATAAGTCAATGAATTGAGTGCGAATTGTTTTTGGTACTTACTTGTAACCTCTTGCTGATTTTAAGTAAAGAACAGTTTACCCTGAAATCTTTGTCTCGAGTTGTCTGTTCCACGGGTCTGAACTCTATAATCTGTCAGACAATCTGAACGTCTTACAATTTATACAGCGTGTTTCACGACCACCGGACATCACAAAGCGCTTTACAGCCAATGAAGTACTTTTTGAAGTGTAGTCACTGTTGTAATGTAGGAAACGCGGCAGCCAATTTGTACACAGCAAGCTCCCACAAACAGCAATGTGATAATGACCAGATAATCTGTTTTTAGTGATGTTGATTGAGGGATAAATATTGGCCAGGACACCAGGGATAACTCCCCTGCTCTTCTTCGAGATAGTGCCGTGGGATCTTTTACGTCCACCTGAGAGGGCAGATGGGGCCTCGGTTTAACGTCTCATCCGAAAGACGGCACCTCTGACAGTGCCGTGTAGGGGAAAGTATCTTTGATCTTTTCAAAATAAAATTGGACAAATATCTTGAAGACAAACACATTATCAGATATAACTGATAGGACAGCAGGAAGGTCAACTAAATGGACCTGTGTCCTCAGCCAGCCTTAAGATAATCTGCTTCTAAAATTACACTAGATTTTGTGTTTATTGACTGTGAATGGAGGGGAAGAAATCCAGGCTAGCATCTATCTACCCTTTCCCCAAACCAAAACAAGGTCTGTCACACTTATTAAGACAGTGTCACCTTAAGAAGCATGTCCAATGCTGTGAATAGCCTGTACGCAAGATTATTGAGTACACTTTCTGTTTATATCTTTTTAACAAAAAGCGGGGAAGTAAGAACATAAAAACATAAGAAATAGGAGCAGGAGTAGGCCATTCGGCCCTTCGAGCCTGCTCCACCATTCAATGAGATCATGGCTGATCTTCTGCCTCAACTCCATTCACCGGCCCTATCGCCATATTCCTTGATGCCCTTACTAGTCAGAAATCTATCGACTTCTGTTTTGAATATACCCAATGACTGAGCCTCCACAGCCCTCTGGGGTAGAGAATTCCAAATATTCACCACCCTCTGTGTGAAGAAATTTCTTCTCATCTCAGTCCTGAATGGCCTACCCTTTATCTTGAGGCTGTGGCCCCTGGTTCTAGACTCCCCAGCCAAGGGAAACATTCTCCCAGCATCCATCCTATCAAGCCCTGTAATAATTTTGTATGCTTCAATGAGATCCCCTCTCATTCTTCTGAATTCAAGAGAATACAGGCCTAGTTTACTCAATCTCTTCTCATACGACAGTCCCGCCATCCCAGGAATCAATCTCGTGAACCTTCGTTGCACTCCCTCTATGGAGTTGAGGTCAAAGATCAGCCATGATCTTACTGAATGGCGGAGCAGGCTCGAGGGGCTGTATGGCCTACTCCTGCTCCTAATTCCTATGTTCCTAAAATGTAATAGGTATTACTAATTTCCTCTGGAGTACATTGCACAGCAGTGAAAATTGTAATTATACGACTGCAATATGTAGCTCAGCATTAACAAACATTATCCAGCATTCGATGTGTTACAGAGAGAGAGAGATGTCAGTGCATTAAATAAAAAATACATGTTGGTATAAAGGTTTATGTCGGTGGTAACTCAGTATTCTGGGGCAGTTCAACTGGGAGTCAGATGTAGCCTATATTTCCCAGTCGCTGAATGTTCCACCCATAGAGTTGGCTATGCTAAAAGGCCTCTGCGTGCCAATGTGCATAGCGCATGCATAAGTGCAAATAAGCATATTATTGTTGGCATAATTGACATTGAACTGGGGGATGAATCATATTCCACAACCTTTGCATCACATGTGTGATGCATTCCATGTAACGTGGATGTTGCAGCTTAAGCCGGCTTCTTGGTTGTGACAATTCACTAAGACACTGCCTATTTCTAGGAGTTTCAAGATACACTATGTTGTTCTGTATTCACAACCCAGTGCTCCCCGAGCACTCAACTTGACTGAGGAAGATCAGCAACAGCTGAAAAGGGCTGGCACTAAAGACGTAGGGGTAGAAATTCCTTCGCGTCCCGCTGATTTTTCGAGCACGATTTCAACGTTGGACTTACAAATTTCGCAGTCGGACGTCCTGCGCTGGAAGTGCACCAAAAAAATTGATGGCGCCATGTTGGTAAAGGTGGACATTAGGCAACCTTGGTGGCTCCTTGAAATGAACGCTGGCCTCATTAAAATATGTAAATAGGGGTCCTACGCTTGAATTAGGACTCCTTTATGACATGGCTGTCTGGGAGCGTTTCGTTCGTGCTTTCTTGCACCCGCCCAGAAAAGCATAATGCCAACATAGGGCTGGATTTTGTCAATGGGGACACATTGGGGACGGGACTGCTGGTTGTCGGGTTTCAGTCCAGCCCCCAATGACGTCCGGCCAACCCACGCTATTTTCCTTGATTGACCTTGTTAAGCCCGCCCTGCGGGCTTAGCCGGCCAATTAAGGGAAAGCCAGTGACAGAGGACATCAGCATATGACGTTTCATCTGTCAAACACTGACCATCACTGTTCTATGGTGAGTCCTTGCACAAAGACTCACCAAAACCTCGTTCCTCAGCAGAAATCAGATGGCTGCTGCATCTGAGAATGCAGCAGCCATTCTGTCATCCCTGCCGTTGAGATGAGGCACCTCCGGATCCCCAAGGGTTGAAGCCTGCAGGAAGAAGCAAAGGTAAGTAAACTTTTTCTAACACTTTACACTCACCTCTCATACTTACCTCTCCACACTTGCACACATCACTCACCTCCACAGCGGACTTTTCGACCCCTCTCACCCCTGCAGACCCACTGCTCGCCTCGCTGACCCTGGCGAGGTTCGCAGCCGTCGGGAAGCCCGCACTTGCAGAGGCAAAATGGGGATAAGCCTCAAAACTGTTAACAGGTAGTTAATTGGCTCTAATCCCCTTCCTGCCTCGAGGAGACGAGTCCCTGCGCGACTCGGGGACCCGCTTCCCGGGAAGATGGCACGGAGGCGGGTTGGGAGTGAGTTCGGTACCCGCTCCCAGTTTCTGCCATTTTCCCGGCAGTCCCACCTCCATACCCACCTCCCCAGGGCTGGGAAAATTCCCCCCATAGTGTCAGCTGTGGCCCAGTGGATAGCACTCTCGCCTCGGAGTCAGAAGGTTGTGGGTTCAAATCCCACTCCAGAGACTTGAGCACAAAATTCTAGGCTGACACTCCAGTGCAGTACTGAGTGAATGCTGCACTGTCAGAGGTGCCATCTTTTGGATGAGACGTTAAACCGAGGCCCTGTCTCTCAGGTGGACGTAAAAGATGCCATGGCACTATTTCGAAGAAGAGCAGAGGAGATATCCCTGGTGTCCTGGCCAATATTTATCCCTCAATCAACATCACTAAAATAGATTATCTTGTCATTATCACATTGCTGTTTGTGGGAGCTTGCTGTGCACAAATTGGCTGCTGCGTTTCCCACATTACAACAGTGACCACACTTCAAAAAGTACTTAATTGGCTGTAAAGCGCTTTGGGACGTCTGGTGGTCATGAAAAGCTCTATATAAATGCAAGTCTTTCTTTTATTCTTTTTTTTAACACTCGGGAAGCTGGCTGAAGAGGCTCTATTTAATGGGATCCCCACCTCAATTAAAGGGCTGGAAAGTCGCTTTTGGCTACTGGCGATTTTTGGAGCCATTTTCTTGGCTGCTTTGGCTGAGTTTTGGCGGTAGTTCAGAGTACGGAGCAGTTGGACTGTTGACTTTTAACAGCAGCTGCACTGTTTGACTGTATTGGCTGCGGGAGTACCAGAAAAGGTGGGAATGTTGCTGGGATTACCACTGAGGCTGCCACAGTGCTGGCCACAGCAGCGGCAACAGGCACGGCAGCAAAGATCTGTGGAGGGTCAAAGAAGACGGTGAAGGAGGCGAGGGCCAAAGAGGCGTTACAGTACGCAGGTCTTCCGGTACAGCATGTCGCACCTTAACATGTCGGAGGAGCAGTGTGTGAGGAGGCTGCACTTCAACAGGTCAGCAGTCACTGACCTCTGTCACCTGTTGCAGCAGGAATTAGAGCCAAACGCCAGAGCACACACAGCACTGCCTGTGTCTCTGAAGGTCATGGTGGCTCTCAACTTCTATTGCACAGGCCCATTCCAGGCTGCAACAGGTGACATCAGCAACATCAGTCAGTCTGCTGTCCCTGCGGCCATCAAGCAAGTGATGGAGGCCCTCTTTGCAAGGAAGACAATACATCACCTTCCCAGTGCAGGCTGCTGATCAGGAGGACAGAGATATCAGATTGGCCCGCATCGCTGGATTTCCCCAGGTGCAAGATCTCATTGACTGCACATACGTTACCTAGTATTCTCCCCATCCCAAATCGACCATGTTTTATACCAGGAAGGGGTTCCACTCCTTGAATGTTCAGCTGGTGTGTGACCACAGGCAGCATGAGAACAGAGAGAAGGAGAGTTGTAATGCTCTGGAAACCCCTGCCCATGCTCTCCACTCTCCATCATGGATTGAAAATGCTGAGGAGATGCTAGTTCCCCGGAGCCATTTAGGCAACAGTCTGAAACTATCAGAGCTGTCACCAGAGACTCCTTCATTGTGGGCCTCACACCAGTTCCTCTGTTGTCTGCATGGTCTGAATGCTTTACTGGACAACCCACACAAGCTAGACACCTGCCATGCTCTGTGCCATTGTACGCTTAAAAGGTCCTGGTGTATAGGGTTCAGTCTTTGAATGGAAGCTATGCCCGCGAGATCTTCATCTCTGCTCCATGCAGCATGGCTAGAAAATGGGCCAAAATAAATTTCTGCCCCATACTGTCCAGAACTGCTGCTACACCACCTATCAGATGTATCATCCCAAGCACAGTTCTTTAAATTTGATTGAGGAGCTGTGCTTCCCTCCTAAACCATGGCCTCCTAAGGCACTGCTCCTCAATCAAACTCAAAGTAATACAGATAATATTTGTACCTAGATATTGATAAAAACATTGGGGGATTTTTTTGCTTGACAATAGTCTTCATAGTATTTCATTTGACCTATTTGACTTTTTCTGTTCTTTTGCCAAGTTAAATGGAAGTCCCTTTCAGTACAGTTACTCCTCTCTATAAGCAGACCAACATAATAAGCTTTCAGACAGAACATGAACCACTTATAGCTCCTTCACTGAAACAGGAACTGGATAAAATCACCTCTTTATAGCACTGTGCACTGCTCCCAACGATGACATTCTAGAGAGACTCTACTGTACCACTTGACTTTTTATGTTCACTTCTCAGTACAGACTGCTGCAGACGCTTTCGTTATAATAAATGCCTGCTTATTATCTTGGGGAGGTATCTTTGCATTCGGAAACCATTTGGAGTCGCAGCTTATAGCAACATTCTTGAAACTGCACTCGTGTTTCAACTAAAGCGCCCATCAGAAGAAAAATACTTTGGAAGTGCATAGGCATTAGCCAATGACGTGCAAACATTATTTATTATTTTTGGCAATTAACAAGTTGATTTACCGATACGAAAATATTTTGGTACCTATTTCCTCTCACTTCTTGGTCTGCTCTGTAGATGTTTGCATTTCACTGTGATAGAATCAAGACCCGTCACACTATTTCCTACTCTAACTCAATTATTTCCCAGGGGCTCAACACTGGGACTCCTTACTTCTCTCAATCTTCCCTTCCTCTTACAATCTACAGGATCAACCAAGGATTTCCCTCTACTGTGGTTACGGTTAAGTCAACTACTTCTTGACTTATCATAAGAACATAGGACTTATCTTGCTTTCTCTTCTAGTCCTTTCTTGGTGGCATCCTGCACGTTGGGCTGTGGTCCTTTATCTAGGTTTCTCAATGTTGTAGTATAGTCTTATGAGCCAGTAACAAACAGGCTAGCAGCAGTTATATCTTATAGAGGCAGTCTAAATCCAGAATCAGAGGACAACCTGGCAGTAGAGTGAAGAAGGGCGAGACACTACGGTGGAGGAAGCCTCACACCTCTTTTCTTTGGAATCAGTTCAGGGCTTGACATCTGATTTATAGTCCATGAGTTTCGCAGCAGTGCCAAGCTAAAATGAGTGCGCTTTTAGACAGCTTGCCTGTAGGGAGGGCTAAACAGACAAATGTGCAATATACATTTCCAGAACTATTTGGAGACACCATTTGAGCCCATACTGAAGCAGAAATAAGGCATTTCTGAAGCACCTGGACATGTTTAGAAACAGTTCTGCCTTTCTAAACAGACTGCGGAAATTTCCCTCTCTGACCATCCATCCACAATGCCGCAGTCATAACGCTCTGGGTGTACCTCTAGTTGGAGTTTGATTTGTCTTTAAACATGGAGACTGCGCTCATCAAAATAACTGCCACAGATATAGATGAAAACCAGCAACACTGAATCCATTGGCCCGAAAATTAGACCTAATACGCGAGAGTACGCACTGTGTACTCTCGCGTTTTAGGTCTCCAATTGCCGGTTTCCAGCATGCACTGCGCATGCGTGGGAAACCGGCACTTCGTGAATTCAAAAGGGGGCGGTTCCTAAGTGAACCGCGTGCGCGCTACAGGCTGCGCGCACGCAGTGCACTTAGTGCTTTGAACGCGCAGGTAAGCATGGAAGATTTTACACATAAAGAAAGGAGGTGTAAGACCCTCTTTTAACAAGGTAAGTAGTTAATTAAGTAGTATTTAAAAAAAATTTCAACAGGTTTATCTTTTTTAGAGACTTTAAAGAAAGGTAAGTTTATTTTTATAACTTTTAAAAAGATTTTAAATTTTTTCAAAAATTTAATTTTTTGTTTAAAGTGGTTAATTTATTTAACTATACTTATTTTATTAATGTGATGGCTTTTTAAAAAAATTTAATTGAGGTTTAGCTGTTCTTTTGGGGGGTATAGTATTCATAGCTTTGACAGGTCTTCCTGTCAAAACTATGAATGAAAGATGGTGTGCTGCCATTGGCTCTAACTGAATCACGTGATCCCAGAGCTCGCACAAACTAATTGCGTCTCTGGGCTGCAGCCTTGAAACTAAAGTTCGTGTGGGCCCGGAGGAAAAAGGTAGGCGCGGAGTGAGATATTGCGGGGAAGCCTTACCCCGCGTGAACACTCAGTGTTTAATTTCTGGGCCACTCAGCAACTGTAATGACACTGGGCTGTCAATAGTATCTAAATATAAACAGGCCTTGTAACCAGACACACCTGTTTGGAGAGCTGGATACTTTGGCGATGACATGTAGACTCCATGAGAGGAAGCTCCACACCCTGAAGTCTGGACTGTTCCAAATTGCATCTAAGAATATATTTATATTTCGCTCCCAGATCTTACAGCATTAAATTTAGCTGGCAGACTTATCCTGGAAAGGTGGACCCTCAGCAGGTGTTTGACCCCAGGCACAGCAAAGAATAGTAAAAGAAATTGGTTAAATCCGTCCATGAGAATTCACAGAAACAGGAATTCTGTCTTGACCCTCTTTCTAAATCATGTACAAGGGCTAGATATTTCTGTTAATTATCTTCATTTGGATCAAATACAATCTAGTATTAAAAAAGCAAATTACTGCGGATGCTGGAAATCTGAAATAAAAACAGAAAATGCTGGACATACTCAGCAGGTCAGGCAGCATCTGTAGAGAGAGAAACAGAGTTAACGTTTCAGGTCGATGACCCTTCATCAGAACTGGAAAAAGTTGGAGATGTAACAGGTTTTTAAGCAAGTGTCGGGGCAGGGAGAGGGGGCCATTTGCTTAAAAACGTGTTACATCTCCAACTTTTTCCAGTTCTGACGAAGGGTCATCGAACTGAAACGTTGGGCCAAAAATTCGGCACTTGCCGGGTGAGTACGCGCTGTGTACTCACCCGTAAGGCCTCCTGAAGTGCTGGTTTCCTGCATGCACTGCGCATGCACGGGAAACTGGAACTTCCGGTCTCATGAAGGGAGGGGTTGAGAGGTGAACCGCGTGCGCGGGAGAGGCTGCGCGCACGCAGCGAACTTAGGTTTTTTTTCAGGTTTCTCTGGAAAGGTAAGTATGGAAGAAGCTGCACATTTAAAAAGGAGGCGCAAGACCCGTTTTTAACAAGGTAAGTGGTTAATTAATTACAATTTAAAAATGTTTTCAACAGGTTTACCTTTTTTAGATACTTTAAAGAAAGGTAAGTTTATTTTTAGCACTGTTAAAAAGTATTTTAATTTTTTCAAAAATTAAAATTTTTGTTTAAAGTAGTTAATTTATTTAACTTATAGTTATTTTAAAAATGTGATGGTTTTTTTTAAATTTATTTGAAGTTTAGGTGTTGTTTTGGGGCCGATTTCAATTCATAGATTTGACAGCCCTGTCAAATCCACAAATGAAAGATGGTCTGCTGCCATTGGCTCTCCATGGCCCACGTGATCCCAGGGGACGCATCGCACTAACTACGCCCCTGGGATACACAAGCACTGCGCGCCGGCACTTGGAGCAGGCCCAGGAGCTGAAGTCCCCGTGGGCCCAGAGGTCAACGGCAGGCGCGGTAGGTAGGTGCGCGCGGGATCCTTGCACCCGCGGGAAGCCAGGGAGCCTAATCTCTGGGCCGTTAACTCTGTTTCTCTCTCTACAGATGCTGCTTGACCTGCTGAGTATTTCCAGCATTTGCTGTTTTTATTACAACCTAGTATTAGTTGTCCAAGCTGTGGGTAACCAACAATGGATCTACACAGATGCATCTGGGAGTTTGGATTAGGAAGCTTACCTCTAAAGCTCGAGTGTTGTGGGAACTGGCCAGGACAATGACTGGCCGAGGGAACGTGCCTAAAGTATTAATTGTCTGTGCCAAGGCTTAATTTCTCAACAATTGTAAAAAGCTGTTAATAGATCACTAGCTCTGGCAAAGTAGATCACTGCTAGTCATGCAATTTCTACCGAAGTGAATAATCTACATCTCCTTCATAAATAAAATCTTATTTAGGGTAAAACGTGATCCTATTGTATAAAACATTCTTTTTTAATTCATTCTAGGGATGTGGGCATCATTGGCAAGGTGGGCATTACCTAGTTGCCCTGAGAAGGTGATGGTGGGCCCTCTTGAACTCAAACAGTTTGATACAACTGAGTGGCTTGCTAGGCCACTTCAGAGGGCAGTTAAGAGTCAACCATGTTGGTGTGGGACTGGAGTCACATATAGGCCAGACTATGTTAGGATGGCAGGTTTCCTTAGGCCTCTCTACCTCTCTTTCCTCCTTTAAGTCACTCCTTACACCCTGCCTCTTTGGCTAAGCTTTCGATCACCGGTCCTAATATGTGGCTCGAATCTCAAATGTTGTTTTATAACGCTCCTGTGAAATACCTTGGGACATTTTACCACGTTAAAGATGCTGTATAAATGTAAGTTGTTGTTCCTTCCCTAAAGGACATTAGTGAACCAGTTGCTTCAAGAACAGCAGATCTGGATCCCAGGCTACGCCCAAAGTCTATGAGAAGTTGATAACAGCGGTTTTCCATGTGGAAGATCAGTTGAGTTCCTTCATGGATTGAGGCTTCATTTAATCGGGCCACTGATTCACTGATTATACCAGAAGGAGAACCTCTCCCAACTCTGCAGCTTATGTTCTAATGGTGAGGCTCTCGGCAAAAAACATATCACAAAATCATTCTGGCAAGGCTACACAGTAGCTTTTTCCATGTATCAGGAAAGACTACAATAGCTGTTTTCAAACTCTTCTGGTTGGGGACCCATGCAAATGCTGGCAAGCTCCTGCATTGACACATTCCCAAGGACCGCCCCCCCCCCCCCCCACCCCCCCCATCACCGCACGTCCCATCTTCCAAAAGGCAGTGTCAGTTGTCCAAAAGAACGCAGTGGCATGATTGCAGAAAATGTTTCTTTATTAGTATATACAGCAACAGAAATAGTGTTATCCTAGTAAGTCAACAAATACCAAAAGGTATAGAAGTCTGAAGAACCCCTTGAGACCCCCTCATGGAACTTCCAAGTTTGAACAATGAGGAAACCTTTGGGACTTACATTTTAATTCCAAGACATCAGTGCAAAGGGAAACAATTCAAAGGGCTGAGTCATGCAAAAGGTCAAAGAGATGGGGCTTTAAGAACATAAGCAAGCATGTGTTCTGCTCTTGGTGCTCAAAGTGTTAAGATTCCTATTTCTCGCTTAATATTTTTCCAAGTCAGATCCCGGGTGTTTTCCGCTGAGAGTGTCAGTGGTTATGGTGGAAATCTGGCCAGCTCCAGCTTACCTAAGACCCATGGACCTAAAGAAAGTTGCATCTTTGTTGGGCACTTCTTAAATAACTGGGTCTGTGGATATGGCTCGGAAAATTGCCAGGAAGAAGGGAGAATTCCAATGAAAGGATAAGCAAATCTTCATACATGCAGTACTGAGGGGGTTGTGCACTGTCGGAGGTGCCGTCTTTTGGATGAGACGTTAAAGAAAAAAGAAAAGAAAGAAAGAAAAGATGAGACGATTAAACCAAGACCCTGTCTGACCTCTCAAGTGGACGTAAAAGATCCCATGGCATCATTTCAAAGAAGAGTAGGGGAGTTCTCCCCAGTGTCCTGGCCAATATTTATCCCTCAGTCAACATCACTAAAACAGATTATCTGGTCATTATCACATTGCTGTTTGTGGGACCTTGCTGTGCGCAAATTTTGCTGCTGCATTTCCTACATTACAACAGTGACTACACTTCAAAAGTACTTCATTGGCTGTAAAGCGCTTTGGGACATGTTGAGGTCGTGAAAGGCGCTATAGAAATGCAAATCCTTCTTTTCCTGGTGGAGTTACTCACCCATCAAAAAGGATTTAACTGAGCCAGGGCTCAGCTGAGGAAAGCAGAACTCTCTTAACCAGGAGCTGTACCCTGCAATCCACCCACAGGCTAAGCGGTTCGTTTGCTCCTCAGAAGAAGCTGCAAAAACATGTTACACCACAGAGGTGGAGGGTACCTACAATAATGGAAGCAGGCAATCCATCTGTAGATGAGGGGAAGCTGAACAAACTGCAGCAGTTTAAGATACCTGAGCAGAGGCAGGCAGATGAGCATCATGAATTGGCAAGTGAATGCATCAGCTCAGCTCCGACTGACTCAGTGGGTGGCATAACCTCCGACATACTAAGAACTGCGGGACTACATGATAGGCTGTCTCTAGCTTTCTTACAGAGGAGTTCAGAATGCACCACAGTGGCCAAGCCATTTAATTCCAGCATGTTCGTTTATTGAATCAGTTAGCCCCAATTTTAACCTAACGATCCTGGCCGGGGTGGGGGGGGGCGGGGGGCGCATTAAAGCCGGACGCCAGATTTTCAGCCCGCTTGATTTTTGGCTCCATTGAAGTCAATGCAGCGTAAAATTGGGCATGGTGTAAATTATCTCTAATAACAAACAAGCCCCCTGGTTAATGTTTGAACAGCGACAGCAAATACAAAAACCTTTCGGTGGCAGGAAGGAATCCAGAAAGAGGATGAAAGGACTGGCATTTTTTTTCTCTGTTTTTTTTAATACGTTTTCTTAAAAGTGTGGCACTGCAACTTTCCTGTCTGACAAAGTGTGAAACTTGTGGTGTCACGGGCATATCTCAAACCTTTGATCAAAACAGACAGGCAGCACAACAAAGGCAAGTCTGGAACACAATCAAAAACAGAGATGGTGTAACCACAACTTTACAAAATGCTGAAATGCAGCCCAGTTAGCCACAGCTCACCATAATAATGGCCCTGAAATTCCGTTCCCTACGGGTGAGTACGCGCTGTGTACTCACCCGTAGGGCCAACGGAAGTGCCGGTTTCACGCATGCACTGCGCATGCGCTGGAAACCGGAACTTCCATTCTCTTGAAGGAAGGGGTTCACAGGTCAATCGCGTGCGCCGGAGAGGCAGCGCGTACGCATCGAACTTCCATTTTTTTCTCAGTTGATGCAGTGCGGGTAAGTCCCGAGCAGCTGCGCGTGGAAAAAGCAGGCGCAAGGCCTGCTTTTAACAATGGTCATGATGCGGAGATGCCGGTGTTGGACTGGGGTGGACAAAAATGAGAAGTCGCACAACACCAGGTTATAGTCCAACAGTTTTATTTAAAATTACGAGCTTTCGGAGCGCTGCTCCTTCTTCAGGTACAAGTACAGTGAGGGTTCCCTCACTGTACTTGTACCTGAAGAAGGAGCAGCAGCTCCGAAAGCTCGTAATTTTAAATAAAACTGTTGGACTATAACCTGGTGTTGTGCGACTTCTCATTTTTGCTTTTAACAAGGTAAGAGGTGAAGAAAGTAAAAGTAAAACATTTTTTCCACAGGTTTATCATTTTATAATACTTTAAAGAAAGGTAAATTTATTTTTAGACCTGTTAAAAACTTTAATTATTTTTTTCAAAAATTTAAATTTTTGTTTAAAGTAGTTAATTTATGTAATTTATAGTTATTTTAAAAATGTGATGTTTTTTTTTAAATTTATTTGAAGTTTTACTTAGGTTTTGGGGCCGATCTCTATTCATAGATTTGACAGGTTCCTGTCAAATCTATGAATGGAGATTCCCTGCTCCGATTGGCTCCCCATGGCCCACGTGATCCCAGGGATGCTGCGAACTAGCTTCGCCCCTGGGATACGCGAGCACTGCACACCGGCAGCTGGAGCAGGCACAGGAACGGAATTCTGCGCGGGCGCAGAGCATAACGGTAGGCGCGCTTCTTAAGTGCAGGTCGGGGGCTTGCACCCGCGGGAAGCCTCTGACCGGAATTTCTGGGCCAATAGAAAATTAAATTATCATCCCTCTTTAATAAAGCTAGCTATAAAAATGGACAGAGCTCCGAAACCACTGCATGAATGAGTTTTAAATTAAGGAAATAATACCAAATGTCTGGTGACAGTCTGACCCCGTCGTACATAACGGTAATTCGCCACATCGCGGGGTACGTTTTCGACTTGCCACCGGGGTAATAAACTAGTGTTGGGCCTTGGCCGCCCGTTATAGAGACCGCCCAGTTTCCATTTCTTTTGGCCAGTTTTAAGCCAGGGCGACGAGTTGAAAATCCACCCCCGCTTCTCTGTGCAAAAAAAACAGTCTAGGATTATGACATTTTTTTAATGATAAAGGCTGCGTGATGAGACAGGAAATACACGTCAGCAACTTGTATGTTTTTGGGTCTTTGCCAACCTTCTCGCTCTAGATTATTCCAGCTCTCGGATCACGTTTATGGTGAGACTGAACACCCCACACCTTCAAGAGTGTTTATCCTTGCAACTCAAAGCACGAAGTTAACTCTTTCTTTACGTAGCAGTGATTCTATTCCTTGCATTTCTTACCACTGTTTCTTGGAAATTCAGTGCTTTCGCTTACAAGAATATCAAATGGACTCCTCAAGTAGACGTTTTGATATGAAAACAGAACAGCTCCTTTTTATATTATGGAAAAAGGAGTTACCAGCCCTTCGAATATCCTACCACTCAGATTTAGTAAAGAGCTGTCAGTCTGGTACAAACATTAGCAGAGACAGCATTGTTTAAATTTGAATTATTTTTCTCCGGTCTGTAGCCAACGGAACTTTCAACATTGTATCAAAATAAGCTTGGTCAAGAATCTGAACTGCGGTTGATTTTAAAAAGAAAAGCTGCTTATGGTTGCTTCCCCTGGCTGGAGAGTCAAGAACTAGGGGGGCATAGTCTCAGAATAAGGGGTCGGCCATTTAAGACTGAGATGAGGAGGAATTTCTTCACTCGGAGGGTTGTGAATCTTTGGAATTCTCTACCCCAGAGGGCTGTGGATGCTGAATCGTTGAGTATATTCAAGGCTGAGATCGATAGATTTTTGGACACTAAGGGAATCAAGGGCTATGGGGATCGGGCGGGAAAGTGGGGTTGAGTTCGAAGATCAGCCATGATCTTATTGAATGGCGGAGCAGGCTCGAGGGGCCGTATGTCCTACTCCTGCTCCTAATTCTGATGTTCTTATGTTCTGCGACTGGATTTAAGAGAATAGCTACCAAATCAAAACTAGACAACAAATCATTTACTTTTGTTACTGGGATCCAAAAAAAGGCTTTATTAGTTAGGTTCTGACAGGTGCATCTTCAAGTATTTACAGCTAGTACATCCCACGCTACCTTACAGGAATTAATCCACCCACATACTGTGAAACAGTTCTAAATTCCTTTCCCCAGAAAATAAAAGCAGCGAACAGCTCATCCCATATTACAACCAGGTCTCTTTGTTCTGTAGGAGCAGCGCGGAATAGGCTGCATATTCTCGTACTCCTGGTCAATCTGAAATAGATGGTGATCTCTGTGTACACTTACTGATGCTGCAACCTCTTAATTAGTTGAATCCGTTAGTGTAATACTTCTAAATTCAATGAATGGCATGCCCATTTCTCAATCCAGCAATCTAATGATTCACTGGAGTGAAGTCGAAAAGAATTTAAGGGAGCCCAGCCCAATGATGAAATACACTGATTGCTGTGTTACCACACTTGCGTACCACAAAATCAATTTATATCCTGCCCTTCTCACACCCACAAAATTCCACTTACAATAGGCACCCGATCTCACTTGAGGTTTTCACCAAAATTGACCAACTGAGGTGAGATATTTCTTGAAAAGGAAAGGAGGTCAATTGGAGGTTTATTCAACCCACTCCTTCCTAGGGCTCAGCTGATGGCACTCTCACCTCGTGTGTCAGAAAGGGGTCAATTTTAACCTAATCTGCCCGTTGGGAAACTGGCGAGATCAGGGGCAATGCTGGTTTTACACCCCACCCGATTTTACTCTCCATTAAGTCCACCTCATTTCATGGGTTTCCTGCCCGGCGAATTAGGTTAAAATTGACCCCACTGTCTAAATCTGATGGGTTGCAGCTTTGGCAATGCATCAATCACCCTTGGTTATATACGCAAATCTTGCAGTGGGGCTTGGACCCACTACCTCTCTGCCTCGGAGGTAATGGATGGTGTAGAAAGGAGGGTTTCAGAAACCTAGGAACCACTTTTGGGGCCAGGGAAGGCTCTACAGACATGACGTGCTTCACTTCCCTACATCCTAGGGTTCTAAAAGAGGTGGCTATATAGATAGGGGATGCATTAGTTGTCATCTTCCAAAATTCCATAGATTCTAGAACGGTATGTAAAAAGGAAAAGATTAACGTAATGTAAATGTGGGTCCCTTACAGACTGAGACAGGAGAAATTATAATGGGGAATATGGAAATGGGAAATTAAACAAATACTTTGGGCTGGATTTTGAATGACCCGTGGAGTCGGGTTTGGAGGCGTGTGGGGGGTTAAAATAGCAGATTCGGGGGTCCCAACCCCATCCCGACTCCAACACGCCTCCACGCAATTTTGACAAAATCGGTCGCGGGGTTTCGTACTCCGTCCCGCCTCCAAGAGGTGGGAGAGGCCATTAAAGCCATTAACAATCCCTAAAGTGGCTCAGTAATGCCATTTTGAAGCATTTTAGGTAGTTTAACCCTTTTCCCACGTGAAGCACGCCTGATGGGAAACACTCCAGTGAAACCTGGCGGGAGCACAAGTAGATTGCTGACTCTCAGCTGCAGCTCAACCTTTAAATAGGAGATTTGATCAGCCATCAATTGCAGGTGGCAGGACTTTGTTGTCACAGGTCTGGGGGAACTTTTAGAAGACATAACCACAGCTCTGGAAGTTTGGAGCCTGACACCCATCTGCAGTGTGACCTCCTGGGAACCCCCTCTCGCCACCCTCATTGAGGGCTTCCTCAACTGAGACATATACCAGAGGCATGGGAGCCATTTATTTCTTTCCCTCCTGGGTATCCGATGAGGACGAACAACAGCCGCGGCAGCAGCAGAACCATGAACAACAGCAGCACCAACAGCAGCAGCAACAGCAGGAGCGCCAAGCTGCTGCTCACCCACCTGAAGCTGCACAGGACAGAAGGGGCCAGCGCATGGAAGGCCGTCGGCGCAGGAGATACCCCCCAAACAGGGTCTACAGACAGAGGGTCAGCTACCTCAACATGTCTGAGCAGCAGTGCCAAAGGCGGCTCCGACTTTCGCGAGAGGTAGTGGGTGACATCTGCGCAATGCTGCAACAAGACCTGGAGCCCAGAGGACCAGGTGGACGCCCCTTACCAGTGGCCGTCAAAGTCACCACCGCACTCAACTTTTTTGCCTCAGGCTCATTCCAGGGATCAGCAGCAGACATCAGCGGCATCTCCCAGGCGGCCGCACACACCTGCATCACGCAGGTAACCGATGCCCTCTTTGCCATCGCGCACAATCACATCCATTTCACCAAGGATCAAGCAAGTGGCACGGCGCGTGCGGTTGGATTAGCTAATCTGGCAGGCTTTCCAAGGGTGCAGAGCGTCGTTGACTGCAGACATGTGGCCCTTAAGGCACCCCATCGCAATCCAGGTATTTTTGTCAACCGCAAGGGCTTCCACTCCCTCAACGTTCAGCTGGTGTGTGACCACAAGAAGGAAGTTCTGCATGTTTGTGCCAAGTACCCTGGCAGTTGCCATGACTCCTTCATACTGCGCCAGTCTAGTGTGCCTCCGCTATTCAGTCCGCCAGACCAACTTCACGGATGGCTACTTGGAGACAAGGGCTATCCCCTGAAGACATGGCTGATGACGCCATTGAGGAGCCCATCCAACGCAGCTGAGGAGAGCTACAACTCCAGCCACATTTCCACCAGAGCCATAATCGAGCAAACCATCAGTATGCTGAAGATGCGCTTCAGATGCCTGGATAGATCAGGTGGAGCCCTGCAATACTCAGCAGCCAGGGTCTCCAGAATCGTCATGGTTTGCTGTGCACTTCACAACATGGCACAGCGTCGTGGCTTACAGATGCCGGAGGACCAAGTGGCTCCTCACATAGCCTCCTCAGATGAGGAGGAGGAGGAGGAGGAGAGAAAGAACGAACAACTTGCAGAGGCCCCTCAACCAGCGGCTGCATTACGCGAGACCATAGCTGCCCGGAATGCAAGGAACGCACTCATCCTGGCCAGATTTGCTTAGCCTAGACAAGCAAGCACTTTTGCCTCGCAGCTTCTTACCAGAGCTACGACAATGGCCCAGACCCAGCGGATCCCTAACAATGTGACCACCATACTGACAATTGCAAGTTATCCTAAGGCCTCATTGTGGAAGTCCCATTAGCGAAATGACAGATGCCACAACTGCAGCTGTAGCCATCAGAGTTTTTATTTAAACTTTTCACCTGATGGCTTTTTCACAATACACATCAAAATTCACCCAAGTGACTACCCTTGTGACTATTTGTGCAGTTTCTTTCTCTTATGCGTGCTCCTACATGGTGCTTCCCCTGTGGCTTCAGCAGAAGTGGAGGCCCCCTGCTCACTTTGTTGCTGCTCCTGTCTCGACTCCTTTGGTGGGCGTCCTCTGGGGTTGCGAACCTGAGAGGGCTCGGCAACAGTCTGCTGCTCCTGCGGCTGGGCAGGGGTTGAGACGCCGATCTCAGTTGGGTGCGGACTCTGGTGGGGCTCTGACCAAGGACCTGTCAGTGGCATGGAAGTGTGAGCGCTTGGAGAGGAGCCCCCACCTCCTTGTTGTGTGCCACCAACATCCCTCTCATGGGTCAAGTCCACCTCAGCGCTTGCAAGTGGCTTGAGAGCACCTTGCTGCACATCAGGGGGGCCATGGGGACCCGTATCTGCACTGGAAGTCCTACTCAGAAGGACTTCCATGAAGGTCTGGTTTCTCTGTTCAATAGATGACCATCGCTCCTCAAGAGATGCCAGTCTATTCTGAACAATGACCATGTTTTCTGCACTCTGGCGACTTATCTCCTCCATAGCCGTAGCCATCCTCTCATCTACTGTAGCCATCCTTTCCACGGAGGTTGCCATCCTTTCCATGGTGATGCGTTCATGCGCCAATGACTCCACAAAGGCTCTGCTGATGTTCGCTATGGACTCCTCCATTCGCTCCATACTCGCAGCGACCCTGGAGACAAAACCTGTCAGAGACTCCTGCATCTGTTCCTGGAGTCCCAGCACCGTTGATCTTATGGATGGACCCAGAGGCAGAGGGTCGACATGCAGCTGAGCTGAGCTAGGACAGTCCTGCGCCCTCCGACTAGGACTCTCCACTGCTGTCCCTGTCTCCACCATCTGCTGATGCTCACTTGTGAGCTGTGATACACCAAGTGACAACACTACACTATGTCCCGAGGGTCCCACCGAGGTGTGAGTATCTGCGCTGGTGCTGGGTGCGCTGAGTTCTGCTGACGCTGCGCCCTCAGAGGTTGCAGCTTCCTCTGAGGAGTCTGTCTGCTCAGACTCTTCCTCCTGGCTAGTGGGGACGGGTGCTTGCGATGGTCCTGGGAGGGAGTAAAGGAAAGAGTCAGAGATGTGATGCCAAGGTTACATGCACATTGCATATTGCAGATGATCATAAATCCTTCTGTTAGAGCTTCAGATTCATTATCAGCGACTCATGCAATGTCAATGAGAGAGATGGAACACTATTCAGTTACCAGCTTGCTCTGATGCACCCGTTTGTCCGTCCCCCACTTGCGTTTCCTCCTCTACGCCCACGATCTCCAGGACTGCATCTTCCCAGGGGGTGAGCTGGGCTAATGAGGGTGGCCCTCCTCCTGTCCTGGCTCTTTTCCTTTTATTGTGAGCTCTCTTTTCCTGCAATGAGGGAGACAAGTGGAGTTTGAGTGAGATTGAAGGAGTGAGTGTAGAGAATCCATAGCATAGATGCTTAGAAGGAGACAAAGATGGATTGAGGTGGCGAGACCAAGGGCCCTCCCTGTGTGTTGTAAGTTGTTTTCATAGCATGACAGTGATAGGGAGTGTGAGGGCTGCATAGTCGAATAGTAAGGTGAATGTGACCACAGAGGGAGAGGGAATGGGTAAGGGTGCATGGATGTTAGTGTCAAGTGGGATATGGAGGAAGAGGTTGCTAAAGCTGAGTGCTGGTGAGGAGAGGCAATGGGGATCAGATTGAGGGTGAAGGGAAAGTCATACTCACTTTAGCAGTACGTAGAAGGTCATGAAACCTCTTCCTGCACTGGATCCAGGTTCTGCAGGTGAATGATAAAGAGGTGACCTCCTGGGCGATCTGGACCCACACAGCCTTTGTCTGCTGGGGAGGCTTCTTCCTCCCTGAGGAGGGGAAGAGCACCTCCCTGTTGGCTCTTGCTCCATCCACCAAAGGGCAACATCATGGAACCTGGGAGCAGCCCTGGGCCATTGGCTGGCCATTCCTGCTGCAGGTTTTTAGATTAGAGGTCCAAAAGCTTGGCAGCCTGCAGAGGAAGCAAGGCTTGTTGCAGACCTTAAATGCAGCAGCAATGATGACGTCATCGGAGGCGACTTTCAGACTGGAATAACTCATTGGCCATGGGTTCCCACCTGTTGGAACTCAATTGGCCAATTAAGTTAAAATCGCATCATTCAGCCACATTAATCTGGAGTTGGGGGGGCAACACGAAATGCGGGTAACACGACCCCAAGACAAAATCCAGCCCTACGTGTCTGTCTTCACGGAAGAAGACGCAAAAAACTTCCCGGAAATAGTGGAGAACCAAAGCTCTAGCGAGAATGAGGAACTGAAAGAAATTATTAGTAAAAAAATAGTACTGGAGGAATTAATGGGACTGAAAGCCGAAACATCCCCTGGACCTGATGGCCTACATCCTAGAGTTTTGAAAGAGGTGGCTATAGAGATAGTGGATGCATTGGTTGTCATTTTCCAAAATTCCATAGATTCTAGAACGGTTCCCGCGGATTGGAAGGTAGCAAATGTAACCCCACTATTTAAGAAAGGAGGGAGAGAGAAAACGGGGATCTACAGACCAGTTAGCCTGACATCAGTAGTAGGGAAAATGCTAGAATCTATTATTAAGGACGTGGTAACAGGGCACTTAGAAAATAATAATAGGATTGGGCAGAGTTAACACGGATTTATGAAAGGGAAATCATGTTTGAGGTTGTAACTAGCAAAATCGATAAGGGGGAACCAGTGGATGTGGTGTATTTGGATTTTCAGAAGGCATTCGATAAGGTGCCACACATGAGGTTATTAAACAAAATTAGGGCTCATGGGATTGGGGGTAATATACTAGCATGGATTGAGGATTGGTTAACGGACAGAAAACAGAGAGTAGGAATAAACGGGTCATTTTCGGGTGGGCAGGCTGTAACTAGTGGGGTACCGCAAGGATCAGTGCTTGGGCCTCAGCTATTCACAATCTATATCTACGATTTGGATGAGCAGACCAAATGTAATATATCCAAGTTTGCTGCTGATACAAAGCTGGGTGGGAATGTAAGTCGTGAGGAGGATGCAAAGAGGCTTCAAGGGGATATAGACAGGCTAAGTGAATGGGCAAGAACATGGAAAATGGAAAAGATCTGGAGGCTCCTGACTGACAATAAATTGAAGCTATTGCAACAATGCTCGGCGACTGTGAGCAAAGCAAATCAGATGTTGAGATGGATTAAAAGGTCAAATAGTGAGGTAATCCTGCCACTTTATCACTGGTGCAAGCGCGCTTAGAAAACTGTGTTTAGTTCCGGTCGCCGCAGTACAAAAAGGCTATTGCAGCTATTGAAGGGATACAGAAAAGAGCAACCAGAATGATTGAAGGAATGGAGAGATTGGATTAAGAGGAGCGATTATGCAAATTGGGCATGTTCACACTGGAAAAGAGAAGGTTGAGAGGTGACATGATTGCCGTTTTTAGGATTGTGAAGGGACAAGATAATGTGGACCATGACGAACTATTTCACCTGGTCCAGAGCAGTAGAACCAGAGGGCACAGTCTGCACCTGAAGGTGGGTAAATTCAAAACTTAATCTATGGAAACAATGGCCCCGATATTTAGGGGGCGGTGGGGAGGGTGTGGGTAAGGCCAGGAAATGGCCGAAGACTGGGAACACGGAAGTCCTGCCCATCTTAACGGCAGGCCCTCATTAACATCTTGCAGCTCTGCCTCCCGCCTGACAGCTGGCCAACTAGGCGTAGCGGCAGGAAGGGGGCAGCCGGGGACCCTTGGGGAGGGTCCCCAGCCACCGGGAGGGGGGAGGCCTGCGATCGGGAGTGGAGGGAGGAAGCTCGGTCGGCAATTTAGAGGCGGGGAAGGTCGGCAATTAGGAGAACCGGGAGGGCGGGGGGGGGGGCGGGCGGAGGACGATACTGGTGAGGAAGCTCCGGTTGGCAATCAGGAGTTGGGGGGAGGCCTGCGATCGGCAGGGCTGGTGGCCGGGGCTGGGGGAGGCTGAAGGTTTCCTTCAGGGACCTGGGGGAAGCATTCCTGCTCCTCTTGGCCAACAAGGAGTGCCGAAAGAGCCACTTACCTTGGGGATCCGGCAGCTCGCGCCTCCGTTTCGCTGCCGAGATTCCCGACCCCCGGGAAACCAGTGCAGCACAAGTTGATTTCAAATCGGGCTCCCAACTGCACTGTTGGAGCCCCATTTAAATATGTTAATAAACGTCCCGCCTCTCCATGGTGGGACACTCGGACGCCCCGATGTCCGCCGCATGGCGTGCTGGGGTCGTGTTCCGAGAATTTCACTCTTTAACCCCCTCTCACTCCTGCTGTGGGATGGTTAATATCGAGGCCAATATTTCAGTGAGCGAGTGGTCAATCTATGGAGCAGACTCCCTCGCGAGACAGTGGAAGCAGTTTCTCTTGATTCCTTCAAATGCACATTAGATAGATTTCTTTCAGAAAACAGCATTTTGGGATACAGTATCTGAGTAATTTGAGACATGACATGTGGTAAGTGCAGTGTGCTTGAGAGGGAACAGGTGACTTTGGAGCTATGGTCCCAAAGCTCTCCACCACTGGGGTTTTCCTCGAGTCTGTTGTAGACTAATTGATAACGAGATTGATTGCGATGATTAGTCAACAAGTCCATTATCATTGTAGCATGCGACTGCCGGGATGGAAGATGGCGAACTAGATGGACCTCGGTCTGCTTTCGTCTAGCAATTCCTATATTCCTATAATTACATTACTACACATAGGAAATTAGATCAATTGTTATACGAATGACAAACTCTGTAATACACATATAAAAAACAATACGGCCCTGCGCACATACTTTATAATAGAGTTTGGTTGGTGCCTTCTGTATTGTGGTTCACTCTTTCCAAAATGGTTTCTCAAAGTTTTTGCTATTCTTGTACCAAACATTTACAAAGCGCTCTGGTGTCACACTTCATATCCCCCTTGGGAACAATGTCTGTACTTCCTCTTTTTTGGGGGCCATGGTCCCACAATACTTCCTTGTCGCTATCCTTAATCTCAGTTTCAGTCAAGACATGGAAGTTCTATTCTTTTTTCATGGGTTTGATTTAATGACCACAGCCGGACACGTCACCAGCATCCCACTGTTTGGCCTTATCACAGAACGAATCGAGCATCGCTTACACCATTGACAGGACCCCATCCCCCAGCTTTCCTCTCGAGAACAGCTCTGCAAACTCTAGAATCCAGTAAATAATCCAACACAGGCAAAAATGTTACTGCAATAGTACTGACCAATAATGCAGTCTGGGGCCCATTTGCAGTCCCTCTCTCTTTTTGCCTGCAGCTCATAAAAAGAAAAGAAAGACTTGCATTTATATAGCGCCTTTCACGACCACCGGATGTCCCAAAGCACTTTACAGCCAATGAAGTACTTTTGGAGTGTAGTCACTGTTGTAATGTGGGAAACGTGGCAGCCAATTTGCGCACAGCAAGCTCCCACAAACAGCAATGTGATAATGACCAGATAATCTGTTTTTAGGGATGTTGATTGAGGGATTATATATTGGCCAGGACACCGGGGAGAACTCCCCTGCTCTTCTTCAAAATAGTACCATGGGATTTTTTATGTCCACCCGAGAGAGCACACGGGGCCTCGGTTTAACGTCTCATCCGAAAGATGGCACCTCCGACAGTGCAGCGCTCCCTCAGCACTGCACTGGAGTGTCAGCCTAGATTTTTGTGCTTAAGTCCCTAGAGTGGGACTTGAACCGACAACCTTCTGACCCAGTGAGAGTGCTGCCCACTGAGCCACAGCAGACACTCATGTGTCTCTCAGGTTCCTTTCATGCCAGCTGCAAGAGGTTGACCATGTTGGGATTCAGCTTGGTCAAAACCTACAAGTGATCATGTCCACAGATCCCTGAAGGGAGCAGGACAGGTAGGTAATGTGGTTAAGAAGGCGTACGGGATACTTGCCTTTATTAGCCGAGGCAGAGAATATAAGAGCAGGGAGGTTATGCTTGAACTGTATAAAACACTAGTTAGGCCGCAGCTAGAATACTGCGTGCAGTTCTGGTCACCACATTACAGGAAGGATGTGATTGCACGAGAGAGGGTACAGAGGAGATTTATGAGGATGTTGCCTGGGCTGGGGAATTTAAGCTATGAGGAAAGATTGGATAGGCTGGGGTTGTTTTCTTTGGAACAGAGGAGGCTGAGGGAAGACCCAATTGAGGTGTATAAAGTTATGAGGGGCCTAGATAGAGTGGATAGGAAGGACCTATTTCCCTTAGCAGAAGGGTCAATAGCCAGGGGGCATAGATTTAAAGTAATTGGTCGGAGGTTTAGAGGGGATTTGAGGAGAAATTATTTCACCCAGAGGGTGGAGGGGGTCAGGAACTCACTGCCTGAAAGGGTGGTAGAGGCAGAGACCCTCATCACATTAAAAAGTACTTGGATATGCACTTGAAGTGCCGTAACCTACAAGGCTACGGACCAAGAGCTGGAAAGTGGGATTAGGGTGGATAGCTCTTTGTCGGCCGGCACAGACAGGATGGGCCGAATGGCCTCCTTCTGTGCTGTAAATTTCTGATTCTATGATTCTATGATCTGTTACATCATCCAACAATCATTTCGCCGATACTGACTCACTTTGTTGGTGTCTTCCCCCCTTCTGTTCACCTTTTTTTACTGATTCTATTGAAATGCTTCTTCATCTTTCATTTCAGGCGCAGGCAGGTAGTGCAGGGGTCCCCTGTGGCCATCCCCCTCGCAAACAGATATACCGCTTTGGATACTGTTGGGGGAGATGGCTTATCGGGGGAAGGCAGCAGCAGCCAACATCCTGGCACCATGGGTGGTTCTGCTGCACAGGACGGGAGGAAAAAAGCGGGAGAGCTATAGTGATAGGGGATTCTATTGTAAGGGGAATAGATAGGCGTTTCTGCGGCCGCAAACGAGACTCCAGGATGGTGTGTTGCCTCCCTGGTGCAAGGGTCAAGGATGTCTCGGCGCGGCTGCAGGGCATTCTGGAGGGGGAGGGTGAACAGCCAGTTGTCGTGGTGCATATAGGTACCAACGATATAGGTAAAAAACGAGATGAGGTCCTAAAAGCTGAATATAGGGAGTTAGGAGGTAAATTAAAAAATAGGACCTCAAAGGTAGTAATCTCAGGATTGCTACCAGTGCCACGTGCTAGTCAGAGTAGAAATAGAAGGATATTTCAGCTGAATACGTGGCTAGAGGAATGGTGCAAGGGGAAGGGATTCAAATTCCTGGGACATTGGAACCGGTTCTGGGGGAGGTGGGACCACTACAAACTGGACGGTTTGTACCTGGGCAGGACCGGGACCGATGTCCTAGGGGGAGTGTTTGCTAGTGCTGTTGGGGAGGGTTTAAACTAAAATGGCAGGGGGTTGGGAACCTGTGCAGGAAAACAGAGGAAAGGGAAACAAGTATAGAAACAAAAGACAGAAAGGAGAAAAGCAAAAGTGGAAGGCAGAGAAATCAAGGGTGTAAATCAAACAGGGCCACAGTAAATAATAATTGTAAAAGGACTAAGAGTGTTAAAAAAAACAAGCCTGAAGGCTTTGGGCTGGATTTTGATACTGGGGTGGGTTGGGGTCGTGTCATCCGCATTTCGTGTTATCCACCCGACTGTATTTGGATGTGGGAGATTGATGCAATTCTCACTTAATTGGGCAATTGAGTTCCAGCATGTGGGAACCCATGAACTAATTAGTGGTTTCAGTCTGAAAGTCGCCTCTGATGAAGTCATCATTGTTGCAGCATTGCAGGTCAGGTCAGAGACTGCCTGGCTTTTGGTGTGAAAGGAGCTGGATGCAAAATGAGCAGCAGCTCTAAGGACAGAGAAAGAGAGAGAGAGAGAGAATTTTTATTGCATCCAGGTCCTCTCACAGCAAAGGCCAGGCAGTCTCTGAAGACATTCAATGCAGCACCATCAGAGGCGACTTTCAGACCTAATACTACTACTACCTTCATCACATCTCTGTTGTAATAGTGGACCTGCAGCTGATAGTCAGCTATCCACTTGTGCTCCCGCCAGGTTTCACTGGCGTGTTTCACATCAGGCGTGCTTCACGTCGGAAAAGGGTTAAACTAGCTAAAACGTTTCAAAATGGCATTACACAGCCAATTTAGGGCTTGTTAAGGGCTTTAATGGCCTCTCCCGCCTCTTGGAGGCGGGACAAAGTCAGGAACACCGCACACGATTTTATCAAAATTGCGTGGAGGCGGGATGGGGTCGGGACCCCCGAATCTGCAAATCTAACCCCCCACACGCCTCCAAACCCGACTCCACGGGTCATTGAAAATGCAGCCCTTTGTGTCTTAATGTGAGGAGCATTCGTAATAAGGTGGATGAATTAGCTGCACAAATGTATGTAAATGGATATGATATAATTGGGATTATGGAGACATGGCTCCAGGGTGACCAAGGCTGGGAATTCAACATCCAGGGGTATTCAATATTCAGGAAGGACAGGCAAAAAGGAAAAGGAGGTGGGGTAGCATTGCTGGTTAAAGAGGAGATTAACACAATAGTAAGGAAGGATATTCGCTCTGATGATGTGGAATCTGTATGGGTAGAGCTGAGAAATACCAAGGGGCAGAAAACGTTAGTGGGAGTTGTATACAGACCCCCAAATAGTAATGCTGAGGTTGGGGATGGCATAAACGGAAAATTAGAGATGCGTGCAATAAGGGCACAGCAGTCATCATGGGTGACTTCAATCTACATATAGATTGGGCTAACCAAATTAGTAACAATACTGTGGAGGAGGAATTCCGAGAGTATATACAGGATGGTTTCCTGGACCAATATGTTGAGGAACCAACTAGAGATCAGGCCATCTTAGACTGGGTATTATGTAATGAGAAAGGATTAATTAGCAATCTTGTTGTGCGAGGCCCCTTGGGGAGGAGCGATCATAATATGACAGAATTCTTCATTAAGATGGAGAGTGAAGTAGTTGACTCAGAGACTAGGGTCCTGAATTTAAATAAAGGAAACTACAATGGTATGAGGCGTGAGTTGGGTAGGATTGATTGGGGAATGTCACTCAAAGGGTTGACAGTGGATAGGCAATGGCAAACATTCAAAGATCGCATGAATGAACTACAGAATTTGTTCATTCCAGTTTGGTCCCTTGCAGTCAGAATCAGGGGAATTTATAATGGGGAACAAAGAAATGGCAGACCAATTAAATACATACTTTGGTTCTGTCTTCACAAAGGAGGACACAAATAACCACCCAGAGATGTCGGGGAACATAGGGTCTAATGAGAGGGAGGAATTGAATGAAATCAGTATTTGTAGGGAAATGGTGTTAGGGAAATTGACGGGATTGAAGGCCGATAAATCCCCAGGGCCTGATAATCTACATCCTAGGGTACTTAAGGAAGTGGCCCTAGAAATAATAGATGCATTGCTGGTCATCTTCCAAAATTCTATCGACTCTGTAACAGTTCCCATGGATTGGAGGGTGGATAATGTAACCCCACTATTTAAAAAAGGTGGTCGAGAGAAAACGGGGAATTATAGATCGGTAAGCCTGACATCGGTAGTGGGGAAAATGCTAGAGTCCATTCTAAAAGATGTAATAGCAGAGCACTTGGAAAACAGTGACAGGATCAGACAAAGTCAACATGGATTTATAAAAGGTAAATCATGCTTGACTAATCTACTGGAATTTTTTGAGGATGTAACTGGTAAAATAGATAAGGGAGAGCCAGTGGATGTGGTGTATTTGTACTTTCTGAAGGCTTTCGATAAGGTCCCGCATAAGAGATTGGCGTGCAAAGTTAAAGCACATGGGATTGGGGGTAAGGTACTGACTTGGCTAGAGAACTGGTTGGCAGACAGGAAGCAAAGAGTTGGAATAAACGGGTCTTTTTCCGAGTGGCAGGCAGTGACTAGTGGGGTACCGCAGGCATCGGTGCTAGGACCCCAGCTATTCACAATATATATTAATGATCTAGACGAGGGAACTAGATGTAATATCTCCAAGTTTGCAGACGACACAAAGCTGGGTGGGCGTGTGTGCTGTGAGGAGGATGCAGAGAAACTCCAGTATGATTTGGACAGGTTGGGTGATTGGGCAGATGCATGGCAGATGGAGTATAATGTGGATAAATGCGAGGTTATCCACTTTGGTGGCAAAAACAGGAAGACAGATTATTATCTGAACGGCAATAGATTGGGAAAAGGGGAAGTGCAACGAGGCCTGGGTGTCCTTATGCACCAGTCGCTGAAGGTAAGCATGCAGGTGCAGCAGGCGGTTAAGAAGGCAAATGGTATGTTGGCCTTCATAGTGAGAGGATTCGAGTACAGGAGCAAGGATGTCTTGCTGCAGTTGTACAGGGCCTTGGTGAGACCACACCTTGAGTATTGTGTGCAGTTTTGGTCGCCTTATCTGAGGAAGGTTGTTCTTGCCATGGAGGGAGTGCAGCGAAGATTCACCAGACTGATACTTGGGATGGCAGGAATGACATATGAAGAGAGATTGGGTCGATTAGGCTTATATTCGCTAGAGTTTAGAAGAATGAGAGGGGATCTCATTGAAACTTATAAAATTCTAACAGGACTAGACAGACTAGATGCAGGAAGGATGTTCCCGATGGCGGGGGAGTCCAGAACCAGAGGTCACAGTCTAAGAATAAGGGGTAAGCCATTTAGGACTGAGATGAGGAGGAATTTCTTCACCCAGAGAGTGGTGAACCTGTGGAATTCTCTACCACAGAAGGCAGTTGAGGCCAATTCATTATATAAATTCAAGAAGGAGTTAGATATATTTCTTAAGGCTAAAGGGACCAAGGGATATGGGGAGAAAGCAGGGACAGGGTACTGAATTTGGATGATCAGCCAAGATCTCATTAAATGGCAGAACAGGCTCGAGGGGCTGAATGGCCTACTCCTGCTCCTATCTTCTATGTTTCTATGTTTCCCAGCTCTAAAGAAGGGCCCAGTCCAAAATGTTGACTTTTTCTACACAGATGCTGACTGACCAGCTGTGTGTTCCCAGTGTTTTCTGGGGGGTTTTAATCCACTGGGATTCAGTGCTGTTCCCTCTCCACTTAGTGCTCTCCAGGTGATTGGCAAAAGAACCCGAGGTGACATGCAGAAAAAAAATTACGCAGCGAGTTGTTGTGATCTGGAACGCGCTGCCTGAAAGGGCGGTGGAAGCAAATTCAACAGTAACTTTCAAAAGGGAATTGGATAAATGCTTGAAGGGTAAAAATTACAGGGCTATGGGGGAAAGAGCAGGGGAGTGGGACTAATTGGAGAGCTCTACCAAAGAGCATGATGAGCCGAATGGCCTCCTTCTGTGCTGGAGCATTCTATGGTTCTATCGGAAGCCATGGGAATGCCAATAGGAGCAAAAGTTATCCCAGCTTCCATACAGCAAGTAAATGGGCCCCGTTAATGCAATGGTACCATCGATGCGGCAGGGTGTTTTCTCCTCTTCCTTGGGGAAGTGCCTGGATTCCACTTGCAAATTGCCCAGTTAGATGATTCATATCAAGAGCTCAGTGTGTGGGGGAAATCACAGATCGAGAACTGCATGTGGCTAACCCATAGGATGCGCCCTGATTCAGATCACAAGTCTCTAAATTATATAGTTTAATTAAATTTAAGATAGGAAATCACCCTGGGATTTTTTTAATAGATTTCAGTCAACAAGTCTCTAGGGGAAGCTACTGTTTTTTTAGCTTGCTATGCAAAGTTGAAGGGTGAAAGAGAATCGTCTCGGTTGATGTCACAAAAATGTAGCATCTTTATCTATGCTGGATTATTTATTGTATTCTTTCTTGCTAACCATAGCACACACAGGAATACGGTCTAGTTGTTGTTTGCTGTATCAGGTAGCTAACGGGAATATACATTACAGTCTTACTAATTTTTACTTATGTTCTTATGAGATTTTTGCAAGATAAGGGACTGAAGGGTTATGGGGAGCGGGCAGGGAAGTGGCTTTGAGCCCAAGCTCAGCCATGATCTTATTGAATGGCGGAGCAGGCTCGAGGGGCCAAGTGGTCTATTCCTGCTCCTATTTCTTATGTTCTTATGTACATCTTGGGGTAAGGCAGAGATAGGTCCTTGTTATCTATGTTGGTTTGATTGCTGCGTTTGATTGGGGATCCATCTCACATAATGTATTTGGCATATATCACAGAGTCAAGAGCCCTCCCAATCAATTCATATATCTTACTTCAGTAAGGTCTTGGAGTCTTTTGGGGGGTAGTGGGTTTGACTTAAGGAAGTGGCACTAGAAATAGTAGATGCATTGCTGGTCATCTTCCAAAATTCTATAGACTCTGGAACAGTTCCCATGGATTGGAGGGTAGCTAATGTAACCCCACTATTTAAAAAAGGTGGGAGAGAGAAAACGGGGAATTATAGACCGGTAAGCCTGACATCGGTAGTGGGGAAAATGCTAGAGTCCATTATAAAAGATGTAATAGCAGAGCACTTGGAAAACAGTGACAGGATCGGACAAAGTCAACATGGATTTACAAAAGGTAAATCATGCTTGACTAATCTACTGGAATTTTTGGAGGATGTAACTGGTAGAATAGATAAGGGAGAACCAGTGGATGTGGTGTATTTGGACTTTCAGAAGGCTTTCGATAAGGTCCCGCATAAGAGATTGGCGTGCAAAGTTAAAGCACATGGGATTGGGGGTAAGGTACTGACTTGGATAGAGAACTGATTGGCAGACAGGAAGCAAAGAGTTGGAATAAACGGGTCTTTTTCCGAGTGGCAGGCAGTGACTAGTGGGGTACCGCAGGGATCGGTGCTTGGACCCCAGTTATTCACAATATATATTAATGATCTAGACGAGGGAACTAGATGTAATATCTCCAAGTTTGCAGACGACACAAAGCTGGGTGGGCATGTGTGCTGTGAGGAGGATGCAGAGAAACTCCAGTATGATTTGGACAGGTTGGGTGATTGGGCAGAAGCATGGCAAATGCAGTATAATATGGATAAATATGAGGTTATCCACTTTGGTGGCAAAAACAGGAAGACAGATTATTATCTGAATGGCAATAGATTGGGAAAGGGGGAAGTGCAACAAGACCTGGGTGTCCTTGCGCACCAGTCGCTGAAGGTAAGCATGCAGGTGCAGCAGGTGGTTAAGAAGGCAAATGGTATGTTGGCCTTCATAGCGAGAGGATTCGAGTACAGGAGCAAGGATGTCTTGCTGCAATTGTACAGGGCCTTGGTGAGACCACACCTTGAGTATTGTGTGCAGTTTTGGTCGCCTTATCTGAGGAAGGATGTTCTTGCCATGGAGGGAGTGCAGCGAAGATTCACCAGACTGATACCTGGGATGGCAGGAATGACGTATGAAGAGTGATTGGGTCGATTAGGCTTATATTCGCTAGAGTTTCGAAGAATGAGAGGGGATCTCATTGAAACTTATAAAATTCTAACAGGACTAGACAGACTAGATGCAGGAAGGATGTTCCCGATGGCGGGGGAGTCCAGAACCAGAGGTCACAGTCTAAGGATAAAGGGTAAGCCATTTAGGACTGAGATGAGGAGGAATTTCTTCACCCAGAGAGTGGTGAACCTGTGGAATTCTCTACCACAGAAGGCAGTTGAGGCCAATTCATTAAATATATTCAAGAAGGAGATAGAAATATTTCTTAAGGCTAAAGGGATCAAGGGATATGGGGAGAAAGCAGGGACAGGGTACTGAATTTGGATGATCAGCCATGATCTCATTAAATGGCAGAACAGGCTCGAGGGGCCGAATGGCCTACTCCTGCTCCTATCTTCTATGTTTCTATGACTGACAGCTCTGTCTGTTGTGAAGATATGAGAACATAAGAACATAAGAATTAGGAGCAGGAGTAGACCACTTGGCCCCTCGAGCCTGCTCCGCCATTCAATAAGATCATGGCTGATCTTTGACCTCAACTCCACTATCCCGCCCGTTCTCCATATGCCTTGATTACCCTAGTGTCTAAAAATCTATCTATCTCAGCCTTGACTATACTCAACCACTCAGCATCCACAGCCCTTTGGGGTAGAGAATTCCAAAGATTCACAACCCTCTGAGTGAAGAAATTTCTCCTCATCTCAGTCTTAAATGGCTGACCCCTTATCCTGAGACTATGCCCCCTAGTTCTAGACTCTCCAGCTAGGTGAACCAACCTCTCAGCATCTACCCTGTCAATCCCCCTCAGAATCTTAGATGTTTCAAATATGAGAGAGGCAGAGCCAATAACTCTTTGTAATCCCTTCGATGAACAGCTCTGTGACCAGGAGCTTCCACTTGTGGACATATTTAGCCACCTGTGGTGAGCTCCCCAGTCAGTCTGAAGCCACCAGTGGTGTTGAGCTGGCAGTGGCTCCATGGTAGCATCTCACCATGTAGGAAGTGAGAAACCCAACAACTGATCTTCCAGATGGAAACTGCTGTTCCCAACTTCTCATAAACATTGGGCGTAGCCTGGGATCCCGATCTGCTTTTCTTGAACCAACTGGTTCACTAATGTCCTTTGGGAAGGAACAACGACATCTTGCATTGATGTAGCGCATTTAACGTAGTAAAACTTCCGAGGTGCTTCACATGAGCATTATGAGACAAAATTTGACACCGAGCCACCTGAAGAGGTATTAGGACAGGTGACCAAAAGCTTATTCAAAGTGCTAGGTTTTAAGGAGCATCTTAAAGGAGGAGGGCGAGGTAGAGAGGCGGAGAGGTTTAGGAAGCAAATTCCAGAGCTTAGGGGCTAGGTAGCTGAAGCTACAGCTGCCAATGGTGGAGCGATGGAAATCAGTGATGCACAAGAGGCCAGAATTTGAGGAGCGCAGAGATCTCAGACGGTTCTTGGGCCAGTGCTAGGAACCATCATTTGGTCCTGGTGAGAGGGTGTTCTTGGTGTCAAGCACTGTCCTGGTAATAACTCATGTGATGGCAACATTTGGCATAAGTCATGGCACCAACCTGTCATTCTTTAGCTGTCAATAGCTAGCTCATGCAATGCATTTGTCTTGCTTCGATGTGGACTACCTTGCTCCTAAAACCCATCATAAGCAAATTTGGTATCTGCTGTATTTTCAAGATCCTAAATGTGATCAAGATCAGTCACATTCTGATCCAAATTCAGTTCACTTGCCCACTTCTATTCAGTTTGCCAGCAGCCATGGTCACGTGCATCACGGCATAAGCTCAGTAACTAAAGGAAAGGCTTCAAATATTTCCTAAATGGTGTGTTTATGTGCTCTCATTCTCACAGCTTGCTTTATCTATGTAGTCTTCTGTCAGAGAGAGCCAGTGGAAATCATTCTTGAAGCTCAGTTCAGGTAAGTGCAATATCTTTGGCTGCATTCCACCCATCTTCCACAATGGCGCAGAGACTATTTCAGAGAGCCATTAAGATCTCTATCATTGATGCTGGGGCTTAAATGCACTTCTGTTCTCCCAGACTGACTCTAACTCATCTGGAGATCATCAGTAATTTGAGAAATGAAGCATATGAAGTGAAGTTCTGGACTGCACTGCCTGTGGTGTGAAACTGCTATTGCTCTATATAGAGACACAACGGCATCCTCGGTTGTCCAAGGACACACTCTCCCTGCCAATTCAACACACATATACTGAGTGTAACATACATTACTGCCTTTGGAGCAGTGGTAGCATTTCCTTCTCTGGGCCAGAAGGTTCAGGGTTCGAACACCACTCCAGACAGTCCCGGCGAGTGGAGTCGGAGCTCCGGCTTTGAATTCTGTGTTGACATCCAGCGGGATACTCACCTCCGGTGGGTGTTGGTGGCCCCCCCTCACAAGAACATAACATAAGAACATAAGAAATAAGAGCAGGAGTCGGCCATACAGCCCCTCGAGCCTGCTCCGCCATTCAATAAGATCATGGTTGATCATCGACCTCAACTCCACTTTCCCACCCGATCTCCATATCCCTTGATTCCCCTAGAGTCCAAAAATCTATCGATCTCAGCCTTGAATATACTCCAAGACTCAGCATTCACAGCCCTCTGGGGCAGAGAATTCCAAAGATTCACAACCCTCTGAGTGCAGAAATTCCTCCTCATCTCAGTCTTTAATGGCCTACCCCTTATCCTGAGACTATGTCCCCTAGTTCTAGACACTCCAGCCAGGGGAAGCAACCTCTCAGCATCATCGTGTGGGTTGTGGGAGCCCATAAAACCCTCCCGCCGTATAGGACGAAGCACCCTATCGGCTGGTATAAAGATGGTTATGGCCATAGAAGGAGCGTTAACGCGGCCAGTCAGACTGTCAATCAGCCTGTGAATCCTTCCTCTACTTCGTACTGATCCCTAAAAGGAACAGTGAGAAGACACGAAAAGACGACGACTGTCTCATCTATCTTGAAAAGGTTTCCCTTATTTTTCTGTTATTCTTCACAACGTTGCAATCTAACTGTGCGCTCATCGACTTCAGCCTGTTTGCTGCTATTGTCAGTTGATATCCCTTTTACGAGCACCTGCTAACCCTCGCTTTAGCTCAGTTTCAATTCTGCTGCTGCTTTTTACGGCATTAATAACTTACTGGGTGTAAAGGATCTGAATTTCCATTCCCCAAGAAAAAAGTGCAATTGTACCATTTGCTGTCCAAATAGAGGGGGGAAATAGCACAGCTAAAGAGAGGTATTGATCCATTGATGCTCACTGAAAGGGAAGGGAGAGTTGAGAACTTTGTTGAGCCATGGAAGGAGAAAGGTCATTCAACTGACGAAGCCATCAAGCCAGCCGCTTCAACAGACCACATACAAGACTATTCTAAAGTCATCTCTGCCCCACCTACTCAATCTTCTGTGGGAAAGTGCTCAATAAATGCTTCCTGATGTCCAATGGTAATCAAGTCAAAGTACTTATACATCCCACATCTTCTCTGTTCAAACCTAGACAGTTACCTTTCACAGGTGATCCCTAACATTCCCTCTCCCCCACAATCCAGTAGCACAGGAACCATCTCAAAATCACAGAACGTTAGACTACAAAAAAAGGTAATTTGGTCCATCAAGTCTACGGTCCATCAAGGCAACACGGTGGCATAGTGGTTAGCACTGTTACCTCACAGCGCCAGGGACCCGGGTTCGAATCTGGCCTCGGGTGACTATCTGTGTGGAGTTTGCACATTCTCCCCGTGTCTGCGTGGGTTTCCTCCGGGTGCTCCGGTTTCCTCCCACAGTCCAAAGATGTGTGGGTTAGGTTGATTTGGCTATGATAAATTGACCCTCAGTGTTAGGGGGATTAAATACGTGGGGTTACGGGGATAGGGTGGGATATGTGTCGGTGCAGGCTCGATGGGCCGAAATGGCCTCTATCTGCATTGTGGGGATTCTGTGATTCTGCACTGGTGTTTTCCTACTCCAAGAATAACCTACTTTAATCCCACTCTCTCCCCATACCCTTTAATATTTCTCTTTTCCAAGCAACTAAGTCCCTTTTAAAAGAGCTTTGCTTCAACAGTTTGCAGCACATTCTAACCACCCTCTTGCACCCTTCATAATCTTGAAGAGCTCTGTCATGTACCCTTAACCTTCTCAGCTGTAGTAAAAAAAAAACCTTCATTTCTCAAGACCATCTTCATAATTGTAACCATTCATCCTCGGTATGATAAAACAATTATTTATCACAACACACTGCTACCAGTCCAATGTAATTTTAGGGTAGTTTAATAAGCATTCCCTCTTGCAATGATCATGCCACACTTCCTATAACTGGACTCATGTCCCTTATGAACCAGAAGCTGGATCCCTGCACTTTTCTACCCTTGCCGAGACCTCTGACCCTTTGGGATTTACACAATCCTAGATCACTAGGGCTTGCTACATCTTATTTCTCTCCAGAAGGTGGGGCTCAGATTATGAATGGACTAGATTTACATTTATCTGCAGAAGTTAATTAAGACGCATACAGAACAGCACAAGGTTTGATACAATTACAGTGGTAAATGGCCTGATCTTTTAAAACCACATTCTATTCCTGACAGTAGTTAATATAGCTAGAGTGTCTTTACCAACATTGAAACATGCTCCAGCGCTCATTTTTATTTTCATTCCACTCAGGACCATCATTTCCTTCCACACTTTCCTGGTTCAGTTTTTCTCTCCGTCTCTAGTGTTTCAGCTAGAAGCTTAAACGTCCCATTAGCCTTTATATTACCTGGAATGTACGATGAATCCCATGCACACATAAGAAAAATGCATATTAATGGCTTAACGCTTCTTCTGGCAATCCCTTCTCCAGGTTAAATAACCCACAGGAAGCTGTCGTTTACAGAACCTAAACATTGGCTTCCTGGCTTAACACGGTAATACTCAATGGAAGCTGAATACAAAAGCCATCTCTTGGAAACGAAACACCCTAAATCCAGGCAGCCAGCTTAGATCTTCTCCAGGCTTAGCTTTACATTTATACAGAACTTAATGCATTAATTTATATTTGTAGGCAAGGCAAGTTCTGCCTCTATCTATCTATTCTCCAGTGACAATATCATGGAATTTGTCATACCTCTTGGCATCCTAGTAAACCTACAGTGCACCTTTTCTATTGCTTTTAGATCCTTCCTATAAGGGGATGCCCAAAAATGTACTTAATACTCCAAAATGTACCTAACTAAGGCTCTCCACCACTGGGGTTTTTCTCGCTCCATGTCTGGGTCTGTTGTTGAATAATTGATAGAGATTGATTGCTATGATTAGTCAGAAACTCCATTACCGTTTGTAGATTTCAAAAAAACCCTGTACAATAGCAAAATGCTGGAAGCCTGTTTGGCCCAGTGGTAAGGGCATGATACAGTTAAACCTAGAAGCACAGACACACCTCTGAGTTTTAATTTAACTTTGGAAAAGACATTTACTTTGGACAATGAGCATCTCGATAGGTGATTTAATGGTGAACATGTGATTTAACTTTGGACAATGAGACTTCGTGTTTTAATGGGTTTCGATGGATCTTCAATGGATAAGACAACGATACCAGTTTCGCTGGAACAATGGACTTCCTGGCCTCAATGGAAAACACTTTAACCTTGGGCAAAACACATCAGCAGTAAGACTAAATCACATTAAATATGTACCACAGGTAGGGGGGGGGGGAGGGGAGACAAGATAAGGAATTATCTTCCATCCCTAAGCCCTGTACATATCCTGTGGTTTGGATTACTAGGTGTGTATTGGAAAACAAGAGTTGGGGGAAGGCCCAGACTCGAAAAGGCGTGACAGAAGAGCTGTAAAAAGGAACCACACCACAGCTCTCTCTCTCTCTCTCAGAAGCTAGCTCTGACTACAGCAACTGCCAGGTGTAAGAAGGAAGGGAAGACGGTCATCTCCAGCTCCCAGCCTGCAATCGACTTCGGCCACGACCAGCCGGACGGGTGATTATGAGTATCAGTTGACTCTACAAGGGGTTTGCGCTGTGTAGGCAGCTGCAGTCAGATAAAAGAGGACGGGGACAGGTCATCTCCGATCCAGGCCGACAATCCACAACGGTAACGACCGGCCGGACGGGTGATTGTAAGTTTCAGTCAAATCTCCACAGGGTTTTTGTCCGTGTTTTGTTGGTTTTAATAAACTAACAGTTTTGGGTTGAACCTAAACCTTTATGTCGTCTACCATTTTGTTCCTGTAAAACCCAGAGTCAAAGAACCCTTGGAAGGACGAGGAAACCAAACACCTTAAACGCTGTATCAACAACAACAACAACTTGTATTTATATAGCGCCTTTAACGTAGTAAAACGTCCCAAGGCGCTGCACAGGAGTATTTTAAGACAAAAAATTTGACACCGAGCCACATAAGGATAAATTAGGACAAGTGACCAAAAGCTTGGTCAAAGAGGTAGGTTTTAAGGAGCGTCTTAAAGGTGGAAATAGAGGTAGCGAGCCGGAGAGGTTTAGGCAGGGAATTCCAGAGCTTGGGGCCGAGGCAACAGAAGGCACGGCCACCAATGGTTGAGCGATTATAATCAGGGATCCTCAAGAGGGCAGAATTAGAGGAGCGCAGATATCTCGGGGAGGTTGTGAGGCTGGAGGAGATTACAGAGATAGGGAAGGGCGAGACCATGGAGGGATTTGAAAACAAGGATGAGAATTTTGAAATTGAGGTGCTGCTTAACTGGGAGCCAATGTAGGGCAGCGAGCACAGGGATGATGGGCGAAGGGACTTGATGCGAGTTAGGACATGTACCAAGTCCCGTAATTGTCAGCATGGTAGAAAGTGAACTCGATGGACCTTGGTCTTTTTTCGTCTAGCAATTCCTATGTACTTTCTTTATAACGAATTAAGCATTTCATATTTACCTTTTCCAACACCAATCACAGTGACACCCAATAGATGTCACAAACAGTCAATGGCAGCACACACTTTAGTACAGAAAAATGGCGAGTTCTGTTGCACATAAATTCATAGATCTACGTACTGCATTTGACTTCTTTCACATTGATAATTTCAGTCTGAAACTCAGAGATGCCAGGACATTGCTCCTGGGCTGCAGTTACCTCTTTTACAAGAGTCGCCTCAAACTCTTGGAGCTGTTGCTGGAAGCCAAAGTTTGGGCTGGCGTACGATCGGGCAGCCTTCACTGCGGACAAGCACTCTTCCCAGCCATAGTCGGTCACCGTCATGAGGTAAGCCACCACCACTGTTGTGCTGCGTGAAACTCCGGCTAAACTGTGCCATGGGAGGTGGAGGCATGACAAAGGAGAAGACATTTAATAACACATCTTACTGTATGATTCTACGAAGGAAGCAAGAACACACATGGATTGATATCCAAATTTTACAGCACTAAGAAGCTGACACTGCACCTACCAATGGACAATGCACCCTCCACCATGCATTCGACATTCATGGATAAATTTGATGCACTCCTTAAAGTACTGCATCCTAGGAGACATAAATCAACAATTTACATTGAACAGCTCAATTACATTATTTTTCAATATAGTTAATACAAAAAAAGCAAGGTAGGCTCTCCTGTGGAAATATGTTGTTCATTTTCTCCAAGAGCTCTCTCCCTCTGCAGAGTTTCACCATGAGGACATCTTAATGTGAAAATTCTTTGGCGGTGAAATTGATCTGCGCCAGTAGCGTGAAACAGGCTCATAGCAAATGGGCAGCCCATCTTACATCGCGCCCCATGTTCATGTCCATTGCCTGTGAGCAGTTACTGATCCTGATGGTGGGAGGGAGCCATTTTGCCATGAATATTTCTGTGCTGGCCAGTGAATCATTTACTGTTTATCAATTCTGCTCCCTCTCACCATGGGGCTCAAAAAAAAGAAAGACTTGCATTTATATAGTGCCATTCACGATCACCGGATGTCCCAAAGCTATTTACTTTTTGAAGTGTGGTCAGTGCTGTAACGTAGAAAACACGGCAGCCAATTTGCGCACAGCAAGCTCCCACAAACAGCAATGAGATAATGACTAGATAATCTGTTTTAGTGATGTTGATTGAGGGATAAATATTGGCCAGGACACCGGGGATAACTCCCCTGCTCTTCTTCAAATAGTGCCATGGGATCTTTTCCGTCATCCTGAAAGGGCAGACGGGGCCTCGGTTTAATGTTTCATCCGAAAGACAGCACCTCCAACAGTGCAGCACTCCCTCAGTACTGCACTGGAGTGTCAGCCTGGACTTTTGTGCTCAAGTCCCTGGAGTGGGACTATGAACCCACAACCTTCTGACTCAGAGGCGAGTGTGCTACCCACTGAGCCACAGCCAACACTCAGGTCACGATTTTCCCCACCTCGGCGGGTCCGTGCTGGGTCGCGGCCTCGCTGCACTCCTGCACATCCTTACTCACACCAACTTACCTTGCACCTCCACCCATCCCTCTCTATCTACATTATCACTTCCCCATCTCACTAGCCACCCCTCACACTCACCCTCATCCTAGTCAATCATGTCAACTAACAACACACAAGGGTAGGCACTTGTGTGCTTTAGCCAATGTTCATGTGAAGTTTCTGTTAATGTGCTGTCAAACATTGAAATCATTATTTACAACACCTTGCATCCTTGGAAAGATTTGTGTTCACCCTTGGAATTGGCTGAGTGAGTTGCAGTGAACGGTGAGACATAACGGTACCCCCCGCAATGGTGATGAGTGTGAAAGGAATAGCTTGGGCATTGTAGGGATGCTTTATGGTATTGGTGTGGGGTGGTGCCAACCTGGCGCATCATGTGGCAGCCAGGGTGTGCAGCGTCAAGTGAAGTAAATCTGGCCATGGTGAGGCCATCCCTGGCCTCCCGGGCAGCAATGTGGTTGGGTGCTGATGCCCTCTGTCCTGTGCAGCATCAGTTGATTGCGGAGAAGGTTGGTGTGGTTGTTGGTGATGCTGGTGTTGCGGCTGATCGTGGTCAGATTCTGAGGACCACGGTGAGACAGTATAAACCGTACCCATGCTGATGGAATAGATGGCAGGTGAAGTAGAGATGACAGAAGCAATCTGTCAATGGTAAGAGAGCTTGTTCCAATGAGGTGACACTGGATAGAGAGTTTGCTCCAAACACTTGCAACCTGCATAAAGCTCAATCTGTCTTCCAATTGCAGTAAGCAACAACTTCTGAGCTTGGAAAGTAAACAGCTGCGAGATGAGAGCTATTATAGCATATTTCAAGCTGTCAAGTAATGAGATGATTCCATGGCCATTCAACTCCTGCCCAGCTTAACAGACATGATTCCCGAGCAGTGTGGACCCCATTGGTGAGCTGGTAAATTCTAAAGGTGAGCTCAAAATTGTTGTTAATCCTCTGTTAACGAGGTCATAATGACCTGAATTGCCTCCCCCGCCACTGCGTGTCCCGACCCACTGTCAAAAAATAACATTTTTCCACCGGACCCACCACCAATCGTGCCCGCTGACTCCCCAGAAAATTCACCCCTCAGTAATCGTTCCCTCAATGGTGTCGCTGTCAAAAATAGTCCAAATAAATCAGTAACAGAAATAAACAGCTTTTTATTTAAAGTTAGGAACCTTGGGTTTTTTCAGCAAAGATGATGGTGACACTCACTCAAAACTATTCACTAAAAACTGTGAATCTAATCGTTTCTGCAATCTATTGACAAAAAGCACATAAAGGATATGAACCGAGAAATTACTGTTGGCAATAAGAACACAAGATGCTTGGAACATTCATGTGACTTTCCCTTGCCCATTAAAAAACATAATTAAAATATCAAAGTAATATTGTACGAATGCAATGAGCTTTCTTCCCCTTTTCGGCTACTCCTTGGTGGACATCTGCTCCGTATTCCACAACATTACTCGTTTCGTATAATTGTCCTTACTGCCTTTTGATTGTGTAAAAGAATCTGTAAATTGAGCCTGAATCTGAGTGTACAGCTGGACCACAAAGAGGTCAAACAATGAATGTTTTCAGGTACAGTGGCTCTAATTGACTTTCAGCAATGGCTCAGGTTTTCAGCTAAAAATTTTAGACGCAGTAGCTTGATCTATCAATCATCGTAAAGTGCACCTTTGTAAAATAAAAAGATGCTGTGAGATTTGGAGGAGAATGAAACCATCTTTGGAGAGCAGCAGTAAAATAAATTATCCAATGGTAATTTAAATGAAATTATGCTAATTTATCAAGTTTACATGAACAATTGAACTGCTTGACCTTTGTAAATGAGTTTCCACTTATCGTAAATTCTCTCAGTCTACAAAGAAAAAGCACTATATACAGAGGGAGTATTAAAAGCTTGGTGATGAAATTTATTTTCTTCCTCCTTCCATTTTCTGCCAATTCCCTGCCCTCCACCCCCGGTCCCTTGAAGCCATTGATTCCTTGTTGGGTTAATGGTTTAATTGGCACTAGGTACTAATTTCACCTCCTCCCCCCCCCCACAACCCCCCCCCCCCCCCCCTTCCTCATCTCCTAAGGGTGATGATTCCTTGCTGGGGTACAATTCCACTGGTGCTGATCAGTATCCAGTAGCACAAAGTCGAATATTCAAAGACGTTTCATTCATTTCCTCACAGATAATTCACCTCTATTCCAAGCAACTTTGCTTTGTTGGATGAAGATGCCATTGTCTAACTAAAAAGAAATGGAAGACCCAAAGAATAATGGGATGGAACCTGAAAGTTCCAGAGAGCTGGCAGCTAAGGAGTAGAACAAATCCCAGATTAAGAACAAGGGAGGAAGTTATCTCCAGCCCAGGAACCTTCAGAGTGCCACCACAGAAGACATCTGTGGACCAAGGTATGGAAGAGGAAAAGATGCATTGTCTTAGTTTGTCCAGGGTAGAACTCGTAAGTACTGAGACAGCAGGGAACAGCAAATGTCTCAAGTACTCAGTGTGGCATTTTTGCATTTTCCACACCAGTCACCTCTCTGAGAAGACAGCCAATTTATTCCCAATTAGTGTGGAATTTACGGGCCATGCACATTGGGGATTGGATTCAGACTGGATCAGGAATAGGATCTTAGTGAAAGATAATGGGTCATATTTCCCACCATTTACTAATGTTAGCTGTAAAGTAGGCAAACACTCTTTATATTCATGCTGATTTTTCCACAAATATGAACAAACTGAGGAAAATATACCCAACTGAGGTCCAATATAACTGACAGTAGATTCATATTTAGGGAAAAAGTAGTGTAGCCTTTATAAGCTGGCTTGGTGGTTTGGTATTTTCCATCGTTAGAGATGGAAAGAAACATAGTAGAAATCCTATAAGGTCTCCAGTAAGCAATTTACCATAGCAAAATTCTGCGGATGCTGGAAATCCGAAATAACAACAGAAAACGCTGGAAAAACTCAGCAGGCCAGGCAGCATCCGTGGAGAGAGAAAGAGAGTTAACGTTTCAGGTCGATGACCTTTCATCAGAACTGGGAAGAGCAGGAAATCAAATAGATTTAAGGCCAGGGTAAAGCTGGGAAAAGGGGGAGGGGATAAAGGAACAAAGGGGGAGATGAAGAGACATTAAGAGACATTAAGAGATATGCAAGGCTAGAGGTGGTGTTAATGTGACAGATTAAGGCTGAATGAAGTGTGAAATCCACTGGCAGAATGAAGGACAGCTGCCAGCTTCTAGGAGGAAAAAAAAGGTGGGGGGGGACAAATAAAAGGGTGGATAAAATAAAATATAAATGTGATTGGAGCTGAGGTTATGATCTAAAATTGTTGAACTCGATATTGAGTCCAGAGGGCTGTAGCGTGCCTAAACGAAAGATGAGGTGCTGTTCCTCGAGCTTACGCTGAGCTTCCGTGGAACAGTGTAATAGGCCGAGGACGGTGAGGTCAGAGTGGGAGTGAAGCGGTGAATTAAAGTGACAGGCCACCGGGAGCTCGGGGTCCCCCTTACGGACTGAACGGAGGTGTTCCGCAAAGCGGTCACCCAATCTGCGTTTGGTCTCCCCAATGTAGAGGAGTCCACATCGTGAGCAGCGAATACAGTATACTAAATTGCAGGAAGTACAAGTAAATCGCTGTTTCACCTGGAAGGGGTGTTTGGGGCCCTGGACAGTGGGAAGAGGGGAGGTATAAGGGCATGTGTTGCATCTCCTGCGCGTGCACGGGAAGGTGCCGGGCGAAGGGGAAGGGGTGCTGGGGGTGGTAGAGGAGTGGACTAGGGTGTCGCGGAGGGAGCGGTCCCTACGGAATGCTGAAAGGGGAGGTGAGGGGAAGATGTGTTTGGTGGTGGGATCACGCTGGAGGTGGCGGAAATGGCGGAGGATGATCCGTTGAATGTGGAGGCTGGTGGGGTGAAAGGTGAGGACAAGGGGAACCCTATCGTGGTTCCGGGAGGGAGGGGCAGGGGTGAGGGCAGATGTGCGGGAGATAGAACCGACACGGTCGAGGGCCGTGTCGACCACGGTAGAGGGGAATCCTCGGTTGAGGAAAAAGGAAGACATGTCGGAAGCACTGGTATGTAAGGTGGCATCATCAGAGCAGATGCGGCGCAGACGGAGAAACTGGGAGAATGGAATAGAGTCCTTACAGGAGGCGGGGTGGGAGGAAGTGTAGTCCAGGTAGCTGTGGGAGTCGGTGGGCTTGTAGTGAATGTTAGTCAATAACCTATCCCCAGAGATGGAGATGGAGAAGTCGAGGAAGGGAAGGGAAGAGTCGGAGATGGACCATATGAAGGTGAGGGAAGGGTGGAAATTGGAAGCATAGTGAATGAAATGTTCTAGTTCAGGGCGAGAGCAGGAGACGGCACCGATACAGTCATCAATGTACCGGAAAAAGAGGTGAGGGAGGGGACCCGAGTAGGACTGGAACAAAGAGTGTTCCACATATCCCACGAAAAGGCAGGCATAGCTAGGACCCATGCGGGTACCCATAGCAACACCTTTAATTTGGAGGAAATGGGTAGAGTCAAAGGAGAAGTTGTTCAATGTGAGAATAAGTTCAGCCAGGCGGAGGAGGGTGGTGGTGGATGGGGACTGGTTGGGCCTCTGTTCAAGGAAGAAGCGGAGCGCCCTCAGGCCATCCTGGTGGCCTGTCACTTTAATTCACCGCTTCACTCCCACTCTGACCTCACCGTCCTCGGCCTATTACACTGTTCCACGGAAGCTCAGCGTAAGCTCGAGGAACAGCACCTCATCTTTCGTTTAGGCACGCTACAGCCCTCTGGACTCAATATCGAGTTCAACAATTTTAGATCATAACCTCAGCTCCAATCACATTTATATTTTATTTTATCCACCCTTTTATTTGTCCCCCCCCACCTTTTTTTTCCTCCTAGAAGCTGGCAGCTGTCCTTCATTCTGCCAGTGGATTTCACACTTCATTCAGCCTTAATCTGTCACATTAACACCACCTCTAGCCTTGCATATCTCTTAATGTCTCTTACTGTCTCTTCATCTCCCCCTTTGTTCCTTTATCCCCTCCCCCTTTTCCCAGCTTTACCCTGGCCTTAAATCTATTTGATTTCCGGCTCTTCCCAGTTCTGATGAAAGGTCATCGACCTGAAACGTTAACTCTCTTTCTCTCTCCACGGATGCTGCCTGGCCTGCTGAGTTTTTCCAGCGTTTTCTGTTGTTATTAAGCAATTTACCATGATCAGGGTTAATTCACAGACCTGGGCTACACTAACCCAAATACGATACAGAATGTGCAGGTTTCAGTTCACAGGACAATCACATGCGCATCATTTACACAAGTAAAGGTGTGTGAGAAAAGTCCCAACTGTAACAGTTTCCTCTCAGTTGCTTCCTTATTTTATGTACCACTTTAAGATCACCTCTCAGTCATCCCCTTTCAAGGCTGAACTTTCTCCAATCTTTCCTCAAAATCAGTCTTCTGATGATGGGCATCAGTCTTATGACTCTTCGCTGTGCCGCCGCCAAGGCTTGAATATTTACCTTGTGTCTCAGTGGCCAGAACTAGACACAGTACTCATAGTGTGGTCTGATCGGAGAGCCATACTGTTTAAGAAGGACATCCTCTGACCTATACGCTACTACTTGGGCTAAAAAGTTCAACATTCTCTTTGCTTTTTCCATCATTAGAGATATATTCAAGGCTGAGATTTTTGGACGCTGGGGGAATCAAGGGATATGGGGATCAGGCGGGAAAGTGGAGTTGAGGTCGAAAATCAGCCATGATTTACTGAATGGCGGAGCAGGCTCGAGGGGCCATATGGGCTACTCCTGCTCCTAATTCTTATGTTCTTATGTTCTTTGTGGATTGCTGTGTCATTGGTGACATGTGAAGTACCTCAAGAAAGCTTATCAGATTTCTAACTTTCTACAAAGTATAAAAAGTTTATTTAAACGAACTAGTTTCAAAATGTTATTCTTAAATTGAAGTCTAATTGAATATTTTGACTGGCTGAATTTATACACATTCACTTTCTGTGAATTAATGAAGATCAAATGGCAATAACTACAGTAGATTGTAGTATATCATTCTGCATATGTAACGCTCTCACTAAAGTGAACATACAGATTTGAGAAAATACCCATTAAGCTAACCACCTATATCAGTTCAATATGCCTCATTTTGATTTTCAAAGGACAAAGTCCACCTCTCCCATTAATTAATATGGATACCTATTCCATTAAGCTTACAGTAAAGCATGCCAATTTTTAATAAAGACAGCAGATTTATCGTTTGCACATAAGATGCAAACTGCAGGAGCAGATTGTCTGTGTAATGTCATAAATTGCTGATGTAAACTGCACATTTAGCATTGTCCAAACATGGTGAGAAAGCACCGCAATTTATTAGTGTTTAGAATCGTAGAATCTCACAGCACAGAAGGAGGCCATTCGGCCCATTGTTCCAGTGCCGGCTCTTTAAAAGAGCTCTCCAGTTAGTCCCACTCCTCTGCTCTTTCCCCATAGTCCTCCCCTTCAAGTATTTATCCAGTTCTCTTTTGAAAGTTACTATTGAATCTGCTTCCACCGCCCTTTCAGGCAGTGCATTCCAGATCATAACAACTCGCTATGTAAAAAAAAAAAAATCTCCTCATCTCACCTCTGGCTCTTTTGCCAATTACCTTATGAGTGTTTTAGTAGCATGAGCTTCATATAGAAGATGTCTTGGATGCTGCCATTTCTATTACTAAAAGCTGAATAGAACACCAACCCACTTGCTCTTTTAACAGCTTGGAGTGTCACTTTTGCAAATCATTTATCACTTACCATAAAATCCCAATAATAACAATTTTGCTCTTGTGTATAAATCACTCTCCTATTTGTACTTTGCTGTTTTGATTTAAGAACTAAGAATAGCCAGCTCTTGTATTCTGTAGCCAAGGAGACTGTTACACCATTTCCTGATGCATTATCAAAAGACATGACATGTCCCTCTATTTCTGGCTCTTTAAGAATTAACAGTTTCTTATTCATTCAAAGGCTTTTTTTTTAAAAAAAGCCTCTCCCAGGGTTTCTCTTTCAGGCACCAACTCGGGCTAGATACCCAGTAGAGCAGCTGCAATGAACCTGCAGCCTCAATGGTCACAGAGTCAGCAGCTTAAGGATTGAGAAGCAGCGGGTTCACACTTCCAAAGAAACACAAAAGATAAAAGGCGGCTCCAGCGGGAAGTACTCAAACTTGGGAAATTAATCTTTCGGGCGGGGGAGGCGCCAAAGCACTGCCCTTGTGATGGAGGGTGGGGAAAAGCTGACGTGTGGCTGAGACGAGAGCCAACAATTCTTGCAGAAGTCACACCAGTCTACAAACCACTCCCCTTATACTGACAAGAACAGGCAGCAAAATCGTGAGTTATGCAGCAGCTTTGTGGCAACTGGGTTACCTAAACACCTCATTATGCAATAACAACCCAAATTTAGCTCTTGCAAGTCTGATATTTAAGCCACTTGTGCTATCCTACTGTAAATTGGAAGCATCCATTTTTTTTAAAGAGTTGTACGGCAGCTGACCTTCATATATATGTTTAATTCTATACAACACTAAATGTAGGAATACGTTCCCCTCCAAGTCACACACCAGCCTGACTTGGAAATATATCGCCGATCCTTCATCGTCGCCGGGTCAAAATCCTGGAACTCCCTCCCTAACAGCACTGTGGGAGGACCTTCACCACACGGACTGCAGCGGTTTAAGAGGCAGCTCACCACCACCTTCTCAAGGGCAATTAGGGATGGGCAATAAATGCTGACCTTGCCAGGGACGCCCATATCCCAGGAACGAATTAAAAAAAACATTGAATTTAAGTCTGCTATTTTCACTTATAGGCAGTCAACAACATTATATTACATATGTATCTATCTATCTAAAACAAGGATCATATGCATTCAATATAACAGAATCATTTCAAATACTCAAGCAAAAGCTGTCAGCTTTTCCAAATCTCAAACTCACCCTCCATCCCCCTGCTTTCAAAAAGGTAACACATTTAAATCGCAGATTTTGCACCTTGACCGTGCCAGCTTCCTTTCCATTTTGGTTTGAAATGCTCAATCACAGTGGACGAAGGCAAATTTCAAGACAGAAAGACGCATCAAGCTCACAGGAAGAATGAAGGGCAAGTACAAGTTCAGGCTTAGTCAAACCAGGTGGAACAGAACCAAACCAAGCATGGCTTTGTCTGGGGAGAGGTCACACTTCCAATGGCAAGTGGCCTTGATGCTGAGCCACAGTTGGCCTTTGTCATTAAGCTGCCACTGGAGTCAGCAAAAACAAGCTTGGATTTGACAGGAGATGGTTTTTTTTCCACCTGTCGTAACAGCTTTGCATTGCCTGCAATAATTAACGGGATTAAAACTAACACACTTTTCCAAAAAAAACAGATCTTTGTGTGGTAGCACAAATTATGAATCAGTTCACTATCTCTCAGGTGGACGTAAAAGATCTCACGGCACTATTTTGAAGAAGAGCAGGGGAGTTATCCCCGGTGTCCTGGCCAATATTTATCCCTCATCCACCATCATTAAAACAGACTATCTGGTCATTATCACATTTCTATTTGCGGGACTTTGCTGTGCGGAAATTGGCTGCCGCGCTTCCTACATTACAACAGTGACTACACTTCAAAAGTACTTCATTGGCTGTAAAGCACTTTGGGACGTCCGGAGGTTGTGAAAGGAGCTATATAAATGCAAGTCTTTTATTACCTCTGTGCCACTTCACTGGTGCAGAATCCTCCTGTGTTCATTCATTAAGTTCAAGGTAAGTGGTGCAGTGGCATTCTTTCACATTTGTGTGTTTTTGGAATCGTAACTGGAAAGCTGATTTATGCCTCTATTGTTTATGCTCCTTTACAATGAATTGTAACGAGCAATGGCTCATCCGTATTCATTTGCTTCAGCACTGACTATTTATATTCTATTGCACAACCTATGGTTTAAACACACCCTGCCCATTCCCACAGAAAAGAGGAATTGAGTTCTTGTTTAACTTTAACAAAGAAAATGGGAATTAATAAACATTCAGTGGGTTGTTCTCAGTCCAACTGCAAAGGAAACAAAGTATAAGGGAAAGACAAGAGGGTTGGTAGGGCACTGGCACTCCAGTATGCTAATAGTGCCGCATGGTAGGTCAACTTTCGGATGAGACGTTAAACCGAGGCCCCGTCTGCTCTCTCAGGTGGACGTAAAAGATCCCACAGCACTATTTCGAAGAAGAGCAGTTGAGTTATCCCTGGTGTCCTGGCCAATATTTATCTCTCAATCAACATAACAAAAACAGATTATCTGGTCATTATCACATTGCTGTTTGTGGGAGCTTGCTGTGTGCAAATTGGCTGCCGTGTTTCCTACATTACAACAGTGTCTACACTTCAAAAAGTACTTAATTGGCTGTAAAGCGCTTTGGGACGTCCTGAGGCCGTGAAAGGCGCTGTAGAAATGCAATTCTTTTTTGTTCTTTTACATGCGGTAAGTTGTTGGTCTGGTCTGCGCTGTCAAAGAGAGGTGTGGCTCAGATTCCAGGTGCTTCCTGACAGCAACGAGCAACAGTTCAAAGAGCAGCCCGCGGCTGGATGGCTCTTGTGACATCTCTTATGAGCTGTCTCAAAGACTTGAGAGGGGCCTGGGAGCTGGTCACCTGTCTGCCTTGTCAGCCAAGGTCATGGAAAGTGAAATGAAGTCAATTTTTTAAGTGAGGCAGGAGGACAGAAGCAAAGGATGGAAGATAACAAGCTACAAGTAGATAGAGAAGGCGAAAAAACACAGGTAATTAAACACATAGAGAATGCTTATTATTTTCATGGAAAAAAAGAATGAATTTGCATTTATCTAGCATCTTTGCCGACCTCAGGACATCCCAAACTGCTTCATAGCCAATGAAGTACTTTTAAAGTGTAGTCACTGTTGTAAAGTAGGGAAATGCGGCAGACAATTTGCACAAAGCAAGGTCCCACAAACAACAGTGAGATTAAAACCAGATAATCTGTTTTTAGTGATGTTGGTTGAGGGATAAATATTGCTCAAGACACTAGAGGAACTCCCCTATTCATTTTCAAATAGTGCCATGGGATCTTTTACATCCACTAAAGGGGCAGACAGGGCCTTGGTTTAATATCACCAACAGTGCAGCACTGCCTCAGTACTGCACTGAAGTGTCAAGTGAGATTATGTGCTCAGGTCTCTAGAGCTTGAACCTACAGCCTTCAAAAAAAGGGAAGAGTTGCATTTCTATAGCGCCTTTCACAACCTCAGGATGTCCCAAAGCACTTCACAGCCAATTAGGTACTTTTTGAAGTGTAGTCACTGTTGTAATGTAGGAAACGTGGCAGCCAATTTGCGCACAGCAAGCTCCCACAAACAACAATGTGATAATGACCAGATAATCTTTTTTTTAGTAATGTTGGTTGAGGGATAAATATTGGCCGGGACACCGGGGATAACTCCCCTGCTCTTCTTCAAAATAGTGCCATGGGATCTTTTACGTCCACCTGAGAGAGCAGACGGGGTCTCAGTTTAAAGTCTCATCCAAAAGACGGCAGCTCCGACAGTGCAGCAGTACTGCACTGGAGTGTCAGCCTAGATTTGTGTGCTCAAGTCACTGGAGTGGGACTTGAACCCACAACCTTCTCACTACTGAGCTACGGCTGACACGTGCCTAAGAGGTGAGAGTGCTACCACTGAGCCATGGCTGACACTTTCAAAAAGCTGGGAAGGGTGCGAGCGAGCATTTTGACCTTTTAAAAATTTCAAGCATATATTTTTTTCACTTATTTTTGCTTCTGATAGATGACCAGTGCTCATTACTCAAAATGCAAAATATAACACATTTCCCTACTGAAAGTAGAAGCAGGATTTTTCAAGAGCCTTTCTCTAACTTCACCTTGTGATATTCAGTGTGCAAAAGCTACGTGCAGCTCCAGCCATACGTGAGAAAGTGTCAGTGCTTGGGGTTCATTCACCTCATGGATAACTTAACAGGGGCCAAATGTTGGAACTCTTCCACTACTTAAACCCATGGTGTTGCAGTATGAAGCCTGTGGCACAACCGCTGTGTCACAGATCGTTCTGGGTTTGCACAAACAAAGTAGGTAGAAAGTCATCTATCACATGGACAACCAATAACCCAACAATGACCAAAAAAACACCAAATAGGAACACCATCAACCAATACCACCACTGCAGTTGCAGCAGAGCATTAAATTCACCCATCCTCTCCCCAGATAGGTCGAGAACGACCTTGCCCTCAAAATCCTGGAAATTTTCAACTCAAGAAGATTTGAGCTCATTTGCTCTACTACACACCCCCTGCACCCCCATCACCAACCAGGACCACACAAAACTATGGTAACTCCTTACCACCTTCAGGCTTCCTCTCCTTTTACAATCTAGGGCTCTTTCAATCCCAGGTACAACACGGCTTCACAACTTCTTCCTGTTTTACCTCATCTTCTCTCCTATGCTTTTGCTCTTTGGTGTACTGTGCTATCTTTCAATTTCTCAATTTAAAAAAAATGACAGTAGCCAGTCATTCAATAGAAACCTGGAGGTTGTGGCACTTATATTTCTTTAATTCTCTTTCATCATTCGTATTTGTACTTCTTATGTTCTTATGTAACATTTCTTGCTCTACGTACATCTCACTCAGAAGATGTTTGCACCTATTGTCTCTTTTCTCAGAGTACATGGGGGGGAAAATTCGGTTGGTTTGCGCCTCCCGTTAGCGGCTTAAGAGGGCGCTAATGGGGCACAAAGCAACTAGCGCCCGGGTGCAGCAATGTTTGCGCCGCTCGCGAAATTGACCAGACATTTTGCGGGGGCGCTAAACACTACCACCACAATCTCCTGCACCCGCAGATCGTGACATCAGTCGAGTGTGCAATGGCCCGGACCTGCTATTGAGTGGTGCCCCCTGCCTTACCGCCTGCCGCTAGCAACGACAGGTTGAGGGGAGCGTTTTGCAGTCGGGAAGGGACTGGGGGAGCGCTATTTAAAGGCGACCATTTCCTGCCTTTTTTTTCGGTATCAGTTTTGCACCACGCATTCTGAGTGAGAGAGAGAGACTTCTGGAGAGATTCAACGCTGTGTTGAAGAGTTTTGGGTACTGAGCAGCACTTTGCAGGTTCATTTTAATTTGATCTTCCTTGCATCAATTTAGAAGAGACTATGGGGGCTGCACTCTGACATCTTTCCCTGGGCCTCTCCATTGTTCTTTCCAGCAGATTTAATGTACAGGTCTCTCCAGGCCGAGATTCAAGGCTGCAATGAGCAGGGTGTGGATGGAGAGCAAGATCGACCATCCCCTTTAAGAACTGGCCGGCGCCAGTGTGTCTGTGTTCCATTGCTGACTGACATCACATGAGCTTCGCCAGCGCTCTGAGATAGCGCCTCACTCCTCGGCGTTAGCGCCTTAAGAGAGGTGTGTAGCGCCTGCTTTAGCGCTCCAATCACCTCCAGGGGCGATAAAAGCCAAGTTTGCAGTCGGAGGCGATAATTAGCGGCAGGCGCTAAACTTTGCCCCCGGCCGATAATTGCACCCCAAACGGGGCGATACCGAATTTCTCCCCCCATGTGTATTATATGCAACATTACTGAAAGCTCCGCAAGAGCAAAGTGTATGGCACCATCCAGCTCCCATTCAGCTGTGTGCCCATGGACTATTATCTACCTTGTATTTTATGCACAGTTTCAAGTTAATGATGCTTAGGGTCAGCTTACATATCTGAAGAGAGGTTGCCTTTGACCAAGCACATCACTATCTCATCTAAGAGCCTGAGACTGCATTCTACGGGATACACATATGGCGAAGGGAAAACATTTCCTTCCAGGTTACTTGAACTCACTGGGCTGGATTTTGATACTGGGGCGGGTTGGGGTCGTGTCATCCACTTTTCGTGTTATCCACCCGACTGCAATTGGATGTGGGAGATTGATGCAATTTTCACCTAATTGGGCAATTGAGTTCCAGCATGTAGGAACCCATGAACCAATTAGTGTTTTCAGTCTGAAAGTCACCTCTGATGATGTCATCATTGCTGCTGCATTGAAGGTCTTCAGAGACTGCCTGGCCTTTGCTGTGAGAGGACCTGGATGCAAAATGAGCAGTAGCTCCAAGTCTGCAGAGAGAGAGAGAGGCTGAGAGAGAGACTGAGAGAGAGAGAGAGACTGAGAGAGAGAGAGAGAGAGAGAGAAGTCAGCCCAGCCACTGATAGTCAGCTATCCAAATGTGCTCCCGCCAGGTTTCACAATCGTGGTTCAGAACAGGCGTGCTTCACATAGAACAAGGGTTAAAATCACAAAGGCCTTTCAAAATGGCATTATAGAGACAATTTAGTGCTTGTTAAGGACCTTAACAGCCTATCCCGCCTCTTACAGGCGGGATGGAGTAGAGGCCAGCAGACACGATTTAATGAAAATTGCGTGGAGGCGGGATGGAGGCGGACTTGTGCCCGCCTGCCAGTTTTCGCAATTTTAACCCCCCACATGCCTCCAAACCCGCCTCCACGGGTCAATGAAAATCCAGCCCACTGATGCCGAAGTCTGACCGACATTCTTAGGATGATTCACCGGATATGGAGATTGTTCTGGAGAGGGAGTTAGAACACAGGGTTATGGGTTGAAAACCCTGAAGCGGGAATTTCTTTGTGTTAACCCACCAAAAACCACCTGTTCTGCTTAATAACTGCGATTACTTATTTCGGGATCTCCATCGGTGTAAGTACCTGCTCATAATTAATAATGTTGCAACTGGTATAACAAAAAGTCCATTTCCCTAAACCACTGGCAACAAGGATTCTTTGAATAGAGAACAGATGACGTTGGGCAAGTGGTTCCGACCGAGAAACACTTGCACAATTTAATGTGCCTGGAAAATAACCTTATGGTAAGCATTTGGGAATCAATGGCTCTATTTTTTTGGTAAAGAGAGAACAAAAGTGGTTAAACGAGAATGGGTTTGAAATTAAGAACATAAGAAATAGGAGCAGGAGTAGGCCATTCGGCCCCTCGAGCCTGCTCCGCCATTCAATAAGGTCATGGCTGTTCTTCTACCTCAACTCCACCTTCCCGCACTATCCCCATATCCCTTGATTCCCTTAATATCCAAAAATCTATTGATCTCTGTCTTGAATATACTCAATGACTGAGCATCCACAGCCCTCTGGGGTAGAGAATTCCAAAGATTCCCCACCCTCTAAGTGAAGAAATATTTCCTCATCTCAGTCCTAAATGGCGTACCCCTTATTCTGAGATTGTGACCCCTGGTTCTAGACTCCCCAGCCAGGGGAAACATCCTCCCAGCATCTACTCTGTCAAGCCATGTAAGAATTTTATATGTTTCAATACGATCACCTCTCATTCTTCTAAATTCCAGGGAATATAGGTCTAGTCTACTCAATCTCTCCTCATAGGACAATCCCCCATCCCAGGAATCAGTCTGGTGAACCTTCGTTGCACTCCCTCTAAGGCAAGTATAATTGTTTTTAGTGGAACACCAGCAGGAATGGTCAGCAATATTCCAAGTAAGAATGACTGGTGCTGAAAAGAGGTTGCACAAGTTAGGATGGATTTTCTGAGATCCTGATCCTGGGAGATACCTGGCCCACCATAAGCAGGAATCGGAAATTTGCAGGATTGGCACTCAAGGTAAGCCAGGTACCTCACCACAGGCGAGGGCTCAGAAAAGTCACTCCATTCTGTCAAGATCAAAGAATATATTTTTGTTGTTTCACTTCTTACCACAGCTCCTGCAGCATCACTATTTTTATCTGACTGCGCTATTTTGCGAAGTCCACTGTAAACTCTTCTTCCATCTTTCCACCCACCACCCCCACATCCCAACTGGTAGATGGGCAACTGCATCTATGGCTGGAGCCGCAACATTGAAATATAATTTTTAATCATAACTTCTCCCAATTTTTTGGGGGGGGGGGGGGTGATCACTAGCAGTCATGATGATGTTGGGTGGTCAAAAGCCTCAGACTCGATTAGTGTAACAGATGCAATATGTGCTCCCTAATTGTTTGGTAAGGAGGAGTTTAAAGCTCTCTTTAGTTATTGGTATCCCCTTCGGCCTATGCTAAAGCTCTAATTGAAACTCATTGAAGCACATAAGATTCTGAGAGGGATTGACAGGGTAGATGCTGAGAGGCTGTTTCCCCTGGCTGGAGAGTTTAGAACTAGAGGGCATAGTCTCAGGATAAGGGGGTCGGTCATTTAAGACTGAGATGAGGAGGAATTTCATCAATCAGACGGTTGTGAATCTTTGGAATTCTCTACCCCAAAGGGCTGTGAATGCTGAATTGTTGAGTATATTCAAGGCCGAGATAGATAGATTTTTGGACTCTGGGGAATCAAGGGATATGGGGATCGGGCGGGAAAGTGGAGTTGAGGTCGAAGTTCAGCCATGATCTTATTGAATGGCGGAGCAGGCTCGAAGGACCGTATGGCCTACTCCTGCTCCTAATGTTTATGTTCTTATGTTCTAATGTTTGGGGAACCCTATGAAGCCAGAACCCTATTGCCCACTGTCTATAGTTCACCAAATAATCTACCTACATTATATCACTCACCTGAGATTTTAATACAGAAGCTATTATCATTATTATTTGTGTTTCTCCCTCTACCTCCCTCCTCTCCAGAAACACACATGAGAGCTTTAAGTGTAATAGCTCTTGAAAGTTGAATCCATAGAATTATAGAAGTTTACAACACAGTATGAGGCCATTCGGCTCATCATGTCTGTGCTGACTCTTTGCTAGAGTAATCTTGCTCCCTCCCCACAGCCTGTATCTTCCTCTGCTTCAAATAGTTATCCACTTTTCCCTTAAAAAGATGCAATGGTCTCTGCCTCAACTATTCCCTGTGGCAAAGCATTCCATGCTCCAACAAACTTCTGCATCAAGAGGTTGCTCCTGACTCCTCTTCACTCTCTGCGTAACAATTTTAAATTGATGACCCCTCACCACTGACTCCCTAACCAGAGGAAATAGTCTTTCCCTCTCCACTCTATCAAAAGTCTCATCATTAAAAAAAAACTCTATTAAGCCTCCCCTTAGCCTTCTCTGCTCAAGTGGAAAAGTCCGAGACTCTCAAGTCTCTCCTCTTAACTATAGTTTTCCATCCCTAGCATCATCCTGGTGAATCTATGCTGTACGCTCTCCGTGGTTTGAAGTCCTTTCTGTAATGAGGCGTCCAAAACTGCATACAGTACTCTAATTGTGGCCTAACAATGTTCTGTACAAAATGGTCATTACTTCTTTACTCTTGTACTCTAAAACCCTATTTATAAAACCTAAAATGTCACTGGATTTTTTTATGGTTTTATCTACCGACCATCGTGCTTTTAGGGAACTATGTATTTGAACCCGTAGGCCTCTCTCTTCTTCCATACGCTTCAGAATCTTTTCATTGAAGATATACTCCCATTCCTTGTTTTTCCACATAAAATGTATTACCTCACACTTATTCACATTAAATTGCACCTGCCACCTGCCTGCCCATATTCTGCTAACGTGTCTATTTCTTCCTGAGATCTTTTACAGTCCTCCTCAATATTTGCCAAACCTCCTACTTTTGTGTCATCATAAAATTTCAAGATTCACCCTGTATCCATGTTCAAATCATCGATCTATACCGAACCTAAAGTGGATTCAGCACTGATCCCTGGGGTACACCACTTCTAATCCTTCTCCAAACACTCATTTATCCTAACTCTTTGTTTCCTGTCCATGATCCTGTCTGCGACCTCTACCACCTGGAAGGACAGGGCAGCAGACGCATGGGACCACCACCTCCAAGCTCCCCTCAAAGTCACACACCATCCTGACTTGGAAGTATATCGCCGATCATTCATCGTCACTGGGTCAAAATCCTGGAACTCCCTCTCTAACAGCACTGTGGGAGTACCTTCACCACATGGACTGCAGCGGTTCAAGGCAGCAGCTCACCACCACCTTCTCAAGGGCAACTAGGGATGGGCAATAAATGCTGGCCTTGCCAGCGACACCCACATCCCATGAACGAATAAAAAGCAACTTCCTATCCATGCTACATTTCCTCTTACACCATACACCCGAATTTTACTAACTTGCCTTTTGTGAGACACCTTATCGAATGCCTTCTGAAAATCCATACACGATACAGCGTCTGCAATCCCTTTATCTATCAAATCAGTCACCTCTTCAAAATACTATCAAATTTGTCATACACAACTTGTCTTCAGCAAATCTGTGCTGGCTGTCCTTGATTGTTTTCTTATATTCGTTCATGGGATGTGGACATCGCTGGCAAAGCCGGCATTTACTGCCCATCCCTAATTGCTCTTGAGAAGGTGGTGATGAGCCGTCTTCTTGAACTGCTGCAGTCCATGTGGTGAAAGTACTCCCACAGTGCTGTTAGGGAGTTCCAGCAGTTTGATACAACTGAGTGGCTTGCTAGGCCATTTCAGAGGGCAGTTAAGAGTCAACTACATTGCTGTGGGTCTGGAGTCACATATAGGCCAGACCGGGTAAGGACGGCAGATTTCCTGCCCTAAAAGTGAACCAGATGGGTTTTTATGACAATCCGGTAGTTTCATGGTCACCATTACTGATACTAGGGCCGGAATTTTCCAAGGGATCAGCGGGCGGGATTGGTGGCGGGTCGGATAGGAAATTTGATACTTTTGATAGCGGGTCGGAAACCCGCTGTCAACTCGCTCCCATGCCCCTTTCCCGATGTCGGGTCTGTCAGCGCTGAGCAGACCCAACAGGTAGCGGCGGGCGACACAATTCAGGTAATTAGTGGCTTGTTTAGAGCCACTTAAGAATGATTTTCAGCTTACCTTTTGCATTTGACAGCTCGCACATGGGGTCCACGCTGGTCGTGGACCACGTCTGTCAAGCTGAGGCGGGAGTTCAGTGGCCATTGAATCAGCTGATGAGTTGACAGCTTCAAATGTAAAATAAAAGCTCCCACCTTACAGAGATATCTTCCCTCAGCCACAAGCTGTTCCTCACTGCATTTCCACAACAGATTCAGCATGCTACACAAATCTCCATCCAGTCTGACCTCATTACCTCTCTCACCATTGACAGGTCACTTCTGTCATCTCTACTTCACCTGCCATCTATTCCATCAGCATGGATGCCCTTTATACTCTCTCACCTTGATCCTCAGAATTCCACCACGATCAGCCCCAACACCAGCAGCACCAGGCACACCAGCAGCACTAACAACAACACCAACCTTCTCCGTAATCAACTGATGCTGTACAGGACACAGGGCATCATCACCCGACCACATTACTGCCCAGGAGGCCAAGGATGGCCTCACCATGGCCAGATTTACTTCACTTGACACTGCACCCTGGCTGCCACATGATGCACCAGGTTGGCACCAGCCCACACCAACACCATAAAGCATCCCTACAATGCCCAAGCCATTGCTTTCACACTCATCACCATTGCGGGGGGTACCGTTATGACTCACCATTCACTGCAACTCACTAAGCCACTTCCAAAGGTGCACACAAACCTGTCCAAGAATGTAAAGTGTTGAAAATAAAGGTTTCAATGTTTGACACCACATTAACAGAAACTTTACATGAACATTGCATAAAACACCCAAGTGCCTACCGTTGTGGGTTGTTAGTTGGTATGATTGCACTAGGATGAGGGTGAGTGTGAGGGGTGGCTAGTGAGATGGGGAAGTGATAATGTGGATAGAGAGGGACGGGTGGAGGTCCAAGGTAAGTTGGTGTGAGTAAGGATGTGCAGGTGATGAGAGGCACAGCAAGATGAGGTTGAGTGTGGCTTGGCAGTAACGTTTCGTGATCTACTGAGATCATTGAAACGTTTGCGGCACTGCACCCAGGTCCTCCTGAGCACATCCCTGCTTGTGCCTTCCTGTGCAATGTGCAACCAGGCTGTGTTGATCTCCTGGGGAGGTCTCTTCCGTCCATGGGGAGGGAAGAGGACCTCCCTGCGTGCTGTGGCTCCCTCCATAAGCATATGGAGGGAGTCATGGAAGAGCCTGGGTGCAGCCCTGTGCCTTTGTGCAGTGCTTGTCCGTGTTTGCAGCACCTCAATGCTGTAGAACACTGACAGCACAACTGTCAAAATCAATTTTGACATGGTCCCTTTAAGGAAACCGGCTGATGGCGCGTCATGAATTACATCACCAGAACCGCTTCCTCTAATTGGCCGGGAAAAGCGCTGGGCGGGCTTAACAAGCCCGATCAACGGAAATTCATTTCACAGAGCGGGATGGAGCCAGCAGTGGGACTGGGAACTCGCGCGCCCCGGACCCGCCGGGGTAAGGAAAATCCCGGCCTAGCTTTTTATTCCAGATTTAGTTAATTAACTGAATTTAAATTCCCCAGTTGCTGTGGTGGGATTTGAACTCATGTCTCCAGATCATTAGTCCAGGCCTCTGGGTTACTAGTCCAATAACATAATCACTATGCTACCGTACCCAAAACTTGGTGTGAGTTAGGCTACGGGCAGCAGAGGTTTGGATCAGCTCAACTTTATAGAGGGGGGGGGGGCGGCCAGGAGAGCATCGGAATAATCGAGTCCAGAGGCATGGATGAGGGTTTCAGCAGCAGCTGTAGCAACAGAAATAAGTTATCAAATACAGAGAAATAGTGCAATATGATGACCCTCAAAGATCCCACTTTGAAAACCTATGATGTAAACAGAACTTCTCACATTCTTATTCCTATATAACAAGGCCCATTAAATTTAAGCACTGCATTTTCTTTGCTTTGTGCAGAAGTTCTCTCACAATAACTTACTTCGCAAAAATTGAATTTGGAGAAAGAGGACTGGGGTGCTGATGTCATCGTTACTTTTGCTTGCTCATGGGACGAGCCTGAACCTTTGCTGTGTGATGCACACCCTCTGCAAGGCCGATTGGCATATTTCACCTGTTTCATTTCACATAATTTGGAACTGTGAGAAGCATGATATGCAAGTATCTGTGTGTGCTAGACAAGTCAGAGCAGGCAGCAAAAACCTGATCTAACATATGTCCTCAAAACATCAGATCTTGGGTGATTAAGCATGTAAACGCTTCCAAAGAAAGTCACTTCACTGCGAGCTAGGTACGTATCGACATCTGTTTTCTCAGTGTTCGGATCATAATCTTAAAATCTTAGCTCGGAATCGACTTAGAATATAGGAAGTTAAACTACTGGAGGGCCAAGGGGCAGAAATAGTTGAATTTGGTGCTCATTAACATGAGGCATTTGGGCTTCTCAATGGCTTAGTGTGCTCCATGTGGTATGGTACTAAAATATACAGACCAGATGATCCCAGGTTTGGCCTCCAGTCGGTGCTGAATAGACTGATTTCAGCTGGTGTGGGGGTAGGTACCTTAGCATTGGGGTCAGCAACCTGGGCTAGGAAGAGGCGGAAAGAATTCAGCCAGGGTTCCTGCTACTGATCACTATCTAGCAACCTCTCCTGAAAAAGTAACACATGTGCGAATATCAGGTGACCACAGAGGCGGTGTTGCCTCTACAGTTAAACAGCCAGCCAACTCTTACTGCTCAGGCTTCCACGTGACAAATGGCCACATGGGCAAGGTACCAGGAGGCTTCAGGCACCCATGGAACTGTTCCCCAGTCCAAGTCAGTGTCATCATGATAGGAAGGATGAATATTGGCAATCGGTATATAAATAAACAGTGTTGGTACCAGGAGAATGGAATAATTTTCCATTTTTCCTTCTGCATCAATGTCAATTTGGATTCAGAAGCTCAATGTAATCTCATGAAATTTGCAGACAATTTCGCACCAGGAGTGGCAATTGAGTCGGAGGAGACAGTTGAGGAACTACAGAATCTGTTAGACAGAATATGTAAGTGGGCATATCAAAGGAGGCCAGAGACTTAATAGTAACGAGGGTAAAGTACTGTACATAGGAAGGGAAAACTGGGTGACATACCTCACAAATGATGTGGAAATAGCTAAGGATGTCCAATCACTATGGAGTAGCAATCAGCAAAACAAATAAAATGATTAGCTATACATTCAAGAAAGTAGAGTACAAGTCATGCTCAAACTGTACAGAGTTGAAGTCAGAGCACACCTTGAGTACTGGGTCCAGTTCTGGTCACCAAAACACAGGAGAGACATTCAAGTCCTGGAGGAGGTACAGAGAAGAGCCACGAGATGGATCCCCTCAGGAAGTTCTTTTTCACAAAGAGAGTGACTTCGACATAGAGTACTGGAGGCAAAAACCCAGGAATCATTAAAGAACCCATTATGTGTTACAATGGAGGGGCATTAAGGGCTTCCTGGATAGATGAACTGAGTTGGGCCAAATGGCCTTCCTCGACCATAACTATCTTATGATTAGTCTAGAAGTTTTAGAATGAATTTGGAACTTTGGGCCTATTTATCTCTGGTGGGCTTTGGTGGATTTGCCGTACACTTCCAGCATTTTCTGTATTCATGACTTGAGACAGAAATGTTTGCTTGAATGTCAATCTTGTCATTTCTACAATCTTTCCATTTAATTTATCCATTTGTTAAAAATGTCTATAAAGTGACAGTAGAGCTCCAACTTTGTGTCTCTTAAATATGAGCTCAACAGGTGGTGTGGGAGGGAATTCCATGATAGAACAATCCTACGGGGAATCTGGATGGTGTGTGGGAGGAGGCTCGTGTGGAGCATAAACACCGGCATAGACCTGTTGGGCCGAATGGCCTGTTTCTGCGCTGTAAACATAGAAACATAGAAGATAGGAGCAGGAGTAGGCCATTCGGCCCCTCGAGCCTGTTCCACCATTTAATGAGATCATGGCTGATCATCCATATTCAGTACCCTGTCCCTGCTATCTCCCCATATCCCTTGATCCCTTTAGCCTCAAGAAATATATCTAACTCCTTCTTGAATATATTTAATGAATTGGCCTCAATTGTCTTCTGTGGTAGAGAATTCCACAGGTTCACCACTCTCTGGGTGAAGAAATTCCTCCTTATCTCAGTCTGAAATGGCTTACCCCTTATCCTTAGACTGTGACCCCTGGTTCTGGACTCCCCCGCCATCGGGAACATCCTTCCTGCATCTAGTCTGTCTAGTCCTGTTAGAATTTTATAAGTTTCAATGAGATCCCCTCTCATTCTTCTACACTCTAGCGAATATAAGCCTAATTGACCCAATATCTCTTCATACGTCATTCCTGCCATCCCAGGTATCAGTCTGGTGAATCTTCGTTGCACTCCCTCCATGGCAAGAACATCCTTCCTCAGATAAGGCGACCAAAACTGCACACAATACTCAAGGTGTGGTCTCACCAAGGCCCTGTACAACTGCAGCAAGACATCCTTGCTCCTGTACTCGAATCCTCTCGCTATGAAGGACAACATACCATTTGCCTTCTTAACCGCCTGCTGCACCTGCATGCTTACCTTCAGCGACTGGTGCACAAGGACACCCAGGTCTCATTGCACTTCCCCTTTTCCCAATCTATGGGGGCCTATGTAATTTTCTGAGAGAGGTAATGGTCCGATTACAACAGAATACAGTCCTGTACGATTCACGTCCCGCTTCCGTGAACCACAGCCAGACAAACCAAACTCCAATATATCAAATGTGTGGATTTTTATACACATAAATCCTTTGAAAAAGTTTCCGCTTTGAAGATCAGCCTGTGTAATTGAGACAATCTACTCAATGTCACCAATCCTCCCAACCTATGACATGTTGATGCTTGCCAGTCACATGTCCCATTAACACCTTGTTCAAAGTAAGTAGTCATTTTTTTGATATATATAAATGACCTGGACATTGGAATACAAAGTAGAATTTCTAAATTTGCCGATGACCCCAAACTTGGGGGTGTGGCAAACAGTGAGGATGATATTAAGAACATAAGAACATAAGAAATAGGAGCAGGAGTAGGCCAATCGGCCCCTCGAGCCTGCTCCGCCATTCAATAAGATCATGGCTGATTTGATCCTAACCGCCAATCTACTATCTATCACAGAACCATCTCCTGCATCTAACAGAATTGCACACACGAAATAGGAGCAGAATCAGGCTACACAGTCCCTGGGCCCGCTCCACTACCCACAGGGCCATGACCGATCCGAACCTAGACTCATGTCCAAATTCCTGCCCGCTCCCCGTAACCCTTAATGCCCTTTACTTCTAGGAAACTGTCTATTTCTGTTTTAAATTTAATTAATGTTGTAGCTTCTACAGCTTTTTGTGGCAGCATATTCCATGGACCTACCACCCTCTGAGTGAAGTAGTTCCTCCTCATCTCAGTTTTGAAAGAGCAGCCCCTTATTCTAAGACTATGTCCCCTAGTTCTCGTCTCACCCGTCATCGGGAACATCCTCCCCGCATCCACCCGATCCAACCCCTTCACAATCTTATATGTTTCAATAAGATCGCCTCTCATTCTTCTGAACTCCAATGAGTAGAGTCCCAATCTACCCAACCTCTCCTCATATGACCACCCCCTCATCCCCGGGATTAACCGAGTGAACCTTTTTTGCACTGCCTCGAGAGCAAGGATGTCTTTCCTTAAGTAAGGACACCAAAACTGTATGCAGTATTCCAGGTGCGGTCTCACCAATACCTTGTACAACTGAAGCAATACCTCCCTATTTTTATATTATATTAATCGACTGGAGGTTGAGGGGTGATTTGATCGAGGTGTACAAGATTATGACAGGTTTGGATAGGCTAGACGGGGAAAGGCTGTTCCCACTAGTTGATGGTACAAGGACTAGGGGACACAGATTTAAGGTTTTAGGCAAGAGATACAGGGGGGATGTGAGGAAAAACTTTTTTACGCAGCGAGTGGTGAGGACTTGGAATTTGCTGCCGACGGAAGTGGTGGAAGCGGAGACACTCAATGTTTTCAAGGGGAGACTGGATAGGCACTTGAGGGAAACAAACTTGCAGGGCTACGGGGACAGAGCGGGGGAATGGGCCTGACTGGATTGCTCTACAGAGAGCCGGCACGGACTCGATGGGCCGAATGGCCTCCTTCTGTGCCATTTCTATGACTCGATGACTCATCCAAAATTGGATCTACAAGTCAAATACACTGTTATACAACCATCCAACAAGGGGAAAAGCTAACAGTCTAACAGACATCAGTTGATGGGTAACACAATATGAGCATTAATCAAGTGTTCTACTGGGACATTGGCACTTAGCTGCTCTGCAATTAACTTATTAGCACATCAAGGTATGTTGCATCCTTCAAATAGTTGCTATGGCTGCCACCGAGACAAACTGCCACTGCGCAGGCAAGCTACTTTCCAATGAAGATGTAACTTTCATTGAGTTTTTAAAAACTGATTTAAACTAGGAGGTACACAAAAGATGATCCAGAGAAAAAGAAAATCCAATTTTATGTCACAATCCATAAGACAAGAAAGCCTAAATGGGACACCAGTGAGCATTGGAACATAGGAACAGGAGTATGGCATTTAGCCCCTCGAGTCTGTTCCGCCATTCAATGAGATCATTTTGGTTAACAAAAAGCTATCAATCTCCGATTTAAAATGAACAATTGATCTAGCATCAATTGCCGTTGATGGAAGAGAGTTCCAAACTTCTACCACCCTTTGTATGTAGAAGTGTTTCCTAATTTCACTCCTGAAAGGTCTGGCTCTATTTTTTAGACTATGCCTCCTTGTCCTAGAATCCCCAACCAGAAGAAATAGTTTCTCTCTATCCACCCACCCTATCTGTTCCCCTTAATATCTTGAAAACTTCAATCAAATCATCCCTTAACCTTCTAAATTCCAGGGAATACAGCCCTATTTTGTGTAATCTCTCCTCACGATTTAATTGTATTTGATATATACTTGAAGGAGAAAGTGCTGGTCATGGATTAAGCAAGTACACATAGTTCCACAATGCGTTCACTTGGACTAACTCCAGCATTGTGCGTTATTGACTTTAAAGCTATGATGCCGCTCCTAAAGCCCATTAAGTAAGCAAACAATGGTCAGAGTTCATGCTGGCAGGTCTTGCGTGGTTTCCTGAAACTTGCTGCTGCCAGGTACCACCACAGATGGTTTCAGTCTAATTAAAGATGTATTGTCCTCAAGGTACGAAATGATACAATTTTAAAGGGGGGTTGCAGGAACAGAAAGACCTGGGGGTGTATGTAGACAAATCTATGAAGGTGGCAGAACAAGTTGAGAAGGCTGTTAAAAAAAAAGCACATGGGATCCTTGGCTTTATTAATGAGTTCCGCACTCATGAAGACGGTCTCAACCGGGATCTTGGGTTTATGTCACGATACATGACGTGATCCGGACTCGAGTCGTCGTTGGCTTGTTCACAGATGTGATTCCCAGTAAAAAAGTAAAAATTTTAAAGCTTTTTGTTTTACATACAGACGGCAGCTTTTGACACGTTAGACCCCCTGCGACTCCACCTCATTGTCTCAGTTGTATCTTGCTATGTCTTTGATGTGGTACCTTCCTGGCTGACCTGATTAACTTTATCACACCTCGGCAGATAGTCAGGATGATTTAATTTAGTTGTCTGCAATTGTAAGGTACACATGCATTGTTCTCTATCTATATATGCTTTGGCGATTCTGTATCTTTTTACTTCACCCGACGAAGGAGTAGTAAGCTCCGAAAGCTTGTGATTTCAAATAAAACTGTTGGACTATAACCTGGTGTTGTGCGACCTCTCAATTTTATTAATAGAGGCATAGAGTACAAAAGCAGGGAAGTTATGCTAAACCTTGATAGAACACTGGTTCGGCCTCAGCTGGAGCACTGTGTTCAATTCTGAGGCACCACACTTTAGGAAGGATGTCAAGGCTTTAGATGGGTGAAGAGGAGATTTACTAGAATGGTATCAGGGGTGAGGGATTTCAGTTATGTGGAGAGACTGGAGAAGCTGTGGTTGTTCTTATTGGACCAGAGACATTTAAGAGGAGATTTGATAGAGGTGTTCAAAATCATGAACGGTTTTGATAGAGTAAATGAGGAGAAACTGTTCCCAGTGGCAGAAGGGTCGGTAACCAGAGGACACAGATTTAAGTTGACTGGCAAAAGAACCAGAGGCAACATGAGGAAACATTTTTTTACGCAGCGAGTTGTTATGATCTGGAATGCGCTGCCTGAAAGGGCGCTGGAAGCAGATTCAATTGCAACGTTCAAAAGGGAATTGGATAAAAACTTGAAGGGGAAAAATTTACAGGGCTATGGGGAAAGGGCAGGGGAGTGGGATTAATTGGATAGCTCTACCAAAGAGCCGACACAGGCACGATGGGCTGAATGGCCTCCTTCTGTGCTGTATCATTCGTCCTTCTCCGATTCTATGATACTGGTTTGGGAGAACACAGTTGCCTCTCTGTGAAGAAAACAAGCAAATGCCTGTGGGAGCCGCCAAGGGAGATGGATCAGAAGATTATTAAATAACATGACTTCCAAATAGCGTTGTGCGTTTTGCTGCTTTAACATCCATCCACCCTTTAAATTGCTCTGAGAGGGCCTTTGAATCCAACTGCTGCAAAGTGCATAAGAATTTCCTGGGATACAGCATTAACACACTGTGCTCTCTGTACCCATACTGTACCCATACATTAACAATGGGGGGGGTGCGGCTTCTCCAAAAGAGGGCCATTCTCCTTTGCTGCTCAAATGAATCCTCCGAACACACCAAATTTTGTCACAAAAATTTACTGAACTCAGTCCTTCTGCCGTCACATACAGATAACAAACACTCCCTTCCCCTTTAATGGGAAGCTACAGCCCTTTAAAAGCTGTTGTTTCACCATATTTTGTAACCCGGATTGCACTAATAGCCTCAACCTCTGTTCGCATATTTTCTACACGCAGGGAGCATACGGAAATTAGAGGAAAGGGCGGCCTCACAAGATTCAGCGAGGGACCATTAACTAGATCACAAGAGGGGTTTGGATGAAGAAAGCTGTTTTGCTCATTTGCTCTCATCCTTCGAGAATACTAATCCTACTATCTCCCGTTAAACCTGTTCCTTCAATGAGTCTAGTGTCCTGGTTATCTGTTTAATTTATTATTTATTCACGGGATGTAGGCGTCACTGGCAAGGCCAGCATTTATTGTCCATCCCTGTTCTTTCGCTATGTCCTAAATTTGCCCTTTACAACCCTGGCTTTGTGCCCTCTTATCCTGATGGCAATGGTGTACCTCAAAGTATTGCTTCAGGTTTACTTCCTCTATCCCATTAACTATCATATATAGCTATTAATCCTTAGGAAAAGAACTGATAGTTAGTAGAACTTCTTTATCTATTGACTATAAAATGAATGTAGTTCGGAACTAACGCGTGTAATTGACGGAGAACTGAACAGGGGCGATGTCTGTCTAAGAAACAATTGTCAGTCAATGCAAATACATACTGTAATGACAATTATTTAAATTCTTCAAACTAAAGCGTTACACTGGGTGTCACCTCCATGGATTTGGCTTTATATAGTTTGGCCTCAAAATTCCAGAGTCCGTGCTCCTCTGCAGCAGAGCGAGTCTCCCGCCATCTGCAGTGGAGGCCATTGGTCCAGTTGCAAGTCCCAGCGGTGGGGGTCATCTAAATAATCGTGGTGGGGGGGGGGGTCCCGCACCTATAGAGGCGCTGCAGAAATGCACCCCCACCCACCCCCCCCCACCGAAGAAGTGCCAGGAAATCATAGCAGCACCCTGCCGCTCCAATTGGAATTAGATTTCCACCCGAATTGTAACTGGTTCCCTCTGGGATCGATTACCTTTCCTCTCCCAGCTGCTTGGGGTCATTTCACGCCCCAGTACGGACCCCCCAGCCTGCTCTCAGTGGGTATGGCTTTCATGGAGCCTAAACTGAACATATTGGGCGGCAATCCGAGGGAAGCCAAGGGAAAAATACCCCCATACAAAAGCAAAATACTGCGGATGCTGGAAATCTGAAATAAAAACAGAAAATGCTGGAAATACTCAGCAGGTCAGGCAGCATCTGTAGAGAGAGAAACAGAGTTAACGGCCGCGATCTTACCTGATGAGGCGAGTTGGGAGCGGGTCAGCTGACTTGTGGGTTCCAATCCCGCCCCCAACGACGTCCGGCGCACAGACATAATTTTACGTCAATTGGCCTCGTTAAGCCCGCCCTGCGGGCTTGCCGGCCAATGAAGAGAAAGCCGGTGTCAGATGACATCAGTTGATGACGCGTCATCTGCCGGTTTTCTTAAAGGGGACATGCTCATTTTTGTTTGACAGATGATTTTTCAGTGGCGCTGTTGTTGTTTGGCGAACCGACCTCTACCGTGCGGAAGTTGAACGCCAACTCTCTGACACCTCCTCCTACCTCCACCTGGACCATGACCCCACTACCGAACATCAAGCCACCGTGTCCAAGACTGTCACTGACCTCATCTCCTCTGGAGATCTTCCCCCCACGGCCGCCAACCTCATAGTTCCCCAACCCCGCACAGCCCGCTTCTACCTCCTTCCCAAGATCCACAAACAGGACTGCCCCGGTAGACCCATCGTTTCAGCCTGTTCTTGCCCCACGGAACTTATCTCTTCCTATCTCGACTCTATTTTTTCTCCCCTTGTCCAGTCTCTTCCCACCTACATCCGCGACTCTTCCGATGCCCTCCGCCATTTTAACAGTTTCCAGTTTCCCGGCCCCAACCATCTCCTCTTCACTATGGACGTACAATCCCTCTACACCTCCATTCCCCACCAGGATGGCCTGAGGGCGCTCCGCTTCTTCCTTGAACAGAGGCCCAACCAGTCCCCATCCACCACCACCCTCCTCCGCCTGGCTGAACTTGTTCTCACATTGAACAACTTCTCCTTTGACTCTACCCATTTCCTCCAAATTAAAGGTGTTGCTATGGGTACCCGCATGGGTCCTAGCTATGCCTGCCTTTTCGTGGGATATGTGGAACACTCTTTGTTCCAGTCCTACTCGGGTCCCCTCCCTCACCTCTTTTTCCGGTACATTGATGACTGTATCGGTGCCGTCTCCTGCTCTCGCCCTGAACTAGAACATTTCATTCACTATGCTTCCAATTTCCACCCTTCCCTCACCTTCACATGGTCCATCTCCGACTCTTCTCTTCCCTTCCTCGACTTCTCCATCTCCATCTCTGGGGATAGGTTATTGACTAACATTCACTACAAGCCCACCGACTCCCACAGCTACCTGGACTACACTTCCTCCCACCCCGCCTCCTGTAAGGACTCTATTCCATTCTCCCAGTTTCTCCGTCTCCGCCGCATCTGCTCTGATGATGCCACCTTCCATACCAGTGCTTCCGACATGTCTTCCTTTTTCCTCAACCGAGGATTCCCCTCTACCGTGGTCGACACGGCCCTCGACCGTGTCCGTTCTATCTCCCGCACATCTGCCCTCACCCCTGCCCCTCCCTCCCGGAACCACGATAGGGTTCTCCTTGTCCTCACCTTTCACCCCACCAGCCTCCACATTCAACGGATCATCCTCCGCCATTTCCGCCACCTCCAGCGTGATCCCACCACCAAACACATCTTCCCCTCACCTCCCCTTTCAGCATTCCGCAGGGACCGCTCCCTCCGCGACACCCTAGTCCACTCCTCTACCACCCCCAGCACCCCTTCCCCTTCGCCCGGCACCTTCCCGTGCACGCGCAGGAGATGCAACACATGCCCTTATACCTCCCCTCTTCCCACTGTCCAGGGCCCCAAACACCCCTTCCAGGTGAAACAGCGATTTACTTGTACTTCCTGCAATTTAGTATACTGTATTCGCTGCTCACGATGTGGACTCCTCTACATTGGGGAGACCAAACGCAGATTGGGTGACCGCTTTGCGGAACACCTCCGTTCAGTCCGTAAGGGGGACCCCGAGCTCCCGGTGGCCTGTCACTTTAATTCACCGCTTCACTCCCACTCTGACCTCACCGTCCTCGGCCTAATACACTGTTCCACGGAAGCTCAGCGTAAGCTCGAGGAACAGCACCTCATCTTTCGTTTAGGCACGCTACAGCCCTCTGGACTCAATATCGAGTTCAACAATTTTAGATCATAACCTCAGCTCCAATCACATTTATATTTTATTTTATCCACCCTTTTATTTGTCCCCCCCACCCTTTTTTTTCCTCCTAGAAGCTGGCAGCTGTCCTTCATTCTGCCAGTAGATTTCACACTTCATTCAGCCTTAATCTGTCACATTAACACCACCTCTAGCCTTGCATATCTCTTAATGTCTCTTAATGTCTCTTCATCTCCTCCTTTGTTCCTTTATCCCCTCCCCCTTTTCCCAGCTTTACCCTGGCCTTAAATCTATTTGATTTCCAGCTCTTCCCAGTTCTGATGAAAGGTCATCGACCTGAAACGTCAACTCTCTTTCTCTCTCCACGGATGCTGCCTGGCCTGCTGAGTTTTTCCAGCGTTTTCTGTTGTGATTTTTGATGATTTTTCAGTGTTTGACAGCATTAGGTGCTGCAAACACTGCCAATCACTGTACTGCGGGTTGGAAGTGGGTTCGGGACCCGCTGCCAATCTTTTTGATTTTGCCAGCAGTCCCGCCTCCAAACCCGACCCCTGAGCGCCGGTAAAATCGCCCCCAACGTTTCAGGTCAATGACCCTTCATCAGAACTGGAAAAAGTTGGAGATGTAACAGGTTTTTAAGCAAGTGTAGGGGCAGGGAAAGGGGGGAGGGGAGGAAAGAACAAAAGGGAAGGTCTGTGATAGGATGGAAGGCAGGAGAGATTAAGAGACAAAAGGGATGATGGTGCAAGGCAAAAGGAGATGGTAATGGGACAAGTTAAGAAACAAAAGATGGCTCTAGATGAAGTGTAAATGGCGATGGCAGAATGATCGACAGCTGCCATGTGGGAGAGAGAAAAAAAAATGATAGTGGCAGAGGTTATGGTCTGAAATTGTTGAACTCGATGTTGAGTCCAGAAGGCTGTAAAGTGCCTAATCGAAAGATGAGGTGCTGTTCCTCGAGCTTACGTTGAGCTTCATTGGAACAGTGTAAGAGGCCGAGGATGGAGAGGTCAGAGTGGGAGTGGAGCGGAGAATTAAAGTGACAGGCGACCGGAAGCTCGGGGTCACCCTTAGACTGAACGGAGGTGTTCCGTAAAGCGGTCACCCCCCCCTCTCTGTCCACCCCTCCCACCCCCACATACACCACCCCCCCCCCCCCCCCCCCCCCCGACAAAAGTCTCTTCCAGAGGGCAGCAGGCAGAAGACTCGCCTGCACTGCCCCCAATCAAAGACTGGTGCCACCGGTTACGCAGGGCGGAAACTTGGGAGATCCAGGTACCGCCCCAAATTCCTGTCTCTCCAACCACTAATCCCCCCGCACCCCGGCAGACAATCACCTTCCCCAAGAATTTCAGCCCCTTTGTATTGAACAGGATGTTCCACAATCTATTTTACGCTGAGATTAGTGAGTGGCCTTTTACGTTCAGGTTGACATCAGTCAAGGGAATCCTCTTGAAATGTATCCACTCTGCAGCGTGAGTGCCAGTGCAGTCATTCACGTTACCGTTTTACCAAATATTTTGAACGCGAAGAGATGAACCAAACAAAAACATTTGTTTTCTCCTTTGTGATCTCTCAAGTAGCAAGATCCCAATCAAAATGTTTTCACCCAGGATGTTAGGACATGTGACCAAAAGCTTGGTCAAAGAGGTAGGTTTTAAGGAGCATCTTAAAGGTGGAGAGGTAGAGAGGCGGAGAGGTTTAGGGGGGTGGGGGGAATTCCAGAGCTTAGGACCTATGCATCTGAAGCCACAGCCGCCAATGGTGGAGCGATTAAAATCGGGGATGCACAAGAGGCCAGAAGTGGAGGAGTGCAGAGATCCCGGAGGGTTGTCGGGCTGGAGGACATTACAGAGATAGGGAGGGGCGAGGCCATGGAGGGATTTGAAAACATGGATTAGAATTTTAAAATTGAGCCTAGTAAAAGTTTGTATTTGCCATCCAGGATGAGTGAACCACTTCAGATCAGATTCATAAGTCGACATGGTTCATTTCAGATTCTTTTTCAAAAGCAGAAGCAATACCAGCTTCCCACCTCCGTGCCATTCTCGTTGAAACTCTTTTTATTTCCATGGTCATTCAAGGAACTTTTACATTTACGTGTCAAAACTAAAACAGAAAACTGCCACCAGGGCAAACCCAGGGAAGCTGCATGAAGTGTGTGAAAATTGTAATGCCATTCTAAATAAAGTATTGAAGTAGCCACATCAGAGAACTTGACAGCAGCTCTACAGGAGAGCCCTGAGCACACTCTCCCTGATAGTCCCTGCCTTTTAACTTGACTGCACTGAATCTGCACAGGGTCATAGGAACAGGACTAGGCCATTCAGCCCCTCGAGCCTGTTCCGCTATTCAATTAGATCATTGCTGATCGCTGCCTTGACTGGAAAGTTTCATGTTTTGGTAACTTGTCTAAGTTATTTTGCGCCCCCACCAAATACACTCGCATCCACACTAGCCTCTTCAGTCAGAAAAGGCCCAATAGTCCAGCCCATGTGCCCTGTTGATGCTATTCCCCTGATTATTCAAGCAATATGACAGTGTTGTGACTGAACCCAATCTAGGACGAGGGGGGGGGGGGGCGGGGCGAGGGAAGACCAAGTGGGAATGTCACCCAGGGCTGGGCTTTGACTTTGGGCCTCCTAGTCAAAGAAAAAGACTTGCATTTATATAGCACCTTTCACGACCACCGGACATCGCAAAGCACTTTACAGCCAATTAAGTACTTTTGAAGTGTAGTCACTGTTGTAATGTGGGAAACGCGGCAGCCAATTTGCGCACAGCAAGGTCCCACAAACAGCAATGTGATAATGACCAGTTAATCTGTTTTCGTTATGTTGATTGAGGGATAAATATTGACCAGGACACCGGGGATAACTCCCCTGGACTTCTTCGAAATAGTGCCAAGGGATCTTTTACGTCCACCTGAGAGAGCAGAGGGGCCTCGGTTTAACTCCCTCAGTACTGCACTGGAGTGTCAGCCTAGATTTTTGTGCTCAAGGCTCTGGAGTGAGACTTGAACCCACAACCTTCTGACTCAGAGGTGAGAGTGCTACCCACTGAGCCACGGCTGACACAGCATAGTTCCAAAGTAGCCAAGGTTCTAGCATGTAGCACTGGAGTCACACGCGGAGAACTGGAGGTTTAATCTCAATCTCAACAAGCTGTCAAAACTGAGCAATTTCAGTCACCCGTGGTCTTCAGCGGAAGGAAAGACCAGCTGCCGTCCAATCTCGCTCTCAACCCCTGTGGAAAGGTTGGCTTGTACTACGAACAAATCAGCTGACATAAACAGGGGAGAAGCACAAGACCCATAGGTTCCAGCAGCTCGGCTGAAGGAAAACAGCACAATGTTTGGAAAGCTACTAAATGCAGTTATGACCTATAATATGGGTTCTAATTCATGCTTAACATATGAGTAAATCAATCACTTGGCTCTGGAAATCTATCAGAGTTGTATAATGTGCCCTGGCAGTTGTTATGCAGCATTTCCTGTGCAGGTGCAGCCTTACACAATGCATTAATTTAAGAACATAAGAAGTAGGAGCAGGAGTAGGCCATTCAGCCCCTCGAGCCTGCTCCGCCATTCAATAAGATCATGGCTGATCATCGACCTCAACTCCACTTTCCCACCCGATCTCCATATCCCTTGATTCCCCTAGAGTCCAAAAATCTATCTATCTCAGCCTTGAATAAACTCAAAGGGGTAAAAATTCACTTGGTTGCGCCTCCCGTTAGCGCCTTAAGAGGGCGCTAATGGGGCGCAAAGCCGCTAACGCCCGGGCGCAGCGATGTTTGCGCCGCTCGAGAACTTAACTTGAGATTGTGCGGCGGCGCTAAAACTTACCGCTGCGACCACCTGCGCGCGCAGATTGTGACATCATTCCATGGTGCAACGCCCTTGTGGCGCCCCGTAGCGGAAATTGAGTGGAGCCCCCTGCCTTACCGCCTGGCGCTTCCAACGACCAGAAGACTGGAACGCTATCAATCGCTGTGGGGCTGGGGGGGGCACTATTTAAAGGGGGCCTCTTCCTGTCTTTTATTGTTGGTGGCATTTTTGAACTACGCATTCTGAGAGAGAGAGGGAGAGACTTCTGGAGAGATTCAACGTTGTGTGAAGGAGTTTTGGGTACTGAGCAGCACTTTGCAGGTTCATTTTGATTTGCCATTCCTTGTATCGATTTAGCAGAGACTGTGGGAGCTGCACTCTGAGCTCTTTGCCTGGTACTCTCCATTGTTCTTTCCAGCACATTTGATGTGCAAGTCTCTCCAGGCCGAGATTCAAGGCAGCAATGAACAGGATGTGGATGGAAAGCAAGATTAACCATCCCCTTTAAGAACTGGCCCGTGCCATTGTGTGTGTGTTCCATTGCTGACTGACATTACATGAGCTTCGCCAGCGCTCCGAGTTAGCGCCTCACTGCTCGGCCTTTGCGCCTTAAGAGAGGTGTGCAGCGCCTGCTTTAGCGGTAAAAGTGAAGTTTCCTGTCAGTGCCGATAATTAGCGCCAGGCGCTAATATTTGCGTCCAGACGATATTTGCGCCCCAAATGGGGCGCGACCTAATTTCTACCCCAAAGACTCAGCATTCACAGCCCTCTGGGGTAGAGAATTCCAAAGATTCACAACCCTCTGAGTGAAGAAATTCTTCCTCATCTCGGTCTTAAATGTCTTACCCCTTATCCTGAGACTATGCCCCCTAGTTCTAGACACTCCAGCCAGGGGAAACAACCTCTCAGCATCTACCCTGTCAATCCCCTTCAGAATCTTGTATGTTTCAATGAGATCACCTTTCATTCTTCTAAACTCCAGAGAGTACAGGACCATTCTACACAATCTCTCATCATAGGCAGCCCTCTCATCCCAGGAATCAATCTCGTGAACCATCGTTGCACCGCCTCCAAGGCAAGTATATCCTTCCTTTTATAAGGAGACCAAAACTATGCACAGTACTCCAGGTGTGGTCTCACCAAGGCCCTGTACAATTGTAGCAAGACTTCCTTACTCTTATACTCCAACCCCCTTGCAATAAAGGCCAACATGCCATTTGTCTTCCTTATTGCTTGCTGTACCTGCATGCTAGCTTTCTGTATTTAGCCAGCAAACCCCGCTCCCCTCCCCAGCTTCAAACCTGCACCCACTATCACCCCACTCCTTCACACATAGCCTCCTCTCTCCTCACTGGATCAACCTCAACGCCACAAGAATGAAAAGGAAACTATTCTTTTTTCAGGAGCTAAGAATATGTAACACCTTTCTTAAAATAACTATTGCAGTGAACTACTGAAAAGGAGTGACTGGCCTTATTCACATTTTAGTTTTCTTTCAATTTTTCTCCTGAATTATACACCTATAATACAATTAAATATTAAATATATTAGGGAATAAGGTTAAATATATTTTATATATTGGGAATAAGATAAAAAAAATATGTAGGGATTAAAATTAAATGCTTTAGGATAACTAGACACAATTGAAATAGGAACATATAATCATAGGAACAGGAGTAGGCCATTCAGCTATTCAATTAGATCATGGCTGATCTGTGCCTCAGCAAATAGAAACACAAAACAATTTACACCAGAAAAGTTGTGAAACTTATGGGCCAGAATGTACTGCCAAAATAACGATGAGGCTAATGGCGCTCACCATTATTTATGTGCAAATCGCACAGCAACTTCAGGCGAGGGCAGATGCACAGTTAAACGCGAAAATCCGGAAGTTGCTGTCCGAGGTACGGCACTCTGCCGTTAGCTTCACGGAAATCTGGCTCCCCGTTCAAATGCATTGAACAGCGCCAAGTTCCTGTACTTGCGCAGTAGATACGAATTAAACTCGCCACATAAAGTTAGAGCTTGTCCATGTCAGTCTAAGTATCCTTTTCAAAGGCGTGTTAAGTCTCAATTACTGCCAAACAATGTTCCGTCTAAGCGCACTGCAACCTTGAAGGTACCGCGCAGGCCGCTCACAAGTTCTCCAATACCGGGCGTACGGCCGCGCAAAAAATTTAAAGGTACCACGCATTGAAAAAACTGGCAGCACACAACGACGAAATTTTAAAGGACACATTGTTGCCAAACAACCTCTCCACCACTGAAAATTAAACTATTACAAGTGTGGAGTCTCATTCCTTCAGCATTTAATTGTAGTTGGAGAATTTTTTTCAAAAATGTAAATTAAAATTTTCTTTTTTTGTTACTTTTACTTTGTCTGTTTTTTCCTCTCTCTCTGTCTTAATCCAATCTTTCTTTCCCTCTCTTTATTTCGCTTTCTGTACCTGATTTGACATTGAATTCAATGTTCTAACTTACACTTCCTGGTTCAGACTGCGCTGTTCATTTCACAATACTTCAATCTGACTGGTTAAGGAGACACACAGTGGCTTGCCCTGGCCACACAGATCCCAGATGCCCTGTAGAGGGCGCCATGCTGTGCCCCCATCCCACTTACAGCAACTTCCAGTGCAAAGCCTCATGGAAATTAAATGGGCAAGGGCAAGGCTAACGAACATCGGGTGCCGGCTACAGTAAATTCTGACCCTCATGTTTTTCTTTTTCAAAGATTTTGCTGAACCTTTGTGCTCATTGAGGCAAGAGAACCCATTTTGGGAATGGAATACCTTTCCACTGTGGCTGACCAAGTACTCCCAGGTCAGGTGTCATGATGGTTAGAGGCAGAGTACAGATCCCTCCACACTACCCGAACAACATGCCTTTATCCCCAATTGCAGTGTCAGCCGTGACTCAGTGGGTAGCACACTCGCTCTCTGAGTCAGAAGGTTGTGGGTTCCAGTCCCACTCCAGGGACGTGAGCACATAAAGCTAGGCTGACACTCCAGTGCAGTGCTGAGGGTGTGCTGCACTGTCGGAGGTGGAGGGAGTGCTGCACTGCCGGAGGTGTCGTCTCTCGGATGAGACGTTAAACCGAGGCCCCATCTGCTCTCTCAGGTGGACGTAAAAAATCCCACGGCACTATTTCTTAGAAGAGCAGGGGAGTTATCCCCTGTCCTGGCCAATATTTATCCCTCAAGCCAACATAACAAAAAACAGATTAACTGGTCATTATTACATTGCTGTTTGTGGGAGCTTGCTGTGCGCAAATTGGCTGCCGCGTTTCCCACATTTACAACAGTGACTACACTTCAAAAGTACTTCATTGGCTGTAAAGCGCTTTGAGACGTCCGGTGGCCGTGAAAGGCGCTATAGAAATGCAACTCTTTCTTTCTAACCACAGCAACTCTCCAATTTTGAAAGTCAACTCTTTTGATTTTATTCACGTATTAAACATAGTTTAACAAAGTGATTTTTGTTATTTAATCAGTTTTATAAAATTATAGATAAAAATAGAACCTGGAAACACTCGGCGGGTCAGGCAGGATCCGTGGAGAGAGAAACAAAGTTAACGTTTCAGCTCGATGACCCTTCGTCTGAACTGGAAATTGTTAGAGATATCTCACATCTTCCAGTTCTGATGAAACGTTAACTCTGTTCCTCTCTCCACAGATGCTGCCTGACCTGCTGAGCACTTCCAGCACTTTTTGTTTTTATTTCAGAATGCCAGCATCTGCAGGAGCTTGCTTTTGTTCTAAAATGGTAGATCTGCCTCCTGCAGATTCCTCAATTTGTTCTGTCTCCTGCGGCTGAAAGCGTGAGGCCTCTGGGCTGCGTAGTGGTCGGCTGCTTCTGTGTCGGTGTGACATTTCCAATTCCATTTCCCACACTATTGCAGCCTCTCGGAACAAGACTGCAATTGGTCCCAAGCTATCAGCAGCTTGTGCTGTAATCCTGTGAATATGAACTGAAACTGCCCCAAAACCCATATAAGGACCTTCACAGCAAGCAGAGAAAGAGATAACTACCATCAAATCAGTCTGAAATCAAGCCTAGGTACTGGAGGTGAAAGGACAGTGATTTAACTCTCTTTACATTCAGTCTTCCGTGAAACCACATATGTAAGAACATAAGAAATAGGAGCAGGAGTAGGCCATTCGGCCCTTCGAGCCTGCTCCGCCATTCAATGAGATCATGGCTGATCTTCTGCCTCAACTCCATTCACCGGCCCTATCGCCTTATCCCTTGATGCCCTTACTAGTCAGAAATCTATCGAGTTCTATTTTGAATATACCCAATGACTGAGTCTCCACAGCCCTCTGGGGTAGAGAATTCCAAAGATTCACCAGCCTCTGTGTGAAGAAATTTCTTCTCATCTCAGTCCTGAATGGCCTACCCTTTATCTTGAGGCTGTGACCCCTGGTTCGAGACTCCCCAGCCAAGGGAAACATTGTCCCAGCATCCATTCTCCCAGCATCCATCCTATCAAGTCCTGTAATAATTTTGTATGCTTCAATGAGATCCCCTCTCATTCTTCTGAATTCAAGAGAATACAGGCCTAGTTTACTCAATCTCTTCTCATACGACAGTCACGCCATCCCAGGAATCAATCTCGTGAACCTTCATTGCACTCTCTCTATGGCAAGTATATCCTTCCTTAGGTAAGGAGACCAAAATTGTACACAGTACTCCAGGTGTGGTCTCACCAAGGCCCTATATAATTGGAGTAAGACTTCTTTACTCCTGTACTCAAATCCTCTTGTAATGAAGGCCAGCATACCATTTGCCTTCCGAATGGCTTGCTGCACCTGCACATTCACTTTCAGTGACTCATGTACAAGGACACCCAGGTCCCTTTGAGCATCTGCATTCCCCAATCTTTCACCATTTAGGAAATACTCTGCCTTTCTGTTTTTTCTACCAAAGTGGATAACTTCACATTTACCCACATTATATTCCATCTGCCATGTTCTCACCCACTCACTGAGCCTGTCGAGATCCCCTTGAAGCCTCTTCACATCCTCTTCGCAACTGACACTGCCACCTAGCTTTGTATCATCAGCAAATTTGGAAATGTTACATTTAGTCCCCTCATCCAAAACATTGATATAGATTGTGAATAGCTGGGGTCCAAGCACCGATCCTTGCAGTACCCCACTAGTCACAGCCTGCCATCCTGAAAAAGACCCGTTTATCCCTACTCTTTGTTTTCTGTCTGTTAACCAATTCTCAATCCATGCTAGTATATTACCCACAATTCCATGTGCCCTAATTTTGTTCACCAACCTCTTGTGTGGGATGTTATTGAAGGCCTTCTGAAAATCCAGATACACCACATCTACCGGTTCCCCTTTGTCTACTCCACTAGTTACATCCTCAAAGAACTCCAACAGGTTTGTCAAACAGGATTTCCCTTTCATAAATCCATGTTGACTCTGCCCAATCTTACTATAAGTTTCTAAGTGCCCAGTTACTGCATCCTTTATAATAGATTCCAGCATTTTCCCAACTACTGATATGAGGCTAACAGGTCTGTAGTTCCCCATTTTCTCTCTCCCTCCTTTCTTAAATAGCGGGGTTACATTTGCTATCCTCCAATCTGCAGGAACCGTTCCAGAATCTATAGAATTTTGGAAGATGACAACTAATGCGTCCACTATTCCAATGGCCACCTCTTTCAAAACCCTAGGATGTCGGTCATCCAGTCCTTGGGATTTGTTGACTTTTAGTCCCAGTAATTTTGATAGTACTGTTTTTTTACTAATAATAATTTCTTTACGTTCCTCATTCTCGTCACACCCTTGGTTTTCTCATATTTCTGGGAGGTTTTTTTGTGTCTTCCTCCGTGAAGACAGAAACAAAGTATTTATTTAATTTCTCTGCCATTTCCTCATTCCCCATTATAAATTCTCCTGTCTCTGACTGTAAAGGACCTACATTTACCTTCGCCAGTCTTTTCCTTTTCACATACCTATGGAAGCTTTTACAATCCGTTTTTATATTTTTCGCTAGTTTGTGCTCATATTCCATTTTCCCTTTCTTTATCAATTTCTTGGTTCCCCCTTTGCTGATTTCTAAAAAGATCCCAATCCTCAGGCTGACTGCTTTTTCTGGCAACTTTATAAGCTTCCTCCTTTGACTTAATATGTGTAATTCAATCACGTTTTGTGCAAATTCCTTAATTGCAAAAAAAAATATGCTTTTGTATATATTTTGACTCAGTTGCTATTACTCTTGCCTCCGACTTGGAAGATTGTGGCTTCGAACCCTAAACAAGGACTTGAACGCGTGAATCAGTATTAGTATTGAGAGGGAGGAGGTACTAGCGGTTTTAGCGGGCTTAAAAGTGGATAAATCCCCAGGCCCACACGAGATGTATCCCAGGCTGCTGTGTGAGGCAAGGGAGGAGATTGCAGGGGCTCTGACACAAATTTTCAGAACCTCTCTGGCCACAGGGGAGGTGCCAGAGGACTGGAGGACAGCTAACGTAATACCATTATTCAAGAAGGGTAGTAGGGATAAACCAGGGAATTACAGGCCAGTGAGCCTAACATCAGTGGTAGGGAAATTATTGGAAAAAATTCTGGGGTACAGAATTAGTCTCCACTTGGAGAGGCAAGGATTAATCAAGGATAGTCAGTATGGCTTTGTCAGGGGGAGATCATGTCTAACCAATTTGATTGAATTTTTTGAGGGGGTGACTAGGTGTGTGGATGAGGGTAATGCAGTTGATGTGGTCTACATGGACTTCAGTAAGGCTTTTGACAAAGTCCCGCATGGGAGACTGGTCAAGAAGGTAAGAGCCCATGGGATCCAGGGCAATTTGGCACATTGGATCCAAAATTGGCTTAGTGGCAGGAGGCAGAGGGTGATGGTCGAAGGTTGTATTTGTGACTGGAAGCCTGTGTCCAGTGGTGTACCGCAGGGATCGGTGCTGGGTCCTTTGCTGTTTGTAGTGTACATTAATGATTTAGATATGAATGTAGGAGGTATGATCAGTAAGTTCGCAGATGACACGAAAATTGGTGGATTGGTAAATAGCGAGGAGGGAAGCCTCAGGCTACAGGACAATATAGACGGGTTGGTCAGATGGGCAGAACAGTGGCAAATGGAATTTAACCCTGAAAAGTGTGAGGTGATGCATTTTGGGAGGACTAACAAGGCAAGGGAATACACAATGAATGGTAGGACCCTAGGAAGGACAGAGGATCAGAGGGACCTTGGTGTGCATGTACATAGATCCCTGAAGGCAGCAGGACAGGTAGATAGGTGGTTAAAAAGGCATATGGGATACTTGCCTTCATTAGCCGAGGCATAGAATATAAGAGCAGGGAGGTTATGATGGAGCTGTACAAAACGCTAGTTAGGCCACAGCTGGAATACTGTGTGCAGTTCTGGTCACCACACTTTCGGAAGGATGTGATTGCATTGGAGAGGGTGCAGAGGAGATTCACCAGGATGTTGCCTGGGCTGGAGCGCTTCAGCTATGAAGGGAGACTGGACAGGCTGGGGTTGTTTTCCTTAGAGCAGAGAAGGCTGAGGGGGGACCTGATTGAGGTGTACAAAATTATGAGGGGCATAGATAGGGTAGATGGAAAGGAACTTTTCCCCTTAGTAGAGGGGTCAATAACCAGGGGGCATAGTTTCAAGGTAAGGGGCAGGAGGTTTAGAGGGGATTTGAGAAAAAACTTTTTCACCCAGAGGGTGGTTAGAATCTGGAACTCACTGCCTGAAAAGGTGGTAGAGGCAGGAACCCTCACAACATTCAAGAAGCATTTAGATGAGCACTTGAAACGCCATAGCATACAAGGCTACGGACCAAGTGCTGGAAAATGGGATTAGAATAGACAGGGCTTGATGGCCGGCGCAGACACGATGGGCCGAAGGGCCTCTTTCTGTGCTGTATAACTCTATGACTCTATTGAACCCACAACCTTCTGACTTGCAGGCGACACTGCTGCCACTGAGCCACGGCTAACACCTTGGATAGCGCGCACTGCAGAGCAAGCACACACAACTCACCGTTTTCCAACCGTGCCAATTTGGAATCCGACATTTTAGGTGAGAGCCCATCCCAGAACCAACCCCACAATTTGTAAATAGCACAGATCACAGTTACTTAAAGCAATTGCATTTACTGCGCAGAAATTCAGAGCAGAAAAAGGTTACGCTTCAAAGATGCATTGTGTCGCGAGTGACTATGTCTTCCCTCTGATTCATGCTGTGGTTCAGTTCCACAGATCTCAGCAGCTCTCAACTGCCTCCCCAAATTCCTCATTGGACTGTGCATTTCCAAACTTCGCCAGCAGGGGAGCTGCCGTGAACACTTGAATCCTGCACCGCCATTGATCATTTCAATGCAGATCTCTTAATCTCATAAAATTCACAACAAGAAATTGAGAAACGCTCAATCGTAGCTGCGGATCTGTCAGCGAGTCCACCAGGGTCGCCATTTCTATTCTTTTGGTCTACTAGGAAGGCTAGGCCTCGAGGGTATTGCCGAATTGTTTTGGCTCCTCGGCTTCTATGCTGCACTCTGGAGGCCATTCTAATTATTATATTCCATTGGCAGCAAAATAAATCAGAGCTAAGAAGCTTGAATCTTCACAGGAGTAAAGATGAATAAAGCCGTTGATTGTTTAAGACTCACCGGGGGTAATTTTGACTTTGGGCGACAGTGTAAAATGGGCGGTATTGATTTAGCCGCCTGTTCTACATCTCTCCCCGTTTTCATCTCCATTGACTCTCACCCAAAGTCAAATTGACCCCCGTTGTGATGCGATTCTGAAAAAAGTGTGAAACATTTTTGAAAAAAATCCTTCCATTACTACGTTAGATTACTATCCATGCACATCTTTTCTGCAGCGCATTACAGATTTATTGGAGCCTGTTAAAGGTGTTGGAAATGCACCTGGCTTATATAATTTTATTTGCAACTTGTTTCTGGTGGGACACCTGAGTGAAATGCCGAACATAAGAACATAAGAAATAGGAGCAGGACTAGGTCATTCGGCCCTTCAGTAAGATCATGGCTGATCTGATCTTGGCCTCAATGCCACTTCCCTGCCTGTTCCCCATAACCCTTGACTCTCCTGTAGCTCAAATATCTGTCTATCTCCGCCTTGAATATATTCACTGACTCCGCCTCCACAGCTCTCTGGGGTAGAGAATTCCAAAGATTCACGACCCTCTGAGAGAAGCAATTCCTCCTCATCTCCGTCTTAAATGGGCAACCCCTTATCCTGAGACTGTGACCCCTAGTTCTAGATTCCCATTCCACCACTCAGTTGTGTAAAGTCAATTGTGTCTTCAACTCAGTAAGGTGCCTGAATATCTCTTGGAATCTCATTATTTGGCAAAATGCAGCAGGAGGTGTACAAAATTATGAGGGGCATAGATAGGGTAGATGGAAAGGAACTTTTCCCCTTAGTAGAGGGGTCAATAACCAGGGGGCATAGTTTCAAGGTAAGGGGCAGGAGGTTTAGAGGGGATTTGAGGAAAAACTTTTTCACCCAGAGGGTGGTTGGAATCTGGAACTCACTGCCTGAAAAGGTGGTAGAGGCAGGAACACTCACAACATTCAAGAAGCATTTAGATGAGCACTTGAAACGCCATAGCATACAAGGCTACGGACCAAGTGCTGGAAAATGGGATTAGAATAGACAGGGCTTGAAGGCCGGCGCGGACACGATGGGCCAAAGGGCCTCTTTCTGTGCTGTATAACTATTACACTATGGGGGAAAAATTCGGTTGGTTCGCGCCTCCCGTTAGTGCCTTAAGAGGGCGCTAATGGGGCGCAAAGCAACTAGCACCCGTGCGTGGCGATGTTTGCATCGCTCACAAAATTAACTAGACATTTTGCAGCGGCGCTAAACACTACCACTGCGATCTCCTGCGCGGCCAATCGTGACGTCAGTCAAGAGTGCAACGCCCCGGTAGCGCCCCGGATCGGATATTGAGTAGCGCCCCCTGTCTTACCGCCTGCCACTAACAACAACAGGTTGAGGGGAGCGTTTTGCAGTCAGGAAGGGACTGGGGGAGCGCTGTTTAAAGGCGATCGCTTCCTGCCTTTTTTTGTCGGCGAAATGTTTGCACCACGCATTCTGAGAGAGAGAGAGAGAGAGAGAGACTGCAGGAGATATTCAACGCTGTGTTGAGGAGTTTTGGGTACTGAGCAGCACTTTGCAGGTTCTTTCTGATTTGATCTTCCTTGCATCGATTTAGAAGAGACTGTGGGGGCTGCACTCTGAGCTGTTTCCCTGGGCCTCTCCATTGTTCTTTCCAACAGATTTGATGTACAGGTCTCTCCAGGCCGAGATTCAAGGCTGCAATGAGCAGGGTGTGGATGGAGAGCAAGATCGACCTTCTCTTTTAAGAACTGGCCGTCGCCAGTGTGTCTGTGTTCCATTGCTGACTGACATCACATGAGCTTCGCCAGCGCTCTGAGGTAGCGCCTCGCTCCTCGGCCTTTGCGCCTTAAGACAGGCGTGCAGCACCTGATTTAGCGCTCCAATCACCTCCAGTGGCGATAAAAGCCAAGTTTGCAGACGGAGGCGATAATTAGCGCCAGGCGCTAAACTTTGCGCCCGGCCGATAATTGCGCCCCAAATGGGGCGATACTGAATTTCTCCCCCTATGACTCTATAATCAGGCGGACTCCCCAGTGCAGTACTTAAGGAGCGTTGCATTCTCAGAGGTGTTGTCCTTTGGATAACACATGAGACGGAGGGCCACCTGCTGGTCTCGGTGGATGTTAAAGATCCCAAGGCACTATTGGAAGGTGAGCTGGGAGTATCTAACAGTGTCCTGACCAGCATTTCTTGCCCAACAAAATCAGATTATTCTACATAAAATGGCTGCCGTATTTCACCACACAATAACAGTCACTGCACTTCTCATTAATCTATTGTATGTAAGGTATGTTGAGAAGTTTGTCAGATGTAATCAATTTTGTGAAGCTCCATGCAACTGATGGAGTCTTGCACACAACCAGTACAAATTGGATGACCGTGGGCACATTACCCACAAGTGTCCAATACGCAAGCAGCAACATGGTGTCTTGCAAAAGACTGCCTACTTCCACCTCCATAACATCGCCTGTCTCCGCCCCACCTCTGCTCATCTGCTGCTGAAACACTCATCCATGCCTCTGTAACATCTAGACTCGACTATTCCAATGCTCTCCTGGTCGGCCTTCCACCTTCCACCCTACGTAAACTTGAGCTCATCCCAAATTCTGCTGCCCGTATCCTAATTCGCACCAAGTCCCGTTCACCCTTCACCCCTGTGCTCATTGACCTACATTGGCTCCCAGTTAAGCAACGTCTCAATTTTAAAATTCTCATCCTTGTTTTCAAATCCCTCCATGGCCTCGTCCCCTCCCTATCTCTGTAACCTCTTCCATCCCTACAAATCTCTGAATTCTCTGCACTCTTCCAATTCTGGTCTCTTGCGCATCCCTGCGCTCCACCACTGGCGGCCGTACCTTCAGCTGCCTGGGCCCTAAGCTCTGGAATTCCCTTCCAAACCTCTCCGTCTCTCTACCTCTCTCACCTCCTTTAAGATGCTCCTTAAAACCTAGCTCTTTGACCAAGCTTTTGGTCACCTGTCCTAATATCGCCTTATGTGGCTCAGTGTTAAATTGTGTTTGATAACGCTCCTGTGGAGCGCCTTGGGATGTTTTACTACATTAAGGGCACTACAAAAAGTTACGGTGTTATAATATAAAAGCAGATCCTTCTTTTTAGATTTAATCTGCGCTGTATGATTCTATGATCACTGGAATCTCCACAATGACGACGAGTGCAACATTAACATATCTCCATCCTTTTAGCATGAAATGCCACCATTACCTCACCCATCATTAATCTTACATCTTTCAAACATTTCATTGCTGCAGTGTCAGCAGTTCAGGAACTTTAGCAGAAGCTGTCTGGATAAGGGATAGCCCAATACATACACGGGCACCCATGCACCAATGCAGAAAACACTCTGCTATCGGCATGCCATTTTGCAAAGTGCCCCTTAACCAAAGCAAATCCCTTACTCCACCAGCAGAAATCTGCCGGTGCAAAAAAAAGAAGTGTGTTCACAGTTTAGGTTGCAGCGGTCCTCCTATTTGAAATCTTCTTCGTATCTGCATGGTCCCAGATGGATTTTCACACTTACGGCAATTGGGAAATCAAACAAAAAAAAACAGACACGACTGCAGAAAAGGGTCACTTCTGTAAAAAGAGCGTGTGTCTTCCTTCCTGTGGTATTTCTTCTAGACACATTCTGATTGCAAAAAGGAATAAAGTCGTGCACTGACCGGAAAACCATTTCTTGTAAATAGAGACATTAGTTCTCTATAAGCCCATTCGACAGGCCCAGACAACACTAACTTTCATTCTGCCAGCGCAATTTACACTTCATCTTGAGCCATCTTTGTTTCTTAACCTGTCCCATTACCATCTCCTTTTGCCTTGAATATCTCTTAATGTCTCTTAACCTCTCCTGCCTTCTATCCTATCACAGACCTTCCCTTTTGTTCTTTCATCCCCTCCCCCCTTTCCCAGCTCCTACACTTGCTTAAAAATCTGTTCCATTTCCTGCTTTTTTCCAGTTCTGACGAAGGGTCATCGACCTGAAACGTTAACTCTATTTCTCTCTTCACAGATGCTGCCTGACCTGCTGAGTATCTCCAGCATTTTGCTTTTTTTCTGTCTGATAAACAATTCTAATATTAAAAATATTTAATGGGAGTGTTTGAAAACCTGTTCTTCTGATGGGTTGAAAGATTTATGCTCAAACTTGCTCACGGAGAGTCAGACCGGCTGAACATACCACCCCCCACCCCACCCCCCCCCCGACGAGAATATTCTCTTACACATGGCAGGGTGTCACTCAATCACTCCTGACAGCACACCAGCATCAGTAGAGGGGTCACTCTGGGAGAAAGCTGGTTATTATTAGTCACAAAATATTTCTGCAAAAATATTAAGGCCTAGAATTTGGCCTCCTTCACGCCTCCCGTTATCGCCTCCGGTTGGGGGGGGGGGGGCGATAATGGGGCGCAAACGACTAACCGCCCAGGAGCGACGAAATGACCGACTCCTGCTAAATTGGGCGAGAGGTTTGCGGCGGCGGCGGTCACACATTGCGCCACGATCTCCTGCGCCCGGAGATTGTGACGTCATTGTCCTGCGCATCGCCCCGGTAGCGCCCCGGACCCGAACTTCGATTCCGCCCCCTGTAGCATGGCCAGGCGAAAACACCGACAGCAGCAGGAGGCATTGTTCGTGAGGCCGGGGGCTTCGGGGGTGCAAGTTAAAAGGGGAATGTTGGCGCAGTAAGTATAAAAATTGTTGCAATGCATTATTTAAATTTTTTCCATTTTTCTTCGGCCGCGATCGATCAGGCCGGCACTCAGCTGACTGCTCCCAATGCAGAGCCTGCAGCGATGGCCTTTCCCTTTAAGGGAGGGAAGGAGCCTCGGAACACGGCAGCGCTGCACGGGACATTGTGCAACGCTACACCACTACCACCCCGCCTGCGTCCTTTAGCGCTCCAGGAAGGAAGTGGAGCGCTTGATTTAGCCCTCCACTTCCTTCCTGGAGTGCAAACACCGAATTTAGAGAAAGCTGATAATCATTAGCGCCTGGCGTTAATTTTTCCAGCTTTCAAAAGTTAGTGCCCCAAACAGGGCGCTCCCGAATTTCTCCCCCTAAGTGTTACCACAAAATAACCCATTACAGAGAGTGTGGCAGAAAGTGGAGACTCCACTACAATTTAAAATTTAGCGGGCAACACGGTGGCATAGTGGTTAGCACTGGTGCCTCACAGCGCCAGGGACCCGGGTTCGAATCTGACCTCGGGTGACTGTCTGTGTAGAGTTTGCACATTCTCCCCGTGTCTGCGTGGGTTTCCTCCGGGTGCTCCGGTTTCCTCCCACAGTCCAAAAATGTGCGGGTTAGGTTGATTTGGCTATGATAAATTGACCCTTAGTGTTAGGGGGGGATTAAATATGTGGGGTTATGGGGATAGGATGGGATATGTTAGGGGGAATTAAATACGTGGGGTTACGGGGGTAGGGTGGGATATGTGTACTGTGGGGATTAAAGCAGGGACAGGGTACTGGATTTGGATGATCAGCCATGATCGTATTGAATGGTGGAGCAGGCTCGACGGGCCGAATGGCCTACTCCTGCTCCTAGATTCTATGTTTCTATGTTTCTATGTGAAAAGTGATCATCCCCTAACCCACCCCACCCCTAGAAAATGCTTATTGCTCACAACTAAACGGATGTACAGACAGATGTCCGAGACCAAGCATTGTTTGAAAAGCAGCAAAGGATCAGAAAAAAAAGGTAAAGTCCCAAAGGAGCAGAAACTGTGACTGAATTAAGAAAGAAAGAAAAAACTTGCATTTCTACAGCGCCTTTCACAACCTCAGGACGTCCCAAAGCGCTTCACAGCCAATGAAGTACTTTTGAAGTGTAGTCACTGTTGAAATTTTAGGAAACGAGGCAGACAATTCACAACAAGGTCCCACAAACAGCAATGTGATAATGACCAGATCATCTGTTTTGGTGATGTTGCTTGAGGGATAAACATTGGCCAGGACACCGGGGAGAACTCCCCCGTTTCTTCTTCGACACAGTACCGTGAGATCTTTTACGTCCACCTGAGAGGACCGACAGAGCCTCGGTTGAACATCTCATCTGAAAGACGGCACCTCGGACAGAAAGAATGGACTCCATACTGTACCAGGGAAGTGCTGACACAAGCTAAATGAGGACAAGACTGCACATTAACCAACCCAACCTCAATTCTAAGCAGTGCGGCCGAGCATTCATTACTTCGGTAACAGTCAAAAATCAGTATTCAACCTTTAAATCGTACTACAGTGAAATGACCATGTTGAAAGATATATTAAACATAATTATTTCTTAACCATCTTACTGTTATAAACATCTAGGCACACATGACCAATAAACAGGAACATCACAATCCATTTTTTGATAGCGGGTGAATACTCTCAATGGAGAATGATACATGGTGGGGGTGTGGCGAAGGGGAAGTACTTTCAGTCTAAACTACTCCTCCTCACCGAAGGGATTGCTTCATAATTTCCACTGGGCGAAAAAAAAAGAAAAAATCCGACTTTTCACAGTGAGAATGCGGCCTTTTACAGGCCCAGCATGTTGGGGCTCCCCACCAAATGAGCTCAGGTGGTATTAGCAGTAGCTTGACTACACATGGCGTTCATTATGTTGAGCAGGTATTGGTATTCTCCCTGGTATTCAAGTGCTGAGATGAGAAGAACTGAGATGAGAAGAAATTTCTTCACACAGAGAGTGGTGAATCTTTGGAATTCTCTACCCCAGAGGGCTGTGGAGGCTCAGTCATTGGGTACATTCAAAACAAAAGTCGATAGATTTCTGACTAGTAAGGGCATCAAGGGATATGGCGATAGGGCCGGTGAATGGAGTTGAGGCAGAAGATCAGCCATGATCTCATTGAATGGCGGAGCAGACTCGAGGGGCCAAATGGCCTACTCCTGCTCCTATTTCTTATGTTCTTATGCTGGTGCTCCAACTCAGTACCCTCTCTCCCGTGAACACTGGCGTGATAGACTATCCGCGTGGGGGCAGTCAGCTGCCATTTTACTTTTGGTTGACCGGGATGATATTCTTCCCTCTTGCCAGACTGGTGGAAAAATATTAAGATCAGCACCTGGATGGGGCGACCGTTTTCAGATAACAACGGTCTGCTCATTAAAATCATTGGAACTGAAGAGATTGTAAAGTTCGAGATGGGCGAAACTTCACTGGCTCCCAGATGCAGTTAGCAGTATTAATAAAATAGAGTTGTCATCCTCTGGTTTTGGGTTGGACAGTCTGGTTTCTGGTCTGTCTAGAAATTTCTAAAATTACTAACTTCGCCCCCTATTCAATTTTGGACTTAGCAAACAGCGAGAACCCTACTTCTACAAGCCTATATCAAAAATCAGATCTTGGTTCCATTTATTTCCTGCTGCATTTTGCCAAATAATGAGATTCCAAGAGATATTCAGGCACCTTACTGAGTTGAAGACACAATTGACTTTACACAACTGAGTGGTGGAATGGGAATCTAGAACTAGGGGTCACAGTCTCAGGATAAGGGGTTGCCCATTTAAGACGGAGATGAGGAGGAATTGCTTCTCTCAGAGGGTCGTGAATCTTTGGAATTCTCTACCCCAGAGAGCTGTGGAGGCGGAGTCAGTGAATATATTCAAGGCGGAGATAGACAGATATTTGAGCTACAGGAGAGTCAAGGGTTATGGGGAACAGGCAGGGAAGTGGAGTTGAGGCCAAGATCAGATCAGCCATGATCTTACTGAAGGGCCGAATGACCTAGTCCTGCTCCTATTTCTTATGTTCTTATGTTCGGCATTTCACTCAGGTGTCCCACCAGAAACAAGTTGCAAATAAAATTATATAAGCCAGGTGCATTTCCAACACCTTTAACAGGCTCCAATAAATCTGTAATGCGCTGCAGAAAAGATGTGCATGGATAGTAATCTAACGTAGTAATGGAAGGATTTTTTTCAAAAATGTTTCACACTTTTTTCAGAATCGCATCACAACGGGGGTCATTTTGACTTTGGGTGAGAGTCAATGGAGATGAAAACGGGGAGAGATGTAGAACAGGCGGCTAAATCAATACCGCCCATTTTACACTGTCGCCCAAAGTCAAAATTACCCCCGGTGAGTCTTAAACAATCAACGGCTTTATTCATCTTTACTCCTGTGAAGATTCAAGCTTCTTAGCTCTGATTTATTTTGCTGCCAATGGAATATAATAATTAGAATGGCCTCCAGAGTGCAGCATAGAAGCCGAGGAGCCAAAACAATTCGGCAATACCCTCGAGGCCTAGCCTTCCTAGTAGACCAAAAGAATAGAAATGGCGACCCTGGTGGACTCGCTGACAGATCCGCAGCTACGATTGAGCGTTTCTCAATTTCTTGTTGTGAATTTTATGAGATTAAGAGATCTGCATTGAAATGATCAATGGCGGTGCAGGATTCAAGTGTTCACGGCAGCTCCCCTGCTGGCGAAGTTTGGAAATGCACAGTCCAATGAGGAATTTGGGGAGGCAGTTGAGAGCTGCTGAGATCTGTGGAACTGAACCACAGCATGAATCAGACGGAAGACATAGTCACTCGCGACACAATGCATCTTTGAAGTGTAACCTTTTTCTGCTCTGAATTTCTGCGCAGTAAATGCAATTGCTTTAAGTAACTGTGATCTGTGCTATTTACAAATTGTGGGGTTGGTTCTGGGATGGGCTCTCACCTAAAATGTCGGATTCCAAATTGGCACGGTTGGAAAACGGTGAGTTGTGTGTGCTTGCTCTGCAGTGCGCGCTATCCAAGGTGTTAGCCGTGGCTCAGTGGCAGCAGTGTCGCCTCCAAGTCAGAAGGTTGTGGGTTCAATAGAGTCATCGAGTTATACAGCACAGAAAGAGGCCCTTCGGCCCATTGTGTCTGCGCCGGCCATCAAGCCCTGTCTATTCTAATCCCATTTTCCAGCACTTGGTCCGTAGCCTTGTATGCTATGGCGTTTCAAGTGCTCATCTAAATGCTTCTTGAATGTTGTGAGGGTTCCTGCCTCTACCACCTTTTCAGGCAGTGAGTTCCAGATTCTAACCACCCTCTGGGTGAAAAAGTTTTTTCTCAAATCCCCTCTAAACCTCCTGCCCCTTACCTTGAAACTATGCCCCCTGGTTATTGACCCCTCTACTAAGGGGAAAAGTTCCTTTCCATCTACCTTATCTATGCCCCTCATAATTTTGTACACCTCAATCAGGTCCCCCCTCAGCCTTCTCTGCTCTAAGGAAAACAACCCCAGCCTGTCCAGTCTCCCTTCATAGCTGAAGCGCTCCAGCCCAGGTAACATCCTGGTGAATCTCCTCTGCACCCTCTCCAATGCAATCACATCCTTCCTCTAGTGTGGTGACCAGAACTGCACACAGTATTCCAGCTGTGGCCTAACTAGCGTTTTGTACAGCTCCATCATAACCTCCCTGCTCTTATATTCTATGCCTCGGCTAATGAAGGCAAGTATCCCATATGCCTTTTTAACCACCTATCTACCTGTCCTGCTGCCTTCAGGGATCTATGTACATGCACACCAAGGTCCCTCTGATCCTCTGTCCTTCCTAGGGTCCTACCATTCATTGTGTATTCCCTTGCCTTGTTAGTCCTCCCAAAATGCATCACCTCACACTTTTCAGGGTTAAATTCCATTTGCCACTGTTCTGCCCATCTGACCAACCCGTCTATATCGTCCTGTAGCCTGAGGCTTCCCTCTTCGCTATTTACCACTCCAGCAATTTTCGTGTCATCTGCGAACTTACTGATCATACCTCCTACATTCATATCTAAATCATTAATGTACACTACAAACAGCAAAGGACCCAGCACCGATCCCTGCGGTACACCACTGGACACAGGCTTCCAGTCACAAAAACAACCTTCGACCATCACCCTCTGCCTCCTGCCACTAAGCCAATTTTGGATCCAATGTGCCAAATTGCCCTGGATCCCATGGGCTCTTACCTTCTTGACCAGTCTCCCATGCGGGACTTTGTCAAAAGCCTTACTGAAGTCCATGTAGACCACATCAACTACACTACCCTCATCCACACACCTAGTCACCCCCTCGAAAAATTCAATCAAATTGGTTAATCAAGTCCCACTCCAGAGACTTGAAGCACATAATCTAGCCTGTCACTTCTGTGCAGTACTGAGGGAGTGCTGCACTGTTGGAGGTGCTGTCTTTTGAATGAGACATTAAACCAAGGCTTGGTCTGCCCTATCAGATGGACATAAAAGATCCCACGGCACTATTTCGAAGAAGAGCAGGGCAGTTCTCCTGCTGTCCTAGTCAATATTTATCCCTCAACCAATATCATTAAAAGCAGATGATCTGGCCATTACCTCATTTCTGTTTGTGGGAACTTGCTGTGTGCAAATTGGCTGCCGTGTTTCCTACATTACAACAGAGACTACACTTCATTGGCTGTAAAGCGCTTTGGCATGTCCTGAGGTCTTGCAAGGTGCTATATAAATGCAAGTTCTTTCTTTCTTATCGTTAGGCAAATCGCCCTAATACATCGCCAAGTCAGAAAATGAGCCCATCTGCAATCTTTGGGCCAAAGCAAAACACACCATATTCAGAGTAGGATTGTGAAATAAGGAATAAGTAAAGTTAAAACTGAAAGTGACCGAGAATCAGATTTTACATAGCTACAGAAAGTAGAGTTGTAAGACTTTTTTCGCATTCTCACACCTCCCCCCCCCCCGATTGTGAGTCAGAACAAAGCAGGGCTACTCCTCCACCATTCAGATACCTCTCGTCTTGATGAGTCGAAAGGTAACCCATTTTTGTGGTTATAATTAAAATTGCTGCTTCAGATTCTATTTCCACTCCATGTCACCAGTCAGGTCAGTCTGTGTATTTTTACAATTGTTTCACTGAACAAATTGAGTTACTTTTGGTTCTTTGAAAGGCTTCAACCAGACCAAGGGAAAAAAAACATCAAAGGCGGTAAGGTGGCATAGCACACTGATGTACCCAGGGACAAAGGGGAGGTGCCGAGCAGAGGTCAAGCATGTAAGGTGCTACATAAATGCAAGTTCTTTCATGCCCCCCACCCACCCACCCCCCAACCCCGCTCTTACACGGAGCGAGGGGAAATTGCCCTGGACTGCTCTTAGAACCTCCAAGTAGCTCATCGCAGACTGGAGCCAGCAGCAGCTCGGTAGAAGTGACTGGTGCCGAGAGGAGAATACAAAATAACCGACCAACAAAACATTAAAAACGTACATAATTTGGTCGAAGCTTTTATAAAAGGAGTTTGGTTTGCTCGAAAAAAATACCTCAGAAATATAAAATGCATAACATACACTGAAAAAAATATACAAGCCTGAAGCTAGGTTTGTGCAATACTTGACAACTGGGAGGACTCCATGGATCAATTTGCAGGGGTGAAATTGACCTCCATAGTATGTAAAAAACAAACAAAATGAATACATGTCATATTCAGGGCTATTTTCGAGCCGTCAGCTTTTTTTTTCAGGCTCTGTCAGCTTATTTTGAAGCTATTGGTCAGCTTTTACTAGTTTTCTAGTTGGATATGTATGAGTCATTCCATTAACAGCAGGCTGAATTCTAGTCTGTGAACCATCAGATTAATAGTATACAGTACTACCGGGGTACGGTAGCATAGTGGTTATGTGACTGGACTAGTAATCCAGCGACACGGGTTCAAATGGGGAATTTAAATTCAGTTCATTAAATAAATCCGGAATTTTAAAAAACTAACGGTGCAACTACCGGATTGTCGGAAAAACCCATCTGGTTCACTAATGTCCTTCAGAGAAGGAAATCTGCCGCCCTTACCCGGTCTGGCCTATATGTGACTCCAGACCCACAGCAATGTGGTTGACTCTTAACTGCCCTCCGAAATGGTTCAAGACGACGACTCACCACCATCTTCTCAAGGGCAATTAGGGATGGGCAATAAATGCCGGCCTTGCTAGCGACGTCCACATCCCACAAATAAATTTTTAAAAATACAGTCCTTATCGTGGGTTGGACGATTTATGTGAATTTAGTTCTGTTCAGCAATTTTGTTTGCCCCAAACTATTAAATGTTGCAAGATTCCACTGTACTTGCAAATTCACTGTTTCATATTTCAGCGCAATCTTGATTCAATAAATCCCTTTCCACTCAGTGGGGATTAAATATACAAGGTTAAATATCCTGGACGAGCCCCACCACATTGGCCGGTGAATGGAGTTGAGGCAGAAGATCAGCCATGATCTCATTGAAGGGCCGAATGGCCTACTCCTGCTCCTATTTCTTATGTTCTTATGTTCTTAAGGTAATTGCACTTTAACAAAGTGCGAACTACTCACTGAACATGTTTGTTACTGCAGTTGGTGCGGCGCAGTGCAAGCTGTAACCCAACACCAGTTAGAGGTATTAAATATACAGGTAAAACTGCTCGATTTAAAGGTGGGCGGTTTAAGTGGTGGGGACTGTATCTGAATTCTACTTATTATTACTAAAGCCCACACCAGTGAATCAAAGTGGTTCAATGCATCAAACTACTGGATTATCCATTTAGCCACTGTTTAACACTCATTGAAAACAATATCGGGACATATTTTCTGATTAGTAACATTGAGGTGAGAAAGCTTAACGTGCTGGGACTACGTTCCTTTGTCAGCTACTTTAAGGAGGCATTTATTTAAACCTAGTTAATTTAGACATGTTGCTCCACGTCTCTCACAAGCCTGACCAAAGCTACCCTCTCTTACTTTTGATGTCTCCACCTTTAGTACTTCTTCATCTATTGGTATGCTTGGCCTCCTCTAATCTCAATTGGTCTACCACATCTCCATTGCTGAAGCTGCCTTGCACATTTTCCCCCTCAACAACTCTTAACTCTATCCAAGATTTGAACACTGCTCCCATGTTTGGGGAGTCTCCTCCGCACCTCTGTTGCATTCTTGGACAGTTTTTTAAATTATTATTGAGAAAACATAATGGGGAGTCAAAGCCCAACATGCAGGACACCACCAGGGTTTAACAGAGTAGAACAAAAGACAGGAAAATCAGCAAGTGGTGATTAGGTGACACCACGCTTGGATTTTCAAAGACTTAAGATTCTGGAAAGAAAAACTGAGAGAAGCAAGGAGTTTCATAGTTCTAAGCTCCTGGTTAAGAAGATTTAAAATAGGAAGTTGTGAAATACAGTGAGAGTAGGGGGAGGAGGAAGAGTGAATAGAAGAATTTACTAGAGTTTAGAAGATTGAGAGGGGATCTCATTGAAACGTATAAAGTTCTGACAGGGCTAGACAGACTGGATGCAGGGAGGATGTTTCCCCTGGCTGGAGGGTCTAGAACGAGGAGTCACAGTCTCAGGATACGGGGTAGGACATTTAGGACTGAGATGAGGAGAAATTTCTTCACTCAGAGGGTGATGAACCTGTGGAATTCTCTACCACAGAAGGCTGTGGAGGCCAAGTCACTGAATATATTTAAGAAGGAGATAGATAGATTTCTAGACACAAAAGGCATCAAGGGGTAGGGGGAGAGAGCGGGAATATGGTATTGAGATAGAGGATCAGCCATGATCATATTGAATGGTGGAGCAGGCTCGAAGGGCCTACTCCTGCTCCTATTTTTCTATGTTTCTATGGCAAATCTGCAGCTTAGGAGAAACAAGACAGGAAAGTCTAGAAGAGCATTGACCATAGAAGGACTGATAAAATTGAAGACAAGAAGGTTGTGAAAAAGGTTGGAGGCTAGAGATGAGAGAGGGACCATTGATCAAGAGAAGCTGTTCTTGGATCCTGTCCAGAAATGTGAGAGGTGTTAGAGGTCATCCTACCCAGATACAAGGGCAGTATTCACGTTTTGGACAGGCTTCTGCTCATAAAGAGTTAACAGTTATCATCTGATCGCCTCTCGTCTCTGTCCATCTCCCTCCATCGGATCCTTTTCTCTCTCTCGCTCTCTCTGTTTTATAGTTATTGTGCCTCTGACCTTTTCCTCTCTTGTTCCTCAAAAGTTCCAAATACAGCATCCTACACGCCCTTCCTTCTTCCTGTATCCTCTCTATGTTGAAATCAAGACTCGCTGCACTGTGTCCTACTCGAACTCATTCTGTCCCATCACCTCAAAATGCAGAACTCCTTACCTCCCTCAGTCTTCCCTTCTTCCTACCATCTACAGGCTTTAGAGACTTATGTCTGGCTTCACCTCACCATTATCTCTTGATTTAGCTCATCTTCTCTCCTACTCTTTGCAAACTTAGTGGTGACATGCAATACAGGCCTTGACTCAATAACTTACTCCCCAATAATAAAAAATCAAAAGGTGCCGACTACCTGATCTATGTTGTAGGTGTTTAAACCATACAAAACCATGTTGTAGCCATGCACTACGGAAACTCTATTTCTCCTTGAAGTATTTAATGCCCCAATTATAGGCTTCTTAAAACCAAATTAAGATTCCTCCTCTTCAGCAATGAAACTAGAAACTAAAGATGCGAGAGGGGAGGGACAAAATAGCCCCAAAAGCACAGCAAAATATACACATGTGCCAATGCTTTTTCAGGTAAAAGAATGAAGAGGGTTCCTCGGTAAATCCCTCTTGAAGGTCTTTATTCATTGTGGCTTTAAGCATTAGTAGTGGTCAATACTTACAGATTCTGGTTCGAAGAATCGGCTGCAGCGATGCAAAGGTACGTCATGTCCTGCCAAAGGAAGAGAAGCACAGTGTCAGTGGAGCTAACAAAGACCTAGGGGGAAAAGTTGGGTTGGTTTGTGCCTGTCGTTAGCGGCCCGGGGGAGGGGCCTAACAGGGCGCAAATCCCCTAGTGCCCGGGCGTGACACTGCTAACGCCTTCCGCGAAATTCACCGGGAGGTTAGTGGTGGCGGTAGCCAGTAGCGCCCCATGCCGCCGACATCATCACCGTGCGCAGCGCCCCGGCCGCAAACTTCCCTTGTACCCCCTGACCTATCGCCGCATGATATGTGCGACAGGATCAGGGGGCGGTTTGGCAGCGGCGGCGGCGCAAGTTAAAGGGGCAGGTGTCGGGCGGCCATTTTTTATTTTGGCCGACTGCCAGCCCCTGCCCCCTTTCGCTTTTGTATGCGGGGTGCCGGCCGCGATCGCTCAGCTCGGCACTCCTCTCGAATGCCGGGCTGTTTTCACAGCACTCCCGCTCCCCGGTGGTCCGGCAAGACCCCGGTGCGCACAGCGCTAGGCCCCTCCCCTTCAATCAGAGGAGGAGGCCTGTAACGACGCGGCAGCACGTAGCGCCACGAAATTCAGTAGTAGCGCCCCACCTCCTGCTTGGGGCGCTACTACTGATTTACAGCGGTGGGGTGCTAACTTTTTTGGGGCGCTAAAATTAGCGTTAGCGCCCCAAAATGGCCGCCACCCAATTTTTTCCCCCCTAACCTCTCCGCCTCCTGCTCTCCATACATGGGATGGGGAGGTAATTTTATCCAAACTCGCTGGGCAGGAAACCCACAGGATCGAGTGGAATGGCGGTTTTACATCCCGCCCATTACTCCCTGTTGACTTCAATGGCAAGGAAAATCGGGAGGACATAAAACCAGCGTTGCACCCGATCCCGGGTTAGGTTCTAATTGCCCCCATCTTTTTTTTATTAAATGCTACGCTTTTCATTGAGTCTGTCGCCTCTGTCAAGCTCCGTCAAGCTTGTGTAGTTAACGATCCCACTGCTTGGCACTAAAACCCAACCAGCTGCGACAAGTCCAGGCCGTGAGTGGGATTCTATCATTTGCATATTTTTCTATATATACCCTGCGTAGATGTAAAAATTATGCATTTCTAGATGTTGTTCTACAATTAATAGTTACCACGTGGCAGGACAGATAGTGATAGATTGTTTCCACTGGCCGGCGAGACACGAACGAGGAAGCACGGACTTAAGATGATCACAAAAAGAATTAAAAGGAGAGGGTAGAAAAACATTCTTGGCACGGAGGGAGGTTAGAGTGGAATTTACTGCCACAAACCATTGGTGAAGCAGAGTTCATACGTCAATTCTTTTAAAAGGTAATTGGATATATGTTTCAAAGAGTAATATGGAAGGGTATAGAGGAGAGGAGAGGGAAAATGGAAATAGACTAGGGGGGAAAAATTAGGTCGCGCCCCATTTGGGGCGCAAATATCGTCTGGACGCAAATATTAGCGCCTGGCGCTAATTATCGGCACTGACTGGAAACTTCACTTTTACCGCCCCGGGAGGTGAGTGGAGCGCTAAATCAGGCGCTGCACACCTGTCTTAAGGCGCAAAGGCCAAGGATTGAGGCGCTACCTCAGAGCGCTGGCGAAGCTCATGTAATGTCAGTCAGCAATGGAACACACACACAATGGCACGGGCCAGTTCTTAAAGGGGATGGTTAATCTTGCTTTCCATCCACATCCTGTTCATTGCAGCCTTGAATCTCGGCCTGGAGAGACTTGCACATCAAATGTGCTGGAAAGAACAATGGAGAGTACCAGGCAAAGAGCTCAGAGTGCAGCTCCCACAGTCTCTGCTAAATCGATACAAGGAATGGCAAATCAAAATGAACCTGCAAAGTGCTGCTCAGTACCCAAAACTCTTTCACACAACGTTGAATCTCTCCAAAAGTCTCTCCCTCTCTCTCTCAGAATGCGTAGTTCAAAAATGCCACCAACAATAAAAGACAGGAAGAGGCCCCCTTTAAATAGCGCCCCCCCCAGCCCCACAGCGATTGATAGCGTTCCAGTCTTCTGGTCGTTGGATGCGCCAGGCGGTAAGGCAGGGGGCGCCACTCAATTTCCGCTCCGGGGCACCACAAGGGCGTTGCACCATGGAATGACGTCACAATCTGCGCGCGCAGGTGGTCGCAGCGGTAAAGTTTAGCACCGCCGCACAATCTCTAGTTAAGTTCCCGAGCGGCGCAAACATCGCTGCGCCCGGGCGTTAGCGGCTTTGCGCCCCATTAGCGCCCTCTTAAGGCGCTAACGGGAGGCGCAACCAACTGAATTTTTACCCCTAGGTGTCTCATGTGGAGAAACACACCGGCACAGACTAGATGGGCTGAATGGCCTGCTTCTGTGCTGTAACATTCTATGAAATCAATAAATAGGCAACTTTTTCTTTTAAGTGAGTTAATACCTCCATTAAATAGAAAGAAAGACTTGCATTTATGTGGCACGTTTCACGACCACCGGATGTCCCAAAGCGCTTTACAGCCAATGAAGTACTCTTTTTGAAGTGTAGTCACTGTTGTAATGCAGAAAACGCGGCAGCCAATTTGCACACAGCAAACTCCCACATACAGCAATGTGATAATGACCAGATAATCTGTGTTTTTTTTAGTGTTGTTGCTTGAGGGATAAATATTGGCCAGGACACCAGGAATAACTCCCTGCTCTTCTTCAAAATAGTGCTGTGGGATCTTTTACGTCCACCTGAGAGAGCAGACGGGGCTTCAGTTTAACGTCTCATCCAAAAGACAGCACCTCCGACAGTGCAGCGCTCCCATCAGTACTGCACTGGAGTGTCAGCCTAGATTTTTGTGCTCAAGTCTCTGGAGTGGGACTTGAACCCACGACCTTCTGACTCAAGAGGTGAGTGTGCTACCAACTGACAATAAAAATCAGTGGGCAAAGGAACGTCCTACGAACACATTAAGCTGCTGATATCTCAAACAGCGATTTCTAACCCGTAAGGGATAATTCCTTCACACAATGCAAAAGCAAGATACTGCAGATACAGGAAGTCTGAAATAAAAACAGAAAATGCTGGAAACACTCAGCAGGTCAGGCAGCATCCGTGGAGAGAGAAACAGAGTTAACGTTTCAGGTCGATGACCTTTCGTCAGAACTCCTTGCTCCCAGCAGGGGAGCTGCACTCGAAGGCAGTGTGGGGTGAGAGATAGGACGACAACAGTGGCAACCCTGAATTTCTGTGCCATGTTCCCTGTAGCAGTGTGGGATCACCAAACCAACCATTCAGGCTCTACATGAACAGCAGATTTGCAGGCAAGCTTTCCTCTGTATTGAAATAGTTAATGTATTTACAAAGAATACATTTACAATTTCACTACAAATAACAACTCAAGGAATCTCACTCGATAACATCTGCAATAAGTTAGACGAGCAGCGTTACTCATCACAGTTGCGATTTTTTACAATTTGAAAACAGTGGGAAACTGGGAAATACCCATTGCGTGAAAGCCAAGGTTGTGACTCCAGGGAGTCAGTTATTGAGTCAAAGGGAAAAGGCAGAGAGTATATTTTCTAATTTGACGCCAGTCCTTTGGTTTCAATGTATTAACAACAGCTAATCCCAACTCTGTCTGGTGGTTAGTTTTACTGATTGTTTTAATTTTCTGCTTTCCAATCCTTTTATCACATCGAGTGCCTCACAGTAAATTACAACATCTCCTGAGAGCACCTAATGAAATTTCCATTTATATTTAACAGCTGGCTGCACGTTAACCATTTAGATTAACTGGCAATAAATCACGCAGTGGGAATCAAAGCACTAAATGCCCCAAATTTACATCACTCACTGGAGCCAGCTCCTCCCCTGTATCTTAAACAGTAACAATGGCCCAGATTTTGCTGTAACAGGACATAAGAACACAAGAAATAGGAGCAGGAGTCGGCCATACGGCCCCTCGAGCCTGCTCCGCCATTCAATAAGATCATGGCTGATCTTCTACCACAGTTCCACTTTCCCGCCCAATCCCCATGTCCCTCGATTCCCCTAGAGTCCAAAAATCTATCGATCTCAGTCTTGAATATACTTTACCTGACGAAGGAGCAGCGCTCCAAAAGCTCGTGATTTCAAATAAAACTGTTGGACTATAACCTGGTGTTGTGCGACTTCTCATTTTTGAATATACTCAATGACTGAGCAATCACAGCTCTTTGGGGTAATGAATCCTAAAGATTCACAACCCTCTGAGTGAAGAGATTTCTCCTCATCTCAGTCTTAAATGGTCAACCCCTTATCCTGAGACTATACCCCCTCGTTCTAGACTCTCCAGCCAGGGGGAAACAACCTCTCAGCATCTACCCTGTCAATCCCCTTCAGAATCTTATATGTTTCAATGAGATCACCTGGTAGGGTATCTAAAGGAGCCGGCCGTTAGTTAGACTTACCCTTAAATGTTTAGGTTTTTAAATTTTGTGTGGGGCAAGTTGCTGAAAGTGCGAGCTGATAACGTCGCAGCGAGGGAAACCAGGCATCTGGGACCTGAATGAACGGGGCAAGCAACTGTGTATCTTCTTAACCAATCAGAGTGAAGGATTGCAAAATTAACAGCGCAAGGACTGAGAAGGACCTGTAAATTAGAGTGGGTGAATTCAATGTCAAATCAGGTACAGAAAGAATTAAAGAGAGTGAAAGAAGGATTGGATTCAGAGAAAGAGAAAAAGAGACACAAAGTAAAAAAAAAAATTTAATTTGACATTTTTCAAAATCTCCAACAACAATTAATACCTGAAGGAATGAGACTCCACACTTGTAATAGTTCATTTTCAGTGCCAGAGAGGTTGATTAACACTTATTATGTCATTAAAAGGGTACTTAGACTAGAAATGACAAGACTTAACTTTCTGTAGCGAGTTTAGTTTGTATGTACAGCGCAAATACAGCAACTTCACACCATTCAATGGATTTCAATGGTGAGGTAGACAGCGAGATACCATTTTCGCAAAGCTAACGGCAGAACGCGCAACTCGGACACCAACGTTTGACTTTGGGACACCAATATTTGAATTGAACCACACATCTGCCCCTCACCTGAAGTTATTGGACCATTTATGCATAAATAACAGTTATTGGCCTCGCCATTATTTTGTCAGCAAATTCTGGTCCAATAACTCGTATTTCTATCGAGCTCCTCGCGTGCAGTAAGCTATCTCACACTGCAGTGATACGCCATCAAGAGACTGAGTGCATCTACTTTAAGGAACACCAAGTTCCTTCATTTATTATCCTGGAAACAAAATCAAGCAGTTTTAATATCTCCATAAGCCTCGATTCCCCCTTCAAAGTAGACACCAGCTCCTTCTAAAGGTGCCAACTGACCCTGAACTGACACCCTTCTGTGCTATATGTACACGATCCAGTGGAGAAAAAAAAAGCTTTTCTGATCTCTAACCTTGCTCAAAGAAAGAACTTGCACTTACATAGCACCTTTCACGACCACCGGATGTCCCAAAGCGCTTTACAGCCAATGAAGTACTTTTGAAGTGTAGTCACTGCTGTAATGTACGAAACGCAGCAGCCAATTCACGCAGAGCAAGCTCCCACAAACAGCAATGTGATAATGACCAGATAGTCTGTTTTAGTGATGTTGATTGAAGGATCAATATTGGCCAGGACATTGGGAAGAACTCCCCTGCTATTCTTCGAAATAGTGCCATGGGATCTTTTACATTCACCTGAGAGAGGCAGACGGGGCCTCATTTTAACGTCTCATCCGAAAGACGGCACCTCCGACAGTGCAGCACTCCCTCAGTGTCAGCCTAGATTTTTGTGCTCACGTTTCTGGAGTGGTGAATTTTGAATGTGTGTCCAGTCGTCCCCCTTTTGTTAAAGTACTCGGGGGAGAAATTCGGTATCGTCCCGTTTGGGGCACTAACTTTTGAAAGCTGGAAAAATTAGCGCCAGGCGCTAATCATTCTCAGCTTTCGGTAAGTTCAGTGTTAGCGCTCCAGGAAGGAAGGGAGCGCTAAATCAAGCAGGGGGTGCAGTAGAGGTGCAGCGCTGCACAATGACCACTGCAGCACTGCTGGGATCTGAGGGCTCCTTCCCTCCCTTAAAGGGAAGGGCCGTTGCTGCAGGCTCTGCATTTGAACGATCTCCCTCGTCGCCGATGGCAGCCGGGATCCTCGACGATCAGCCCCAAGCACTCTAACAGAGTGCAGGACTGATCAATCGCACCATTTCAAAATTTTCAAAATGCGCCCTAAAGGAAGGAAACACATTTCTACTGAAGACCAGCAGGCCTTACCTTTAATTAGCGCTCCCGAAGCGCCCGGCCTCCCGAACAACGCCTCCTGCAGCTGTCGGTGTTATCGGCCGGCGATGCTACAGGGGGCGGAACCGAATTTCGGGTCCGGGGCGCTGCACAGCCGGATGACGTCACGATCTCAGGCGCAGGAGAGCGTGGCGCTAACGGTTACTGCCACCGCAAACTGCCAGGTGAATTTCGTGGGCTGCGGTAAGTCTTCAGCACCCCGTTGTCGCCCCCCGCAGGCGCTAATGGGAGGCGCTAAAGGTACCAAATTTCTCCCCCCTCATTTTTTAAAAGCTCGTCTGTACCATTCGTTATTTTCCAAGACCTATATCACCTGTCCCCTCCGGCTTCTTTACTCCAGCAAAAAATAGTCACTTGAGCCTTTTCAGATCCCTAAAGCCCAGTATTACCTTTTGTTACTTTTTTACGCAGCAAGTGGTGAGGACCTGGAACTCGCTGCCGACGGAAGTGGTGGAAACGGAGACACTCAATGTTTTCAAGGGGAGACTGGATAGGCACTTGAGGGAAATAAACTTGCACGGCTACGGGGATAGAGCGGGGGAATGGGACTGACTTGATTGCTCTACAGAGAGCTGGCACGGACTCAATGGGCCGAATGGCCTCCTTCTGTGCCGTTATGACTCTATGACTCTATACCCTGGTCACTCTTTTCTGAACCCTATCCTTTTTGAGATAGTGTGACCAGAACGCCACAACATGCTTCAGAATCGACCTCATCATTGAACTACAAGGTCAGCATAAGTTGTTCTGACTTGTAATCCAGTGGTCTCCAGATGCATCCCAGTATCCAATTTGCCTTATTAAATAAAGTATGCACAGAACAAACACTTATTGCAAACAACGTTTTAGGAATGATGCACAATCTTTGAGAACAGCACTATTTTTCAAACTCCAATACCCTTTACACAGGGTTGAATACGACAACAAGAACTTTAACGCAGTAAAACATTCCCAAGGCGCTTCACAGGAGCGATTATCAAACAAAATCTGACACTGAGCCGCATAATGACATATTAGGGCAGGTGACCAAGAGCTTGGTCAAAGAGGTAGGTTTTAAGGAGCGTCTTAAAGAAGGAAAGAGAGGTTGGGAGGAGGAGAGGTTTAGGGAGGAACTTTCAGAGCTTAGGGCCGAGGAAGCTGAAGGCACGGCCGGCAATGATGGAGCAATGAAAATTTGGAATGCTCAAGAGGCCAGAATTGGAGGAACGCAGAGATTTCGGTAGGTTGTAGGGTTGAAGATGGTTACAGAGATAGGGAGGGGTGAGGCCATGGAGGGATTTGAAAACAAGGTTGAGAATTTTAAAATCAAGGCGTTGCCAGACCCGGAGCCAATGGAGGTCAGCCAGCACAGGGGTGATGGGTGAACGGCAACTACACATCGAACTCGGCAACAGGACTGCCCGCCAGAAACAACCGCAAATGATGAAAATTAGAATAGAAACAGAAAACGCTAGAAATACACAACAGGTCCATCAGCATCTGAAAAAAGACTGACTGACAACTTTGTGCCCAAGACTGAAAGCAGTACTCCAGATGGGGTCTGACCAAGCCTCTGTACAAGTGAATCATCACTTCCTCACTTTTGAATTCCAACCCACTTGAGATAAAGGCCAACATTCCATTAGCCTTTTTAATTGCATTTTGTACCTGTGTACTAGCTTGTAATGATTTGTGTACATGGACACCTAAGTCCTTTGCTCCTCCACAGCTCCTAGGGGGAAAAATTAGGTCGCGCCCCATTTGGGGCGCAAATATCGTCTGGACGCAAATATTAGCGCCTGGCGCTAATTATCGGCACTGACTGGAAACTTCACTTTTACCGCCCCGGGAGGTGAGTGGAGCGCTAAATCAGGCGCTGCACACCTGTCTTAAGGCGCAAAGGCCAAGGAGTGAGGCGCTAACTCAGAGCGCTGGCGAAGCTCATGTAATGTCAGTCAGCAATGGAACACACACACAATGGCACGGGCCAGTTCTTAAAGGGGATGGTTAATCTTGCTTTCCATCCACATCCTGTTCATTGCAGCCTTGAATCTCGGCCTGGAGAGACTTGCACATCAAATGTGCTGGAAAGAACAATGGAGAGTACCAGGCAAAGAGCTCAGAGTGCAGCTCCCACAGTCTCTGCTAAATCGATACAAGGAATGGCAAATCAAAATGAACCTGCAAAGTGCTGCTCAGTACCCAAAACTCCTTCACACAACGTTGAATCTCTCCAGAAGTCTCTCCCTCTCTCTCTCAGAATGCGTAGTTCAAAAATGCCACCAACAATAAAAGACAGGAAGAGGCCCCCTTTAAATAGCGCCCCCCCCAGCCCCACAGCGATTGATAGCGTTCCAGTCTTCTGGTAGTTGGATGCGCCAGGCGGTAAGGCAGGGGGCGCCACTCAATTTCCGCTCCGGGGCGCCACAAGGGCGTTGCACCATGGAATGACGTCACAATCTGCGCGCGCAGGTGGTCGCAGCGGTAAAGTTTAGCGCCGCCGCACAATCTCTAGTTAAGTTCCCGAGCGGCGCAAACATCGCTGCGCCCGGGCGTTAGCGGCTTTGCGTCCCATTAGCGCCCTCTTAAGGCGCTAACGGGAGGCGCAACCAATTGAATTTTTACCCCCTAGTCTCTTACCAATTAAGAAAAAATTCCGATTTGTCTTTCTCAGTTCCAAAGTGGATGACCTCACACTTCCCCACATTGAACTCCATCTGCCATAGTTTTGCCCACTCGCTTAGTCTATGTCCCTTTGTAACTTCCCACTCCCATCCACGCAACTTACTGTGCCTCCTAACTTAGTACCATCTAAAAACGTGGATATACAACTCTCTATTCCTTCATCCAAGTCATTAATATCATAGAGTCTTACAGCACAGAAGGAGGCCATTGTGCCTGTTCCAGTTCATTGAAAGAGCTATCCAATTAGTCCCACTACACCGCTCTCTCTATACATAGTGAAAAGTTGAGGTCCCTGTACAGATCCCTGGGGAACACACTTGTCACATCCTGCCAATCAGAGAATGAAGTCTTTATCCCTTGAACATAAGGTTACCTCCATTTCTGTGCACTCTCATTTTTGCTAATAATCTCTTATTAAATCCCATCTGGAAGTCCATATAGACAATACCCATAGACCGCCATGCTACTGACCTTAAAAAATTTACTAGATTACTCAGACATGACCTACCCTTCACAAAGCCATTATCAAGGCCATTACAAATGCAAACCAAGCACTAGGGTTTATTTCTAGAGGGATAGAATTGAAAAGTAGGGAAGTTATACTAAACTTGTATCGAACCTTGGTTAGACCACACTTAGAGAGTACTGCGTGCAATTCTGGTCGCCATATTATAAAAAGGATATAGAGGCACTGGAGAGGGTGCACAGAAGATTTACAAGGATGATACCAGAAATGCGAGGGTATACATATCAGGAAAGGATGAACAGGCTGGGTCTCTTTTCTCTTGAAAAGAGAAGGCTGAGGGGTGACCTAATAGAGGTCTATAAAATTATGAAAGGTTTTGATAGAGTGGATACAGAGAGAATGTTTCCACTTGTGGGGAAGAGCATAACTAGAGGCCAATAATGTAAGATAGTCACCAAGAAATCCAATAGGGAATTCAGAAGAAACTTCTTTACCCAAAGAGTGGTGAGAATGTGGAACTCACTACCATAGGGAGTGGTTGAAGCGAATAGTATAGATGCATTTAAGGGGAGGCTAGACAAGCATATGAGGGAGAAGGGAATAGAGGGTTACGCTGATAGAGTTGGATAAGGAAAGACGGGAGGAGGCTCAAGTGGAGCATAAACACCGGCATGGACTGGTTGGGCTGAATGGCCTGTTTCTGTGCCGTATATCCTATGGAATCCTACGTAAAATCCATGCTGACTCTCTTCGATCAACTGATACTTGTCCAAGTGATCAGTCACTCTGCCTCTGATGAACAATTGCAATAACTTCCCCACAATTGATTAAACTGACAGGTCTGTAGTTACCTTGTTTCTCTCTCCCTCCGTTCTTAAATAATGGCGTGACATTTGAAACATTCCAATCCAAAGGCAAAAATCTTGAATCTAGAGAGCTTTGGAAAATTATAACTATAATTGCAAATTATGATCTGCAATTTCTTCACCTATTTTTCTTAATTTCCTGGGGTGAAAACCATCAGGTCCTATTATTTTCTCCATTATCACTTTTTAAAACTTATATTAAGTCCGCTAAGCTTGTTCCCTTGACTTATTTTTCGGTTCCCTTGTATCACTGGTATTTTGTCCTCTTCCTCTACTGTGATAATGGATACAAAGTACTCATTTAACAAGTCTGCCATTTACTTATTGTCCATTATAGTCTTGCCTGTATCCATTTTAATGGGCCCACAGTCCCCCTTTATCACCCCATACTCATAATAGATTTATAAAAACCGTGGCTGTTAGCTTTCATATAGCTTCCAAGTTCCTTTCATAATCCTTTTTTGCACCTCTTATATTCCCTTCTTTGTATCCCTTTGATGATTTTTATAGCACTCCCAGTCTGCTGGATTGCCATTGTTCTGTACATTTGTGTAAGCCTTTTCTATTAGCTTGTTACTGTCTCTTACCTCATTTGTTGACCATGGCTGCTTAACTACACAATCTCTCAGTGCAGTATCTCTCAGCATGTAATTTCTCAGCGCGATATCTCTCAGTATGTTTAGTTCAGCAAGTAATTTCTTAGTAACTACGGGCAACACGGTGGCATAGTGGTTAGCACTGGTGCCTCACAGCGCCAGAGACCCGGGTTCGAATCTGACCTCGGGTGACTGTCTGTGTGGAGTTTGCACATTCTCCCCATGTCTGCGTGGGTTTCCTCCGGGTGCTCCGGTTTCCTCCCACAGTCCAAAAATGTGTGGGTTAGGTTGATTTGGCTATGATAAATTGACCCTTAGTGTTAGGGGGGATTAAATATGTGGGGTTATGGGGATAGGATGGGATATGTTAGGGGGAATTAAATACGTGGGGTTACGGGGGTAGGGTGGGATATGTGTACTGTGGGGATTAAAGCAGGGACAGGGTACTGGATTTGGATGATCAGCCATGATCGTATTGAATGGCGGAGCAGGCTCGACGGGCCGAATGGCCTACTCCTGCTCCTAGATTCTATGTTTCTATGTTTCTAACTCTAAAGCAGAATCTTGCTTCAGTTTTGCTCTCAGTGTGGAATCTCGGAGTGTGGAATATTGAGGTATAATTCTCTCGGTGTGGAATCTCGGAGTGTGGAATATTGAAGTACAAAGCGCCACAACTTGCTGGTCGATTTACGCCACTCCACTGTTTGCCTCACACAAACAGCAGCTCGCCCTCAACCTCCCCGTTATTTTTAAGAACTTACTGGATTTGCACATTAAACTCAAATTAAACTTGCGCAGAAAGTTAGGGCTCGTGCTTAACAACATAAGTACCCTTTTAGTGACATGATAATTGTTATTGCAATGCCAATCAACCTCCCCTGCCCAGAAAGGGAACTATTTAAACTGTTCAGTTTCATTCCTGCATGTAGTAAATTCTTCTTAGAGATTTTTTTAAAATATTTTTTTTTCCTTACTTTTCCTTTCTGTATTTTTTCTCACTCTCTTAATCCAATTTTTCTTTCCCTCTATAAACAAACAATGCTGGAAATACTTCTGAGTACTTCCAGCATTTTCTGTTTATTTTTCAGATTTCCAGCATCCGCAATGTTTTGTATTTCTTTCCCTCTCTTCATTTCTCTTTCTGTACCTGGTTTGACGCCAATTCATCCTATTTCCTTCTGCATCACTCTTCTGTTTCAGGTTTAGTATAACTTCCCTACTTTTCAATTCTATCCCTCTAGAAATAAACCCGAGTGCTTGGTTTGCTTTTTTTATGGCCTTGCTAACCTGTGTCACAACTTTTAGTGATTTGTGTATTTGTACCTCTACCCCACCTAGACTCGCACCCTCCAAGTAATAAGTGACTTCCTTATTCTTCCTACCAAAATGTAATACCTCACATTTATCTGTGTTGAACTTCATTTGCCAATTATATGCCCATTCTGCAAGTTTATGAATGTCCTCCTGTGATTTGTTGAAGTCCTCCTCGGCATGTTGGATGGCATTTTTGGTGACAAGTCCTGTCCTACAGCAAGTACAGGATATTCATCTAAATCACTCAATGAACTTTGGTCAGTAGTTGCGATGGCAACATTCAACATAAGAGTATTACCAAACAACAACTTAGTATGTTAAAGCAGGAAGGCCATCCGGCATATAAGCTCACCGAGTTTGTGGATGAAATGTGCAAGGGGAACATAAGCGATGGAGTAAACACATCACATCAATTATATCAGCGTCAAAAGCAATTAAATAACTTATGAGTGGATCTCCCACAATGTTGCAGAGAATTGGAGGATACATAGAATAGAATTACATAGAATTTTACAGCCCAATGGAACCACGCCAGTGTTTATGCTCCACACGAGCCTCCTCCCACCGTACTTCATCTCACCTTATGTTCCACCTCATTTAGTCTCAATGTCAATCAGTATCAAATTTTGTCTGATAACACTACTGTGGGACGTTTTACTACATTAAAGGCGCTATGTAAATACAAGTTGTTGTTGTTATTCTTCTTCATCTCCCTTAAAGGCAAGTTGTTGTTGTGGGTCCACCAATTGGGCACCCTCCAATACCTCATCCAAATGCCCACTATTTACGTGCGAGCCTGGAGAGGGAAGGCCAGCAGGCTTCCCAACTTCCAAACGTGCGCACTTCCAGCAGGGAGTCACTGGTTAGTGATCAGGAGTATGGACTCCTGCTTATTGTACACTCCCCAACCCTCAACCAATTCGAACAATCCTACCACATAACTCTTCCTGTTTGGATTATCCTCAGGGCATCCCTTGAGCTGCGTACTGGATGAAAGGAGGGGCCATAAGGGTATCCAGGAGTAAATTCCCTTTCAATTTTCCCTCCCTGTAATTAACCTGCCACTTCAGGCCTGTATAATAAGAAATGAAAGGCTTTACGGGAAGCTATTACCCTCTGCACTCTTAACTGCCTTAACCCTATAATAACCTAGATATCAGAGGCTGTAACAGATTAAATTACAGTGTGGGAGGTTTAGATCTCTGCAGAACCTGACTAAAAGTTGCTGCAAAAATGAAGGTGACTTAATACAGTAACACGATACCACAGTGACCCCTGTGGCAAAGAGGTAGGACTGCAACTTATTATTATGCTGCAAAGGTAATAGCCCGGAATTTACAATCAGCAAAGGCGCCCGCCGCTGGCCCCAAAGAAAGCTGCCCACAGAGATCTCGTGATGTGGCGAGAAGTTTGCCTTGTTTGAAGTTCAGGTGGTTTCAGCACTCTGTAGTGGGATTCCCTAGTGCGATGCTGCAGTGACGTCAACAAGCTGTCTATGCAGCCAATCATATTGCAGAATTCTCACATACGGGAAACCAGGAAATGAGAAGCTGCTTTTATCCGGACTGTTTAAAAATGTTACAGAGAGCAACACAAAGGTTGGGACTCTCATGAAATATCATGAACAAACTTTAATAAAAGTGTTTTTTTAATTGTAATTTTCATCATAATGGAGAAATTTGACACTCCACAAATATAAAAATTAAGTTTTTCAGGGCCATAATGTTTGTTTAGCAGTCAATACGCTATTAAACCCCCAGCTACACCTAATCCAACAAGGCTTAACATTTAATGGGGTATTTAACAGTGATATTACCGCGGAAAAGCCCAAGTTTTCATCAGTTTCCTTGATTACACGGTTTACCAGCTTGGGGTGGGGGGGTTCCACAGCGCAGCCAGTGTTGGAGCAGTGAATGACTGACCGCAACTTCAGAATTTCCGCGTTTAGAAGCACATGTGCTACATCCTGAAGTTGCGGTCAGTTTCAGAGGGGTAATGACGGTGAACGCTGATAGTTTGCCACTATTACCCACCACAAATTCCAGGCCATTGGGCCAGATTTTGCTGTGGCAGGGCGTCTACCATTAGTTAGAATTGTCCTTGCACGTTTAAATTTTAAGATTTTTTGTGAAATTAACAGCGCCACAACTGAGAAGGAAGTGTAAATTAGAGTGGGTGAATTCAATGTCAAATCAGGTACAGAAAGAGGGAAAGAAAGAGTAGATTAAGAGAGAGAGAAAAAAAGAGACAGAAAGGAAAAATGTAAAAAAATAATAATTTGACATTTTGTACATCTCCAACAACAATGAATACCTGAAAGAATGAGACTCCACACTTGTAATAGTCGATTTTCAGTGCCAGAGAGGTTGACTGGCAGTAATTAACACTTATCACGTCATTAGAAGGGTACTTAGACTGAAATGGACAAGACTTAACTTGCTGCGGCGAGTTTAGTTCGTAGCTACCGCTCAAATACAGCAACTTCGTGAATTCAATACATTTCAATGGTGAGGCAGACAGCGAGATGATGATTTCACACAGCGAACGGTGGAACGGCTCAACTCGGACAACAATTTCTTGATATTTGAGTTTAACCGTGCATCTGCTCCTTGCCTAAAGTTGCTGTACCATTGGCGCATCAATAACGGCGAGCGCCATTCTCCGCACCGTTACTTTGACAGTAAATTCTGGCCCAATAGAGATAAGTATAGGGGGAGCAGCCATTTGGCCCATCTCGCTCATTCCTCCATTGAAACCTGTAGTTACTCCGCCCTCTCCCTCCACCTTCATTGCAGCATCTAACTCTGTCCTGTAGTACATTTGGGATGATGTTCTGCAAGATTTCTGTTCAAGGCAATTGCCAGAAAGCAAGTGAAAAAGAAATAACACTTATGGAAATGTCTTTTCAAATCTATGACTAACAATGGTCATTGTAGGAGCTGTAGATTCCCAGAATGGAGCACTGGGATCAACTGGAGTGGGCCATCAAAGAGAGTTTACTCAAATCTAGGATTCCCAGCTCCTGCCTGCTATCAAAAACAAAATCTAACATATAACATCTAATATATATATAGAAGGCTATGTTGATGGAGTTAGATGAAGAAAGACTTGCATTTATATAGCACCTTTCATGACCTCAGGACACCCCAAAGCACTTTAAAGCCAATTAAGAACTTTATGGAGTGTAGTCACTGTTGTAATGTAGGAAATGCAGAAGTCAATTTGCGCACAGCAAGCTTCCACAAACAATGTGATAATGACCAGATAATTTTGTTTTTTTTAGTAATGTTGATTGAGGGCTAAATATTGGCCAGGACACCAGGGATAAATCCCCTGCTCTTCTTCAAAATAGCACATGGGGTTCTTTTACGTCCACCTGAGAGAGCAGACGGGGCCTTGGTTTAACGTCTCACCCGAAAGATGGCACCTCCGACAGTGCAGCACTCCCTCAGCACTGCACTGGAGTGTCAGGCTAGATTCTTGTGCTCAAGTCTCTGGAGTGGGACTTGAACCCACAACCTTCTGGCTCAGAGACGAGAGTGCTACCAACTGAGCCACAGATCAGGGGTGGGAGGAGGCTCGTGTGGAGCATAAACACCGGCATGTACCTGTTGGGCTGAATGGCCTGTTTCTGTGCCTTAAATGCTTTGTAATACTTTCTAATATATTAATAAAATAGCAGTGGAACCTTTCAACTGAGGTGCTACTTTGCGAACTGATGCAGTGAAATCACGCTATAACAACAACAACTTGCATTTATTTAGCACCTTTAACGTAGTAAAACCCACGACGCTTCCACAGGTGAGTTGTTACAGAGATCAATTTGGCCTGTAGCCCAAATGGTCACTGTGACTGGCGGATCAATGTATCGGAAGACTGCAATCTCTGATGTGTGCTGCTAGTCCCATGCTCCCCAACGAGTCCTGCGTTACTGAGCAGCGCTGCTCGACACCCACCGACACATTAAATAACTGCTCGGCCTCTCCTCTCCGCTGCTTAGAATAAAGTGCTATGAAGAAAATGTTTGTGTTTTTATTATGCTAAAGTATGAACTGATATTCACTACAAAAACAAGATTATTCAGTTAATATTTTGTTTTTTAAACTGAAGAAACGTTCTGAATCATGCGTAGCCTTAATCCGCTGAGAGAAGGCTTGCGACTGGGGAGGGGGCTTTCACTGTGCAGGATGCATCTTAAGCCAGGAGAGCAGGTCCTGCTGACCGAAGATAGCAGAACACCTCGAAACTCGGCTGATGATGCATACGCTTTGTACCACTGCCCCCTGGTGTTTACTCGCTGTAATATACTGGCAGTGCTTCGAAGTGGTTTTGTTCAATCTGGTTTTGATCGATAGAAATGATGTAACATTCCTACTTTACAAAGAGTTTTTTATTAAATGCAAGAAATCATTTCATTCACAGCCCTGTAAATATTTCCTTGAACCACAGTATTCTCAAAGTGAATTAATGTGTAATACTTCAGTTAATAACTGAACGGTGCATTACCCTTTACCTAAAACGCTGTGGATAAAACCTTGGTGAAAGACACGATAGAATCCACTGGTGCCATGGCACAGTGTGTTCAAATACCGCCATGGCACAGTGTGTTCAGGTACCGCCATGGCACAGTGTGTTCAAATACCGCCATGGCACAGTGTGTTCAGGTACCGCCATGGCACAGTGTGTTCAGGTACCGCCATGGCACAGTGTGTTCAGGTACCTCCATGGCACAGTGTGTTCAAATACCACCATGGCACAGTGTGTTCAAATACCGCCATGGCACAGTGTGTTCAAATACCGCCATGGCACAGTGTGTTCAGGTACCTCCATGGCACAGTGTGTTCAAATACCGCCATGGCACAGTGTGTTCAAATACCGCCATGGCACAGTGTGTTCAGGTACCGCCATGGCACAGTGTGTTCAGGTACCTCCATGGCACAGTGTGTTCAAATACCACCATGGCACAGTGTGTTCAAATACCGCCATGGCACAGTGTGTTCAAATACCGCCATGGCACAGTGTGTTCAAATACCGCCATGGCACAGTGTGTTCAGGTACCTCCATGGCACAGTGTGTTCAAATACCACCATGGCACAGTGTGTTCAAATATCTCCATGGCACAGTGTGTTCAAATACCACCATGGCACAGTGTGCTCAAATACCGCCATGGCACAGTGTGTTCAAATACCACCATGGCACAGTGTGCTCAAATACCGCCATGGCACAGTGTGTTCAAATACCACCATGGCACAGTGTGTTCAAATACCACCATGGCACAGTGTGCTCAAATATCTCCATGGCACAGTGTGTTCAAATACCACCATGGCACAGTGTGCTCAAATACCGCCATGGCACAGTGTGTTCAAATACCACCATGGCACAGTGTGCTCAAATACCGCCATGGCACAGTGTGTTCAGGTACCTCCATGGCACAGTGTGTTCAAATACCGCCATGGCACAGTGTGTTCTGGTACCTCCATGGCACAGTGTGTTCAAATACCGCCATGGCACAGTGTGTTCAAGTACCACCATGGCACAGTGTGTTCAGGTACCTCCATGGCACAGTGTGTTCAAGTACCGCCATGGCACAGTGTGTTCTGGTACCTCCATGGCACAGTGTGTTCAGGTACCTCCATGGCACAGTGTGTTCAAGGTACCGCCATGGCACAGTGTGTTCAGGTACCTCCATGGCACAGTGTGTTCAGGTACCGGCATGGCACAGTGTGCTCAAATACCGCCATGACACTGAGGCCAGTGTCGGGAGCGGAGAGAGCAGCAGCACAGTGAGTAGTTAAACTCACTTTCGCAGGCTTTTTTTCAGAGGCTTACCAATCTCACAGACCGGCGGCGGCGTTCCAGATCCACGTCACAATTCAAAAAGTGACACGGACAAGAGGAAGCAGCTGATTGGGTGAGTACGGCCAGGTGAATATTTATACTACTCTGTAGTTTGACAGTTAAGGTTAATAGTTTATAAAGTTTAGTAGGTCCTAATTTTTGTGGTTATAGTTTCTAAGGTCTCTGTTGTGTAGCAGGGAGTGCTAGTATACAAGGTCCCTTGAGTATATCATTTAATTGTAGTGTAATTTGTGGTATTGATTTGAGTTAATTTAAATTAATTAAAGGATAAGTCATGGCAGCACAGCTCAGCCCCGTGGCATGCTCCTCCTGCACTATGTGGGAAATCAGGGACACTTCCTGTGTCCCTGTTGACCATGTGTGCGGGAAGTGTATCCAGCTGCAGCTACTGGCAGACCGCAATGCGGCGCTGGAGCTGCGAATGGATGCATACTGGAGCATTCGCGATGCTGAGGAGATTGTGGATAGCACGTTTAGGGAGTTGGTCACACCGCAGGTAAAGGCTGCACAGGCAGGAAGGGAATGGGTGACCACCAGGCAGAGTAGTAGGCGTAGGCAGGGGTCCCCTGTGGACATCCCCCTCTCAAACAGATATACCACTTTGGATATTGTTGAGGGAGATGGCTTATCGGGGGAAGGCAGCAGCAACCAACTTCCTGGCACCATGGGTGGTTCTGCTGCACAGGACGGGAGGAAAAAGAGCGGGAAAGCTATAGTGATAGGGGATTCTATTGTAAGGGGAATAGATAGCCGTTTCTGCAGCCGCAAGCGAGACTCCAGGATGGTATGTTGCCTCCCTGGTGCAAGGGTCAAGGATGTCTTGGAGCGGCTGCATGGCATTCTGGAGGGGGAGGGTGAACAGCCAGTTGTCGTGATGCATATAGGTACCAACGATATAGGTAAAAAACGGGATGAGGTCCTAAAAGCTGAATATAGGGAGTTAGGAGGTAAATTAAAAAATAGGACCTCAAAGGTAGTAATCTCAGGATTGCTACCGGTGCCACGTGCTAGTCAGAGTAGAAATAGAAGGATATTTCAGATGAATACGTGGCTAGAGGAATGGTGCAAGGGGGAGGGATTCAAATTCCTGGGACATTGGAACCGGTTCTGGGGGAGGTGGGACCAGTACAAACTGGATGGTTTGCACCTGGGCAGGACCGGGACCAATGTCCTAGGGGGAGTGTTTGCTAGTGCTGTTGGGAAGGGTTTCAAATAAAATGGCAGGGGGTTGGGAACCTGTACAGGGAAACAGAGGAAAGGGAAGCAAGGATAGAAGCAAAAGACAGGAAGGAGAAAAGCAAAAGTGGAAGGCAGAGAAATCAAGGGTGTAAATCAAACAGGGCTACAGTAAATAATAATTCTAAAAGGACTAAGAGTGTTAAAAAAACAAGCCTGAAGGCTTTGTGTCTTAATGCGAGGAGCATTCGTAATAAGGTGGATGAATTAGCTGCGCAAATAGATGTAAACGGATATGATATAATTGGGATTACGGAGACATGGCTCCAGGGTGACCAAGGCTGGGAATTCAACATCCAGGGGTATTCAATATTCAGGAAGGACAGACAAAAAGGAAAAGGAGGTGGGGTAGCATTGCTGGTTAAAGAGGAGATTAACACAATAGTAAGGAAGGACATTAGCTCTGATGATGTGGAATCTGTATGGGTAGAGCTGAGAAATACCATGGGGCAGAAAACGTTAGTGGGAGTTGTATACAGACCCCCAAACAGTAATGCTGAGGTTGGGGATGGCATTAAACGGAAAATTAGAGACGCGTGCAATAAGGGCACAGCAGTTATCATGGGTGACTTTAATCTACATATAGATTGGGCTAACCAAATTAGTAACAATACTGTGGAGGAGGAATTCCTAGAGTGTATACGGGATGGTTTCCTGGACCAATATGTCGAGGAACCAACTAGAGACCAGGCCATCTTAGACTGGGTATTATGTAATGAGAAAGGATTAATTAGCAATCTTGTTGTGCGAGGCCCCTTGGGGAGGAGCGATCATAATATGATAGATATCTTCATTAAGATGGAGAGTGAAGTAGTTGACTCAGAGACTAGGGTCCTGAATTTAAATAAAGGAAACTACGATGGTATGAGGCGCGAGTTGGCTAGGGTGGATTGGGGAGCGTTACTTAAAGGGTTGATGGTGGATAGGCAATGGCAAACATTTAAAGATCGCATGGATGAACTACAGAATTTGTTCATCCCTGTTTGGCATAAAAATAAAACAAAAAAGGTGACTCAACCGTGGCTGACAAGGGAAATTAGGGATAGCATAAGATCCAAGGAGAGGACATATAAATTGGCCAGAAAAAGCAGCAAACCTGAGGATTGGGAGCAGTTCAGGATTCAGCAAAGGAGGACAAAGGGATTAATTAAGAGGGGGGAAATAGAATATGAGAGTAAGCTTGCAGGGAACATAAAAACTGACTGTAAAAGCTTCTATAGATATGTGAAGAGAAAAAGATTGGTGAAGTCAAGCGTAGGTCCCTTGCAGTCAGAATCTGGGGAATTTATAATGGGGAACAAAGAAATGGCTGACGAATTAAATACATACTTTGGTTCTGTCTTCACAAACGAGGACACAAATAAACTCCCAGAGATGTCGGGGAACATAGGGTCTAATGAGAGGGAGGAATTGAATGAAATCAGTATTTGTAGGGAAATGGTGTTAGGGAAATTGACGGGATTGAAGGCCGATAAATCCCAAGGGCCTGATAATCTACATCCCAGGGTACTTAAGGAAGTGGCCCTAGAAATAGTAGATGCATTGCTGGTCATCTTTCAAAATTCTATAAACTCTGGAACAGTTCCCATGGATTGGAGGGTAGCTAATGTAACCCCACTATTTAAAAAAAGGTGGTAGAGAAAAAACGGGGAATTATAGACCGGTAAGCCTGACATCGGTAGTGGGGAAAATGCTAGAGTCCATTATAAAAGATGTAATAGCAGAGCACTTGGAAAACAGTGACAGGATCGGACAAAGTCAACATGGATTTACAAAAGGGAAATCATGCCTGACTAATCTACTGGAATTTTTTGAGGATGTAACTGGTAGAATAGATAAGGGAGAAACAGTGGATGTGGTGTATTTGGACTTTCAGAAGGCTTTCGATAAGGTCCTGCAGAAGAGATTAGCATGCAAAGTTAAAGCACACGGGATTGGGGGCGAGGTACTGATTTGGATAGAGAACTGGTTGGCAGACAGAAAGCAAAGAGTTGGAATAAACGGGTCTTTTTCCGAGTGGCTGGCAGTGACTAGTGGGGTACCGCAGGGATCGGTGCTAGGACCCCAGCTATTCACAATATATATTAATGATCTAGACGAGGGAACAAGATGTAATATCTCCAAGTTTGCAGATGACACAAAGCTGGGTGGGCGTGTGTGCTGTGAGGAGGATGCAGAGAAACTCCAGTGTGATTTGGACAGGTTGGGTGATTGGGCAGATGCAGTATAATGTGGATAAATGCGAGGTTATCCATTTTGGTGACAAAAACAGGAAGACAGATTATTATCTGAACGGCAATAGATTGGGAAAAGGGGAAGTGCAACGAGATCTGGGAGTCCTTGTGCACCAGTCGCTGAAGGTAAGCATGCAGGTGCAGCAGGCGGTTAAGAAGGCAAATGGTATGTTGGCCTTCATAGCGAGAGGATTCGAGTACAGGAGCAAGGATGTCTTGCTGCAGTTGTACAGGGCCTTGGTGAGACCACACCTTGAGTATTGTGTGCAGTTTTGGTCGCTTTATCTGAGGAAGGATGTTCTTGCCATGGAGGGAGTGCAGCGAAGATTCACCAGACTGATACCTGGGATGGCAGGAATGACGTATGAAGAGAGATTGGGTCGATTAGGCTTATATTCGCTAGAGTTTCGAAGAATGAGAGGGGATCTCACTGAAACTTATAAAATTCTAACAGGACTAGACAGACTAGATGCAGGAAGGATGTTCCCGATGGCGGGGGAGTCCAGAACCAGAGGTCACAGTCTAAGGATAAGGGGTAAGCCATTTAGGACTGAGATGAGGAGGAATTTCTTCACCCAGAGAGTGGTGAACCTGTGGAATTCTCTACCACAGTAGGCAGTTGAGGCCAATTCATTAAATATATTCAAGAAGGAGATAGATATATTTCTTAAGGCTAAAGGGATCAAGGGATATGGGGAGAAAGCAGGGACAGGGTACTGAATTTGGATGATCAGCCATGATCTCATTAAATGGCGGAGCAGGCTCGAGGGGCCGAATGGCCTACTCCAGCTCCTATCTTCTATGCTTCATGGCACAGTGTGTCCAGGTACCGCCAGGGCACAGTGTGTCCAGGTACCGCCATGGCACAGTGTGTCCAGGTACCGCCAGGGCACAGTGTGTCCAGGTACCGCCATGGCACAGTGTGTCCAGGTACCGCCAGGGCACAGTGTGTCCAGGTACCGCCATGGCACAGTGTGTCCAGGTACCGCCATGGCACAGTGTGTCCAGGTACCGCCAGGGCACAGTGTGTCCAGGTACCGCCATGGCACAGTGTGTCCAGGTACCGCCAGGGCACAGTGTGTCCAGGTACCGCCATGGCACAGTGTGTCCAGGTACCGCCATGGCACAGTGTGTCCAGGTACCGCCAGGGCACAGTGTGTCCAGGTACCGCCATGGCACAGTGTGTCCAGGTACCGCCATGGTACAGTGTGTCCAGGTACCGCCAGGGCACAGTGTGTCCAGGTACCGCCATGGAACCGTGTGTCCAGGTACCGCCATGGCACAGTGTGTCCAGCTACCGCCATGGAACCGTGTGTCCAGGTACCGCCAGGGCACAGTGTGTCCAGGTACCGCCATGGAACCGTGTGTCCAGGTACCGCCAGGGCACAGTGTGTCCAGGTACCGCCATGGAACCGTGTGTCCAGGTACCGCCATGGCACAGTGTGTCCAGCTACCGCCATGGAACCGTGTGTCCAGGTACTGCCATGGCACCGTACGTCCAGGTACCGCCATGGAACCGTGTGTCCAGATACCGGTATGGCACAGTGTGTCCAGGTACCGCCATGGCACAGTGTGTCCAGGTACCGCCAGGGCACAGTGTGTCCAGGTACCGCCATGGAACCGTGTGTCCAGGTACCGCCAGGGCACAGTGTGTCCAGATACCGCCATGGAACCGTGTGTCCAGGTACTGCCATGGCACCGTACGTCCAGGTACCGCCATGGAACCGTGTGTCCAGATACCGGTATGGCACAGTGCGTCCAGGTACTGCCATGGCACCGTACGTCCAGGTACCGCCATGGCACCGTGCGTCCAGGTACCGCCATGGCACCGTGTGTCCAGGTACCGCCATGGCACAGAGTGTTCAGGTACCGCTAGGGCACAGTGTGTCCAGGTACCGCCATGGAACCGTGTGTCCAGATACCGCCAGGGCACAGTGTGTCCAGGTACCGCCATGGAACCGTGTGTCCAGATACCGCCATGGAACCGTGTGTCCAGGTACCGCCATTGAACCGTGTGTCCAGGTACCGCCATTGAACCGTGTGTCCAGATACCGCCATTGAACCGTGTGTCCAGATACCGGTATGGCACAGTGCGTCCAGGTACTGCCATGGCACCGTGCGTCCAGGTACCGCCATGGCACCGTGTGTCCAGGTACCGCCATGGCACAGTGCGTTCAGGTACCGCCAGGGCACAGTGTATCCAGGTACCGCCATGGCACAGTGTGTCCAGGTACCGCCATGGCACAGTGTGTCCAGGTACCGCCAGGGCACAGTGTGTCCAGGTACCGCCAGGGCACAGTGTGTCCAGGTACCGCCAGGGCACAGTGTGTCCAGGTACCGCCAGGGCACAGTGTGTCCAGGTACCGCCAGGGCACAGTGTGTCCAGGTACCGCCATGGCACAGTGTGTCCAGGTACCGCCATGGCACAGTGTGTTCAGATACCGCCATGGCACAGTGTGTTCAGGTACCGCCATGGCACAGTGTGTCCAGATACCGCCATGGCACAGTGTGTTCAGGTACCGCCATGGCACAGTGTGTCCAGGTACCGCCAGGGCACAGTGTGTCCAGGTACCGCCATGGCACAGTGTGTTCAGGTACCGCCAGGGCACAGTGTGTCCAGGTACCGCCATGGCACAGTGTGTCCAGGTACCGCCATGGCACAGTGTGTCCAGGTACCGCCATGGCACAGTGTGTTCAGATACCGCCAGGGCACAGTGTGTTCAGATACCGCCAGGGCACAGTGTGTTCAGGTACCGCCATGGCACAGTGTGTTCAGGTACCGCCAGGGCACAGTGTGTCCAGGTACCGCCATGGCACAGTGTGTTCAGATACCGCCAGGGCACAGTGTGTCCAGGTACCGCCATGGCACAGTGTGTTCAGGTACCGCCAGGGCACAGTGTGTCCAGGTACCGCCATGGCACAGTGTGTTCAGGTACCGCCAGGGCACAGTGTGTCCAGGTACCGCCATGGCACAGTGTGTCCAGGTACCGCCAGGGCACAGTGTGTCCAGGTACCGCCATGGCACAGTGTGTCCAGGTACCGCCAGGGCACAGTGTGTCCAGGTACCGCCATGGCACAGTGTGTCCAGGTACCGCCAGGGCACAGTGTGTCCAGGTACCGCCATGGCACAGTGTGTCCAGGTACCGCCAGGGCACAGTGTGTTCAGATACCGCCAGGGCACAGTGTGTCCAGGTACCGCCATGGCACAGTGTGTCCAGGTACCGCCAGGGCACAGTGTGTCCAGGTACCGCCATGGCACAGTGTGTTCAGATACCGCCATGGCACAGTGCACTTATTTCATGACTGTTTGTGGGACCTTGTTGTGCACAAATTGGCTGCTGTCTTTCCTACATTACAACAGTGCCTACACTTCAAAAGTACTTTGTTGGCTGTAAAGCATTTTGGGACATCCTGAGGTTGTGAAAGGCGCTGTAAAAATACAAGTTACGTCGGATTACATAGGATATATGGCACAGAAACAGGCCATTCAGCCCAACCAGTCCATGCCGGCATTTATGCTCCACTCACGCCTCCTCCTGTCTTTCCTCATCTAAATCTATCAGCATAACCCTCTGTTCCCTTTTCCCTCATATGCTTGTCTAGCCTCCCCTTAAATGTATCTGTACTATTCGTTTCAACCACTCCCTGTGGTAGCGAGTTCCACATTCTCACCACTTTCTGGGTAAAGAAGTTTTTTCTGAATTCCCTATTGGATTTCTTGGTGACTATCTTATATTGATTCTCTCTGTATCCACTCTATCAAAACCTTTCATAATTTTAAAGACCTCTATTAGGTCACCCCTCAGCCTTCTCTTTTCAAGAGAAAAGAGATCCTTTCCTGATAAGTCGTAGATAGATAGTTCTTCCTTTCCCTGACGTGTCTGCCCAACTCACTCATGGAAGTCCAGGAGGATGAGGGGAGAAAAACCAGGAAAACATCAAAACGTACAAGTTTCTGTGTCACTTTTTGTTTTTTTAAATGTCAGTCATTTCCTACAATTGTGTGTGCAGCAATGGCTGCTGTACCTATTCATCCAAATTCATGAATATTAACAATGTGAAAGTAGGATCCCCATCACTTGAACACAGCACCGTTGCAGCACAAGCTGTCCATATCATTCTCACTGACCTCACAATCTGCCCGCGAGGAATTAACCTCGAAACAATCTCAAGGGGGCCCGGCAATTAGACCTCCTGGACCCAGCGGGAGACGTCACGTTACACACTGTCACAGCTCAGCAGCAGAAGGCATCATTTGTTAAGTGTTATAACCCCCCGATTCTGATAAAACAGAGCGGCCTCCAACTTACTGTGAGCACACGAGGTCCACTCGCATTTTGTGAAAACTCTACTCCAGTGAGTGGAATCATAGTTCTGCCAGTTCCATACAGATGGCGCAGTGTGGAGTGCACAACAAGGGCTGTCATTGCCCGGGTAAAATGAGTCATAGGTTAGTGTACACGATTTATAATCGGAAATGTCCAAACTGCGTCAGCAACAGTCTGTGTAGATAAACTATTCCAACCCTTGCATTCAAATTCATGAATATCGACTCAGTGTGAAAATAGGATTGCAACTGACCGACCACAGCATGTATCGCAGCTTTTACAACACAGACCTTCCCAGACAGCCAACATTAGTGGTTCTGACACACAGGTTCGGAGCAGGCTGCCCCTGACATTGAACCTGACCCAAACCACACGGTATCCCTTTGGTACAATGTTAAGAATTACACCTCAAAAAAAAATCACTCGCACAGTTCAGACAACCAACATCACTAAAAAAACAGATTATCTGGTCATTATCACATTGCTGTTTGTGGGAGCTTGCTGTGCGCAAATTGGCTGCCGTGTTTCCTACATTGCAACAGTGACTCCACTTCTAAAAGTACTTCATTGGCTGTGAAGCGCTTTGGGACGTCCTGGGGTTGTGAATGACGCTATAGAAATGCAAGGCTTTCTCTCTGTTAGCGCAACATCCTTCTTTTCAGGCAGGTTCTGGGCTCCGAAGCAGTGAGAAGCTAGTCCCGGTCTTTGTCGACAAAATGAAAATACGACTAGAAAAAAAAACAGTGCAAGAAGTCATTCCCCCGCTGCAGAAACTCTCCACACACTTCAGGCTCAGAAACTCCTCACTTCCGTGTGTCTTGGCTGATCCTGACCAGAGCTGCGCCTTGTGATTCTCAGTCCGACTTACCCCGCGTGCTCCGCCAGGGTAAAAGCCTGAATCTCAGAGCTGCAGCACCATTGCCCTCATTATCATTTTTTTTTTAATTTAATTTGTTCCTGGGATGTGGGCGTCGCTGGCAAGGCCAGCATTTATTGCCCATTCCTAGTTGCCCTTGTGAAGGTGGTGGTGAGCCGCCTTCTTGAACCGCTGCAGTCCGTGTGGTGACGGTACTCGCACAGTGCTGTTAGGGAGGGAGTTTCAGGATTTTGACCCAACGACGATGAAGGATCGGTGATATATTTCCAAGTCAGGATGGTGTGTGACTTGGAGGGGAACTTGGAGGTGGTGGTGTTCCCATGCGCCTGCTGCCCTTGTCCTTCTAGGTGGAAGAGGTCACGGGTTTGGGAGGTGCTGCCGAAGAAGGCTTGGCAAGTTGCTGCAGTGCATCTTGTAGATGGTACACACTGCAGCCACGGCACGCCAGTGGTGGAGGGAGTGAATGTTTAAGGTGGTGGATGGGGTGCCAATCAAGCGGGCTGCTTTGTCCTGGATGGTATCGAGCTTATTGAGTGTTGTTGGAGCTGCACTCATCCAGGCAAGTGGAGAGTATTCCATCACCCTCCTGACTTGTGCCTTGTAGATGGTGGAAAGGCTTTGGGGAGTCAGGAGGTGAGACACTCGCCGCAGAATACCTAGCCTCTGACCTGCTAATGAGATCACGGGACTCGCTGGACAGATCGCAGAAAGGGCCAAAAAGCACCAGGGCAAGTCGGGGGGGGGGGGGCGGGATCAATCTCCAGGCGGAAAACCAGTGTAAACAGCTTCCTCTTGCCCCATTTTGCTACCACACAAAAAGTTGCTTGCCCTGATTATGTGCTAAAATTACATTGAAAATTGCATGGATATTCTAGACTAGGAACTTTACTGGGGTAAGTGGTAGTTACTGTAAAGACCGGAATTCCTCAGTACAATGAAACTCGCTTCATGCTGGATGCCAATTTTAAGTCACGAACAAAATCTCCAGCCAATGCCTGCTCGTGCAGTCTACAGAATTTCCCCGATTTTATATTATAAATGGGGCCCATTTAACTCTCACAAAACGTTATAGAACTCGAGCAAACCGCAACTAGCCTGAATCTATGACTCAAACATATCTAACCCTCTTCGTAAACGTCAATTTGGCAACTTGTATCCAATTACTTTTATGAATAGCCCCACATATTACCTTAGCACCTCACCATTATTGACCCTGGACCTAAAGCATAAATCACCTGCTATGCAGTACATCTAGAATCAATCTCTTCTCTTTCGCGCTCACACATATGTCTTTATTTCAGATTCTTGCGGTATCTCGAACGTTCCATTGCTCATAATAAATCCAACCGGCTTTCCATTTCTAGGCATTTAATTTCAAGGTCCGTTTCCAACTTTAAAAAGTGAGTTTGGCCAACACTAGCAAAATTTTTTTAAACAGAAAGAATCAAACCATTTCAAGAAATTGATCGACTTTGATGCTTTTTTAATAACTTCTTTGAGAAGTTACGGAACCCAGCAGTACAAGAGAGCTGTATTAATGTATACATTTGAAACGGCAGAGGCCCAAGCCGAATGACTGCCACTGCTCATTAATCCGATTACTTTGCACTGTCAGATTTAACCGTTAGTCTCAAACGTCATTGGGGGAAACTGCTTTTGAGGGTCACTGAACTAAGTGACCTCTCAAAACCAGGAGCTTGCAAATTTTCATCTCCAAAATAAAATGGCTGCCTTCCTATTTTTATACTTTGACACTTTAAAGTGTGGCAGCCACTCTCAAAACCCACATATGCTTTTTTCCCCAAAGTGGTTCTGATGGTGATTCGCCCTCCCCCTTAAAACTATTTTTCTAGGTACACTTAATACCGTACCATTGTCTGGCAAGTTGAGTATGAAAATAAGGAGGGCACAAAGATAAGAAGGCTAAGAAGAGAGGGGTGGGAGGGAAAGAGAGAGAGGGGGGGAAGAGAGAGAGGGGGGAGAGAGAGAGAGAGAGAGAGAGGGGGAAGAGAGAGAGAGAGGGAAGAGAGAGAGAGAGGGGGGGAAGAGAGAGAGAGAGGGGGGGGAAGAGAGAGAGAGAGGGGGGGAAGAGAGAGAGAGAGGGGGGGGAAGAGAGAGAGAGATGGGGGGGAAGAGAGAGAGAGATGGGGGGGAAGAGAGAGAGAGAGGGGGGGAAGAGAGAGAGAGAGGGGGGAAGAGAGAGAGAGAGGGGGGAAGAGAGAGAGAGAGGGGGAAGAGAGAGAGAGGGGGAAGAGAGAGAGAGAGGGGAAGAGAGAGAGAGAGAGGGGGAAGAGAGAGAGGGGAGAGGGGGAAGAGAGAGAGGGGAGGGGGGAAGAGAGAGAGGGGAGGGGGGAAGAGAGACAGGGGAGGGGGAAGAGAGACAGGGGAGGGGGAAGAGAGAGAGGGGAGGGGGAAGAGAGAGAGGGGAGGGGGGAAGAGAGAGCGGGGAGGGGGGAAGAGAGAGCGGGGAGGGGGAAGAGAGCGCGGGGAGGGGGAAGAGAGCGCGGGGAGGGGGAAGAGAGGGGGGAGAGAGAGAGGGGGAAGAGAGAGAGAGGGGGGGAAGAGAGAGAGAGGGGGGGAAGAGAGAGAGAGGGGGGAAGAGAGAGAGAGGGGGGAAGAGAGAGAGAGGGGGGAGAGAGAGAGAGGGGGAAGAGAGAGAGAGGGGGAAGAGAGAGAGAGGGGGAAGAGAGAGAGAGGGGGAAGAGAGAGAGGGGGAAGAGAGAGAGGGGGAAGAGAGAGAGGGGAAGAGAGAGAGGGGGAAGAGAGAGGGGGAAGAGAGAGGGGGAAGAGAGAGGGGGAAGAGAGAGGGGGAAGAGAGAGGGGGAAGAGAGAGGGGGAAGAGAGAGGGGGTAGAGAGAGAGGGGGAAGAGAGAGAGGGGGAAGAGAGAGAGGGGGAGAGGGGGGGAGAGGGGGTGAGAGGGGGGAGAGGGGGGAAGAGGGGGGAGAGGGGGGGGAGAGGGGGGAGAGAGGGGGGAGAGAGGGGAGAAGGGGGAAGAGAGAGAGAGGGGGGAGGGGGGGAGAGGGGGGGAAGAGAGAGAGGGGAAGAGAGAGAGGGGAAGAGAGAGAGGGGGAAGAGAGAGACGGGGGAGAGGGGGGGAGAGGGGGGGAGAGGGGGGGAGAGGGGGGGAGAGGGGGGGAGAGGGGGGGAGAGGGGGAGAGGGGGGGGAGGGGGGAGAGGGGGGGAGAGGGGGGGAGAGAGAGAGTGGGGGAGGGGGAAGAGAGAGAGAGGGGGAGGGGGAAGAGAGAGAGAGAGGGGGGAAAGGGGGGAAGAGAGAGAGGGGGTGGAAGAGAGAGAGAGAGGGGGGGAAGAGAGAGAGTGGGGGGAAGAGAGAGAGGGGGGGAAGAGAGAGAGAGGGGGAAGAGAGAGAGAGGGGGGAAGAGAGAGGGGGGGAAGAGAGGGGGGGAAGAGGGAGGGGGGAAGAGGGAGGGGGGAAGAGGGAGGGGGGGAAGAGAGAGAGGGGGAAGAGAGAGGGGGGGAGAGAGGGGGGCAAGAGAGAGGGGGCAAGAGAGAGGAGGGGCAAGAGAGAGAGGAGGGGGAAGAGAGAGAGGGGGAAGAGAGAGAGGGGGAAGAGAGAGAGGGGGAGAGAGAGAGGGGAAGAGAGGGAGGGAAGAGAGGGAGGGAAGAGGGGGGAGGGAGGGGGGAGGGAGGGGGGAGGGAGGGGGGGAGAGGGGGGAAGAGGGGGTGGAGAGGGGGGGAGAGAGAGAGAGAGAGAGAGAGAGAGTTGGCAGAGTGAGGCAGGGGAGCGAGAGAGGTGAGAGAGTGGGGGAGAGAGGTGGAGGGGAGAGAGAGAGAGGGGGGAGAGGGAGAGGTGGGGGAGAAAGGCAGGGCAGAGAGAGAGCAGGCGGGAGAAAAAAACACTATAATCTCATAATTCACTTCAAAGTATCAAGGCCAAACATTGTCTGTGACAGTCTGTGCCTGCTTACTTCCAAATAAACCTATTACAATTTTCCTATGTGTTACATTGTACAATCTAATCCAATTCAGATCTATTGATCTAAACTCTGCTCTGAAGCATGATGTTGTTCAGTGGACAGTGTCAGACCACCCACCTGAGATGCCCTCTGGTGTGTCAAGACAGGATGGGAAAATGGTGTAGACAGGGTCCTAATCGAAGTGTTTTCACCAGCTTGATTCGAATCAATTTGCTTCTGGGTTTGCTTTTGACCAGTATCAGGAAGTGAGAGGTTTGGCTCCAATCAAACACTGCCGCAAATTAATTTGCACCCTTTGTGCTGTCCAGTTGATTCAAAACAGCTGCATGTTCGAAAACAACAGACAGGGCTTTATAAACCTAAAACCAGGGGGGGTTTCAGCCAACGTGCAATACATCACCAGTAATTCTATACTGGGATGGTAAGCTGTGCCTTATGGACCAGTTCAAGAATCCCATACTGTAAAGAAATGGCAGCTGTACTGAAGTTCGGCTTCTTTCAGTAATTAGGAAGCCTGGGGCCAAATTAGCGCCCACCTACATATCTTAACTCAGATATTTGTATGCTAGAAACTTTAAAATAGCAGGGCTATGGGGAAAGAGCAGGGGGAGTGGGTCTAATTGGTGAGCTCTTTCAAAGAGCCGGCACAGGCAGGATGGGCCGAATGGCCTCCTTCTGTGCTGTATCATTCTATGATTCTATAAACTTTTACGAGTGCCCTTACAGCACAGACAATAATGGAATTTCTGACTAATATGATCAGTTAAAAGGCGCATTCCTTGAAGGTGCCATGAATGGTGGGGTATGGGTTTGTGGCTACTTCCATCACACAGTAAGTTTCCTCCATGGCGGTCTTGTTAACAAGGGAGGGCAGAGAGCGGAGACCATCCGCTCACCCCGAGGAGGGGAGAAATAAACAACTGGTAATCCGGAGCTGGTCTCACATACCTGCCAATGGCAGTGATGAAGGGACACTGGCAGAGCCCAGCTGGATGAGGGGGTGTGCTACGGTGAGATTTTAGTTTAAAAGAGGGACAACAGAAGAAAATAATTTACAAAGAAAAAAAAAAGCGGCATTTCTTCCCGGATCTTAATTCAGGTTCCATTTTGTAAACTATTCCCATCGGTTTCTGAAAGTTTTCATGTTGAGAGTTGGTGCCAATTTATTTTAAGAGTCGGAAAGAGCCATTGATCCTGGACAGATGCCATGATACCCTCCATCACAAGCTCTTTACATTCTCACTGACTGCTGATTTGTGCTCCGACACACACTCGATCCTATTTCCTCCCCCCTCCACCCCAAACTTGTTGCCCATCCACCCTCACTGACCACCTCCTTTTCAAATCTGTCAGCTATCACTTCATAACTGACCACTGGCTCCGTGATTTCGTTCATCGAGTGGAGAAGACATACAGGCTGGGCTGAGATGAATTAGCTGTGATGAATTCATCCGGGATGAATTAGCGGGTTGCAACTGGGGAACCTAGGGATACTACAGCTGGGTTAGGTTCACATATGAAGAATGGGCAGTCTGGAAGGCTGCAGCGCCCACGGAACTGAACCCCAGCACAAGTCGCACAAAGCAAATTGGGGCACCAGGGGGGGTGGGGGGGGAGGGGAAAGCACCTGGTGCAACAGAAACTTGGTGTAGTGACCAACGTAACCATGTTAAACTGAGATTTTGAGGGGGAAAGCTGTTAAAAGACAGAATTACATTTATCTTCTTCAGAACCGAGGGTGACTTGCTTCCACACTAAAAATGAGTTCTCGGGTGACTGATGCGTCCAATGCAGGACCTACAGTCTCTGTCGCTGTTGGGGTTGTCCATGAGGCTCCTGACGTTCCAGGTCCCGAACTTCATTTTAAAGGGTGGAAGATGCCTGTGCGTGAATTCTTTTAACGTGGGGTGGCCGTTGCACACCAGCTACCACACGGGCTTGACAGAGCAAGGTCTTGGTCCAATGGCAAGGGGATCCAAGACGATTGGAGACCAGGCTCTGCTACATCGGCCTAGCACACACACACACAAACATACTCCTACTGTCCTCCTCCCTCCTTCCCGCAGGTCCTCTCTGCCTGGGTTTCATAGGCTATAACCCACGTATCAGGAAAGGATGAACAGGCTGGGTCTCTTTTCTCTTGCATTTATATAGCACCTTTCACAACCTCAGAACGTCCCAAAGCCAATGAAGTACATTTGAAGTGTAGTCACTGTTCTAATGTAGGAAACACAGCAGCCAATTTGTTCACAGCAAGCTCCCACAAACAGCAAAGTGATAATGATCAGATAATCTGGTTTTTTTTTAGTGATGTTGATTGGGGGATAACTCCCCTGCTCTTCTTTGAAATAGTGCCATGGGATCTTTTACATCCACCTGAGAGAGGTTAACGTCTCATCCGAAAGACGGCACCTCCAACAGTGCAGCACTCCCTCAGTACTGCACAGGAGTGTCAGCCTAGATTTTTGTTCTCAAGTCTCTGAAGTGGGACTTGAACCCACAACCTTCTGGCTCACAGGCGAAAGTGCTACCCACTGAGCCAAGGCTGACACTTGACCACAAACCATGTCTGCCCAAACCACCAATATGTTAACACCTCCCTTTAACAGCAGAGCAATACGATCAGACAAATATAATTGTGGCAGCTCTTGCTGAGTTGCGACACTTACCTCAAGCGTAGGCTTGGCGTTGTGGCAAATGGACAGGACATGCGAGACTCCATTCTTTACCAAGTTGTCTTTGTCCTGGGAGTCTGTGGGGGAGAGTAAATACAAAGACCATTTTCTTAGTGACTAAACACCCAAGTAAACACAACGGCCCAGAATTTGCGGTCAGTGGCGAAGCAAAGGCATTCGCCGCTGGCCCTCAAAGAAAGCTGCCCACGAAGATGTCCCAATCTCTGTGGCAAGAAGTTTGCCTTTTTCAACGAGCAATTGAGATCAGTGTAGAATAGGGGGGAATCCCGAATGCGATGCTGTTGTGACGGCAACAAGCTGTCTAGGCAGCCAATCGCAATGCAGAATTCTCACAGACAGGGAAGCAGGAAATGAGAACCTGCTTTTATTCAGACTTTTTAAAAATGTTAGAGAGCAAAACAAAGATTGGGGCTCTCACATGGAGAAAAGATAAACTTGAAATAAATATGAACAAACTTTTAAAAAATATAATTTTTTTTAAAGTTTTTTTAAAATAGTAAAAGGAGAAAGTTGACACTCCACAAAATTAGAATTAGTTTTCCATAACGTTTGTTTAGCAGTCAATACGCTGTTAAAACCCCAGTTACACATAATCCAAAAGGGTCTCACTTTTAATGGGGAATTTAACAGCGATATTACCACGGAAAAGTCCAAGGGGGAAAAATTCAGTATCGCCCCGTTTGGGGCGCAATTATCGGCCGGGCGCAAAGATTAGCACCTGGCGCTAATTATCGCCTCCGACTGCAAACTTGACTTTTATTGCCCCTGGAGGTGATTGGAGCGCTAAATCAGGCGCTACACACCTCTCTTAAGGCGCTAACGCCGAGGAGCGAGGCGCTACCTCAGAGCACTGGCGAAGCTCATGTGATGTCAGTCAGCAATGGAACACAGACACAATGACGCCAGCCAGTTCTTAAAAGAGGTCGATCTTGCTCTCCATCCACACCCTGCTCATTGCAGCCTTGAATCTCGGCCTGGAGAGACCTGTACATCAAATCTGCTGGAAAGAACAATGGAGAGAACCAGGGAAAGAGCTCAGAGTGCAACCCCCACAATCTCTTCTAAATCGATACAAGGAAGGGCAAATCAAAATGAACCTGCAAAGTGCTGCTCAGTACCCAAAACTCCTTCACACAGCGTTGAATCTCTCCAGAAGTCTCTCTCTCTCTCTCTCAGAATGCGTGGTTCAAAAATGTCACCAACAAAAAAAGGCAGTAAGCAGTCGCCTTTAAATAGCGCTCCCCCAGTCCCTTCCTGACTGCAAAACACTCCCCTCAACCTGTTGTTGCTAGCGGCAGGCGGTAAAGCAGGGGGCGCCACTCAATATCCGCTCCGGGGCGTTGCGCACTCGAATGACGTCACGATCTGCCGGCGCAGGAGATCGTGGCGGTAGTGTTTAGCACCGCCGCAAAATGTCTAGTTAATTTCGCCGCCCCCGGGCGCTAGTTGCTTTGCGCCCCATTAGCGCCCTCTTAAGGCGCTAACGGGAGGCGCAACCAACTGAATCTTTCCCCCAAGTTTTCATCAGTTTCACTGATTTCACTGATTGCCGGCTATGGGTGGTGGGGGGGGGGGGGGGGCGGGGGAGGTGGCCACAGCACAGCAAGTGTCGGAGCAGTGAATGACTGATCGCAACTTCAGGATTTCCCCATTTCGACGCGCCTTCGCTACATAGAAACATAGAAGATAGGAGCAGGAGTAGGCCATACAGCCCCTCGAGCCTGCTCCACCATTCAATGCGATCATGGCTGATCATCCAAATTCAGTACCCTGTCCCTGCTTTCTCCCCATAAACCTTGATCCCTTTAGCCTTGAGAAATATATGTAACTCCTTCTTGAATATATTTAATGAATTGGCCTCAACTGTCTTCTGTGGTAGAGAATTCCACAGGTTCACCACTCTCTGGGTGAAGAAATTCCTCCTCATCTCAGTCCTAAATGGCTTACCACTTATCCTTAGACTGTGACCCCTGATTCTGGACTCCCCCCGCCATCGGGAACATCCTTCTTGCATCTAGTCTGTCTAGTCCTGTTAGAATTTTATAAGTTTCAATGAGATCTCCTCTCATTCTTCTAAACTCTAGCGAATACAAGCCCAATTGACCCAATCTCTCTTCAAACGTCATTCCTGCCATCCCAGGTATCAGTCTGGTGAATCTTTGCTGCACTCCCTCCATGGCAAGAACATCCTTCCTTCGATAAGGCGACCAAAACTGCACACAATACTCAAGGTGTGGTCTCACCAAGGCCCTGTACAACTGCAGCAAGACCTCCTTGCTCCTGTACTCGAATCCTCTTGCTATGAAGGCCAACATACCATTTGCCTTCTTAACCGCCTGCTGCATCTGCATGCTTACCTTCAGCGACTGGTGCACAAGGACACCCAGGTCTCGTTGCACTTCCCCTTTTCCCAATCTATTGCCGTTCAGATAATAATCTGACTTCCTGTTTTTGTCACCAAAATGGATAACCTCGCATTTATCCACATTATACTGCATCTGCCATGCATCTGCCCAACCTGTCCACATCATACTGGAGTTTCTCTGCATCCTCCTCACAGCACACACGCCCACCCAGCTTTGTGTCATCTGCAAACTGGGAGATATTACATCTAGTTCCCTCGTCTAGATCCTTAATATATATTGTGAATACCTGGGGTCCTAGCACCGATCCCTGCGGTACCCCACTAGTCACTGCCTGCCACTCGGAAAAAGACCAGTTTATTCCAACTCTTTGCTTCCTGTCTGCCAACCAGTTCTCTGTCCAAGTCAGTACCCTGCCCCCAATCTCGTGTGCTTTAACTTTGCACGCTAATCTCTTATGCTACATCCTGAAGTTGCGGTCGGTTTCAAAGGGGTAATTACAGCGAACGCTGTTAGTTCGCCGTTATTACCCACCGCATATTCCGGGCCAACATTGTGCAAAGAATAACAGAGTGAGTTAGGGTGTTGCAATTCAAGTTCTGTGTAACTGTGGGATGTTGGTACCATCCCCATTGGTGAAATCACTCCCGCGGTTATTTTACAAGAGCACACACGGCTACGTCTGTTTGTGGGGGTTTTGAACACTGATTTTTTTTACTAAAAATGAAGTGTTGATCCACTTTGAAGCAGGGCGCAGTGAAGGTAACGAGGCAAGATCAGCACGGATAACAAAAAAAACCCGCAAACACTGCGAATCTCCAAAGTGAAAAAGAGAAAATGCTGGAAATACACAGCGGATTGATAAGCTCTGGAACAGAGATATAGGGTTAGTGTTTCGGGTGGGAGCCTTTGTCAGAATGATTGGCCCCGCCTAAACGGTGGCAGAAGACAATGGGGCTGCAGACAAGTCTTCCTGTTACTCCTTGTGTATTAGCAAAAAGCTCCAAAAATAAATCACAGCAAGGAGAGAGATTCCCATTCTCTGGCACGGCTACACAGAAGGCAATGCCACTGCCTGTTCCAGTCAGGATCCTCAGCTGACCCTTTGCAGCCCTCCATTTCACTCTAAAACGACGGCTGTTACAGAATAGAAACAGCAAGAAATCATCAGAGCTCCAGAGAACAGTGCTGGCACTTCTCCGCACAGCGACCCTTCACTTCAACCTCTGTGCAGTTCATTTAAAAATTCTCTGCCTCTGTCTTTCGTTAAATCAGACGTAGAATCATAGAATAGGACAGCACAGAAGGAGGCCATTCGGCCCATCGAGTCTGCGCCGGCTTTTTCGAAGAGCAATCCAGTTAGTCCCCCTCCCCCGCTCTTTCCCCATATCCCTGCAATTTTTTTCTCCTTCAAGTATTTATTCAATTCCCTTTTGAAGACAATTCACTAGGTTAATTCCAGAGATGAGGGGGTTGACTTATGAAGAAGGGTTGAGCAGGTTGGGCCTATACTCATTGGAATTTAGAAGAATGAGAGGTGATCTTATTGAAACATATAAGATACTGAGGGGGCTCGACAAGGTAGATGCAGAGAGGATGTTTCCCCTCGTGGGGAAATCTAGAACTCGGGGGCACAGTTTCAGAATAAAGGGTCGTCCTTTTAGAACTGAGATGAGGAGGAACTTCTTCTCTCAGAGGGTCGTAAATCTGTGGATTTCTCTGCCCAGAGCTGTGGAGGCTGGGTCATTAAATACATTTAAGGTGGAGCTAGACAGATTTTTGCAAGATAAGGGAGTGAAGGGTTATGGGGAGTGGGCAGGGAAGTGGCTTTGAGCCCAAGATCAGCCATGATCTTATTGAATGGCGGAGCAGGATCGAGTGGCCAAGTGGCCTATTCCTGCTCCTATTTCTTATGTTCTTATTGAATCTGTATCCACCACCCTATCAGGCAGTGCATTCCAAATCCTAACCGCTCGTTGCGTTAAAAAAGTTTCCCCTCATGTCGCCTCTGAAATAAATGATTTTCTGTTCCTTCGTTTGTCTCCGCTCCTCTCCTGAAAGTACCGCCTCTTGCTGGGTTCCATGGGCCACAGCCACCCTCTGGTACCTCTCCCAAGTGCCCAATATTTGCGTACGGACCTATTTAACCATGGGGCCCATCTCAGCTGAGGCCGCCCTGCCCTTACCCGACAATCCATGGGCGTGCGCTTTTCAGCAGCCACTAGGTGGTATTCGGGAGCAGGAACCCCGGCTGATGTTGTTTTTCGCCTCTTGCTTAGCTCAGGGGTGCTGAGGCCAGTTGCAATATCCAAGCTCTAAAGGGGCAATTTTAAAAATGCTTCTTCATTCAAAGCAGTGAAAACAGTGCTACGAACCAAAAATAATGGAGCTTCCTAAAATGTAGGCTTGTGTTCCCTTGAGTATAGAAGGTTAAGAGACGATCTAATTGAGGTGTTTAAGATAATGAAAGGATTTAAGAGGGTCACTGGAGAGAAACTATTTCCTCTGGTGGGGGGAGTCCAGAACAAGTGGGTATAACCTTAAAATTAGAGCCAGGCCATACAGGGGCGATGTCAGGAAGCACTTCTTCACACAAAGGGTAGTGGAAATCTGGAACTCTCTTCTCCAAAAAGCTGTTGAGGCTGGGGGTCAATTGGAAATTTCAAAACTGAGATTGATACATTTTTGTTAGGTAAGGGTATTAAGGGTTACAGAACCAAAGCAGGTAGATGGAGTCAAGATACAGATCAGCCATGATCTAATTGAATGGCGGAACAGGATCGAGCGGCTGAATGGCCTCCTCCTGCTCCTATATATGGAATATAGTGGGACAGCTAAAGGGAAAAGTAACAAGGAAAAGTAAGGTATAGTCAAAAAGGGTTGAGCTCTGATTAACATCCTGTCGTTTAATCCTGACAGTTACACAATAACACTAAATATACACACAGGAAGTGCTGAAAACCTCACGGAGCAAGTGGTGAACTTTCAGACAGTGAAATATAGCTAAGGAAAGGGCCTCTGCTGTTCTGTATATACTGAGATTTCTCTTCAAGGCAATTACTATTTGTATTTGGATTTTTTTTTGAGGTCTCTCAACCAGAGGAGATAAATATCGCAGACATATTTATCAATGGAATGTGGGAGGCGACAAAGACTGATCCAAAGCTGTATGTTGTAACCAGATATTTTATTGATATATAAAATGAGGAGCTGAATTGTTTACAGTGAACCTGGTGCAGGATTATTTCGGGGATCCTGGCCTACTGACAGCCATCGGTTATATGAAGCAAGAGCAGATTGCTCTACCCGCCACCCTGCTTTAGGGACAGAAGGGAAGCCCCTGCTCTCTGGTTAGTGGTGTGTAGATTTTCCCTCCCACTGTTCTAACACATTCATTATTCTCCTTTCATAGAATCAATGAAAGATACAGCACAGAAGGAGGCCATTCGGCCCATCGTGCCTGTGCCGGCTCTTTGAAAGAGCTTTCAGACGAGTCGCACTTCGCTGCTCGTTCCTCATAACCCTGCAAAATTTTCCCTTCAAGTATTTATCCAATTCTCCTTTGAAAGTTACTATTGAATCTGTTTCCACCGCCCCTTTCAGGCAGCGCATTCCAGATCATAACAACTCGCTGCGTAAAAATAAATGTTTTCCTCATGTCGCCTCTGGTTCTTTTGCCAATGACCTTTTTTTGAGATTCCCCTCATGTGAGGTGAGCATCTCCCAGGCCACTGCAAATCCCACTTTGCCCAGGAGCCCCGTAACTTAGCACGACCGTCACTCTATGTGTTTTTAATTTTAAAAAAAGTTAAAAGCTTAACTGCAGACGGCAGCATTTGACACGTTGGACCCCCTGTGACCCACCTCATTGTCTTAGCTGTACTCTGCTGTGTCTTTGATGTAATGCCTCCCTGACGGATTGTATCTCTGCAGACACATTGTTCTCTGTCTATATATACTGTGTAATCGATTTGTATTCCCTCACTGTACCTGAAGAAGGAGCGGAGCTCCGAAAGCTCGTAATTTCAAATAAAACTGTTGGACTATAACCTGGTGTTGTGCGACTTCTCATTTTTGTCCACCCCAGTCCAACACCAGCATCTCCGCATCATGGGCACTCTGTGTCATTCTGGCAGCTCCCGTGACTGTGGCGGCAGCCAAAAAAGCAGCGATTCAAAGCTTATAATTGTAAAAGAAATTGCCTTTGGTCCATCACAATCAGCTCCGTCTTCATGGTTTAGCTCAAGCCTCCATCACAAGAGGGATCTGGCAGGATTTGCAGTGTTCACCTTTGATTGACGAGTTTGCGAAAGATAGCCCACAGCAAGTAAGGTAGCCGCAATAACATTTTTCTACCATGAAATGCATTGCATTATATTTCTCTCTCGTGTCATGTTGCTTGCAAAATTCGTGGCAACATTTTTTTTTGCAGCAATGGAAACTATTCAAAGACTCCCCACCCCTCCAGTCAGTGGTTCTCACGAGGAGGGGTGTCTGAAAACCCAAAGGCCACCTCTGTCTATTGGCTTAGCGCTTCCCTGAAATGGAGACTGGGAACTTGCCATGTGAGAAGTAATAGGCATATAAACCTCCAAGTTCTCCTCCCTAGCCCCTAGCGCCTGGGTGCGGCGCCGCCAACGCCTCCCGCAAAATTCAGCAGGAGGTTAGCGGCAGCAGTAGCCGGTAGCGCCCCATGGCGCTGCGCCTCCGGCGATGCCGTCATCGCTGTATGCAGCGCCCCGGCCGCAAACTTTGGCCGTGCCCCCTGACCTACCGCCGGACGCTATGTCCAACAGGGTCAAGGTGGTGCTTTTGCGGCCGCGGCGCCGCAAATTAAAGGGCAGGCGCCGGGCGGCCTTTTTTTTGGGGAGCCTGCCAGCACCTGCCCCCTTCCACTTCCTCATGCTGGGTGCCGGCCACGATCGGTGGTCCAGCAGGGCCCCGGTGCGTGCTGCGCTAGGCCCCTCCCCTTTAATCAGGGGAGGGAGGCCTGTAATACCGTGGCGCTGTTGCACGTATCACCGTGATATTGAATGGTAGCGCTCCAGGAAGGAGAACTGAATTGTTGCAACTTGTATAAAAACTATTATTTTAACCCAACAGTAACATTTCCAGAGGGCACTTTCTGTATTCATACCAACAAAGTTAGAAAGGAATCACTATGATACTCGATACACAATATGAATGGAAATTAAACTTCAGGGGGTTGAAACCGACATTAATAACAAGTGCGTTCTTATTTCCTCTGGTGGGGGAGTCAGCAACGGGGGAGGGGGGAGTCATCAGTACAGAAGTGTCACTGAGAGTGAGGGAAGCGGTTAGGAGAAATGTCTTTCCACGGCGGGTAGTTGTCATATGGAATGCTTTGGCACAGGGAGTGGTTGAAGCAGAGACTACTGCATCTTTTAAGGGAAAATTGGACAACTACAAGGCTGTCGGAAGAGAGCCGGGCAGCGGTATTGGTTTCGGATGGCTCGATCAAACAGCTGGCTCAGACATAATGGGCCGAATGGCCTCTTTCTGTGCGGTAAACTTCTATGGCATGAAATTCTATTGTCTGCCAACATAGGTACTGGCCATTATATTTGAAAACAGGTGATGGCTTTGTTCAAATGGCGGAAAAAAATATTTCATGAGACGTTAATACAATTTCAACCCATTTTGATAACAGGACTATATATTTAACAAGTGATAACTGCACCTACCTCTAATATTTCCAAGGTAGAGGCCATCTAAAACCTAGCAAGAGAAGAAAATATTATTAAATCAAGAATCCATTTTCTTAATCCTAACCTCACGACTAACAGCAAGCTCAAGCATACCAGTAAATTCAGCTTATCAGCAAGCTCACAGAATCATAGACTCATAGGGGGAGAAATTCGGTATCGCTCCATTTGGGGCGCAATTATTGGCAGGGCGCAAAGTTTAGCGCCTGGCGCTAATTAGCGCCTCTGACTGCAAACTTGGCTTCTATCGCCCCCGGAGGTGCTTTGAGCGCTAAATCAGGCGCTACACACCTCTCTTAAGGCGCTAACGCCGAGCAGCGAGGCACTACCTCAGAGCGCTGGCGAAGCTCATGTGATGTCAGTCAGCAATGGAACACAGACACACTGGCGTCGGCCAGTTCTTAAAGGGGAGGGTCGATCTTGCTCTCCATCCACACCCTGCTCATTGCAGCCTTGAATCTCAGCCTGGGAGAGACCTGTACATCAAATCTGCTGGAAAGAACAATGGAGAGAACCAGGGAAAGAGCTCAGAGTGCAGCCCCCATAGTCTCTTCTAAATCAATGCAAGGAAGGTCAAATCAAAATTAACCTGCAAAGTGCTCCTCAGTACCCACAACTGCTTCACACAGCGTTGAATCTCTCCAGAAGTCTCTCTCTCTCTCAGAATGCGTGGTGCAAAAATGTCGCCAATAAAAAAAGGCAGGAAGCGGTGGCCTTTAAATAGCGTTCCCCCAGTCCCTTCCCAACTGCAAAATGCTCCCCTCAACCTGTCGTTGCTAGCGGCAGGCGGTATGGCAGGGGGCGCCACTCAATATCCGGTCCGGGGCGCTACTGGGGCGTTGCACGCTCGACTGACATCATGATCTGCGGGCGCAGGAGATCGTGGCGGTAGTATTTAGCGCCGCCACAAAATGTCTGGTCAATTTCGCCACGCCCGGGCACTAGTTGCTTTGCGCCCCATTAGCGCACTCTTAGGGCGCTAACTGGAGACACAAAGCAACTGAATTTTTCCCCCATAGAATAGTACAGCACAGAAGGAGGCCATTTGGCCCATCGAGTCTGCACCAGCTCTTTCGAAAAGCAATCCACTTGGTCCCACTCCTCCGCTCTTTCCCCACATCCCTGCAATTTTTTCTCCTTCACGTGTTTATCCAATTCCCTTTTGAAGGCTACTATTGAATCTGTGTCCGCCACCCTATCAGGCAGAGCATTCCAGATCCTAGCCTGTACTCTACAGCAAGTGCGAGTCCATCAACAATAAGCTTGATGCACTGCGTGGTGTGGTACTGAGCCATACAGACCAGAACCCGCCACTGGCTTCGATTCCCAGTCTGCACTTTGTTTGCTAATCACAGATGAGACAGCACTTTGGGCGTTTTAATTGGCCTCAGCGTTCCTGGGTAAAAGGGGCGGGGGGGGGGCGGGGGGGTTTAAAAAGCACAGCCCAGAGTGTCTATTGCCATTTGCCAGCCAGTGACTCCTATGAAAGACACACGTGCATGGGTATCAGTGAAGGCTGGATCGGGTTCAACTGCGATTTCCTCTGTGGACAAGCAGACTGACAATACTCATTGCCCGGGGCTCACACATAAGGAAAGGTCACTCATTTGAGGTACCGGAGGGCTGCTGGCAGCTGCAGAGCTGATGGTGTGTGACTTGGAGGGGAACTTGGAGGTGGTGGTGTTCCCATGCTGCCCTTGTCCTTCTAGGCGGTGGAGGTCGCGGGTTTGGGAGATGCTGTCAAAGAAGCCTTGGCGAGTTGCTGCTGTGCATCCTGCGGATCGCACACACTGCAGCCATGGAGGGAGTGGGTGTTTAAGGAGGTGGATGGGCTGCCGATCAGGCGGACTTGCTTTGACCTGGATGGTATCGAGCTTCTTGAATGTTGTTGGTGCTGCACTCATCCAGGCAAGTGGAGACTACTCCATCCATTGCTAACTACAATACTGAATTCGTAATTTACATTTCTTTTAAGATAAAATGGCCAAGGCCTGTAATGCAGGACGCAACCAACCAAGATTGAAAAAGAATAGGTGAGAAAGACCATGGGCCGAAAATTGATCCCGGGACGCGAGAGTACGCACTGCGTACTCTCGCGTATTCCCACTCCAATTGCCGGTTTTCTGCATGCCCTGCGCATGCGCTGAAAACCGGCAATTGCTCTTCCGAAAAGGGGGCGGGGCCGGAGTGCATCGCGTGCGCGCTACAGGCTGCGCGCACGCTGTGCACTTCATGCTTTGGACGCGCAGGTAAGTACTGAAGATTTTGGAAATGTAAAAAGGAGGAGTAAGACCCGCTTTTAAGAAGGTAAGTAGTGAATTAAGTATTTTTTTGAATTTTTTTTTACAGGTATATCTTTTTTATAGACTTTAAAGACAGGTAAGTTTATTTTTATAACTTTTTAAAAGATTTTAAATTTTTTCAAAAATTTAATTTTTTATTTAAAATGGTTAATTTAATTAACTATACTTATTTTATTAATGTGATGGGTTTTTTTTTAAATTTAATTGAGGTTTAGCTGTTATTTTGGGGGGGTGTAAGATTCATAAGTCTCTCAGCCATGCTGTGAGACTTATGAATGGAAGATGGTGTGCTGCCATTGGCTCTAACTGAGTCACGTGATCCCACAGCTCGCACGAATTAACTACGCCGCTGGGATACGCAAGCCCAGCACAGCTGATGTCTGGAACATCAATTTCGTGCGAGCTGGATCAGAAAAAGCATAAGCGAGGTGAGACATCGCGGGAAAGGCTTACCCCCGCGGGAACAGAGCGAGATCAATTTCTGGGCCAAGAAGTTGTGGTTAGGTTTGGACACCAAGTTTGGATTTAAAAAACCTGGAAGTTATAGGAGGAAGGGGCTGCAGCAGTTCAAGAGGGCAGCTCACCACCACCTTCTCAAGGGCAATTAGGGATGGGCAATAAATGTTGGTCTTGCCTGCGACGCCCACATCCCATGAACGAATAATTTTTAAAAAGTGTGGACGGGGAAGAGGGGACGAAGGTGTTTCACACAGGTGGTCCAATGAGTCTTGCCGTTAACACAGTGGGGGTACAGGGAGGAGGCGGAGCGGGTAGAACGGCATATTTGCAGCTTAGAAGAAAATAAGCCCTAGAAATGAACCTTTAAAGTCTTGATTTCCAGTAGGTTTGTTTAAAATCTTGCCCTGCGCCTGTCCTACACAATGACTGTCTGCCTGCTGACAAATCACAGCCGCAGGAACTATCAGCACTGACGCGGCATAGAAACATAGAAACATAGAAAATAGGTACAGGAGTAGACCATTCGGTCCTTCGAGCCTGCACCGCCATTCAATGCGTTCATGGCTGAACATGCTACCTCAGTACCCCATTCCTGCTTTCTCGCCATACCCCTTGATCCCCCTAGTTGTGAGTGTTATATCTAACTCCCTTTTGAATATATTTAGCGAACTGGCCTCAACAACCTTCTGTGGAAGAGAATTCCATAGATTCACCACTCTCTGGGTGAAGAAGTTCCTCCTCAGCTCAGTCTTAAATGGCTTCCCCTTAATCCTTAGACTGTGACCCCTGGTTCTAGTTTTCCCTAACATTGGGAACATTCTGCCCGCATCTAATTTGTCTAAACCAGTCAGGATTTTAAATGTCTCTATAAGATCCCCCCTCATTCTTCTGAACTCCAGAGGATACAAGTTCAGTTGACCCAATCTTTCTTGATATGTCAGTCCGGCCATCCCAGGAATCAATCTAGTGAACCTTCGCTGCACTCCCTCAATAGCAAGAATGTCCTTCCTTAAGTTAGGAGACCAAAACTGCGCACAATACTCCAGGTGTGGCCTCACCAAGGCCCTGTACAACTGCAGCATCACCTCCCTACTCCTGTACTCAAATCCCCTTACTATGAAGGCCATCATTCCGTTTGCTTTCTTGACTGCCTGCTGCACTTGCATTCCCACCTTCAGTGACTGATGTACCATGACGCCCAGGTCTCGTTGCACCTCCCCTTTCCCTAATCTGCCACCATTCAGGTAATAGTCCGCCTCTCTATTTTTACCACCAAAGTGGATAACCTCACATTTATCCACATTGTACTTCATCTGCCATACATTTGCCCATTCACCCAACCTGTCCAAGTCACTCTGTAGCCTCTTAGCATCCTCCTCATTGTTCACACTGCCTCCCAATTTAGTGTCATCCGCAAATTTGGAGATATTACATTTAATCCCTTCGTTCAAATCATTAATATATAATGTAAACAGCTGGGGTCCCAGCACCGAACCCTGCGGTACCCCGCTGGTCACTGCCTGCCATTCTGAAAAGTACCCATTTACTCCTACTCTTTGTTTCCTGTGTGCCAACCAGTTCTCAATCCACGTCAACACATTACCCCCAATCCCATGTGCTTTAACTTTGCTCACCAATCTCTTGTGTGGAACCTTGTCGAAGGCCTTCTGAAAGTCCAAATACACCACATCTACTGGTTCCCCCCTGTCCACCCTATTGGAAACATCCTCAAAAAATTCCAGAAGATTTGTCAAGCATGATTTCCCTTTCACAAATCCATGCTGACTTGGACCTATCATGTCGCCACTTTCCAAATGGTCTGTTATGACATCTTTAATAATTGCTTCCATCATTTTACCCACGACCGATGTCAGGCTGACCGGTCTATAATTCCCTGCTTTCTCTCTCCCTCCTTTTTTAAAAAGAGGGGTTACATTGGCCACCCTCCACTCCATCGGAACTGATCCAGAGTCTAAGGAATGTTGGAAAATGATCGTCAATGCATCCACTATTTCCAAGGCCACCTCCTTAAGTACTCTGGGATGCAGACCATCAGGGCCCGGGGATTTTTCAGCCTTCAGTCCCATCAATTTCCCCAATACCTTTTCCCGACTAATAAGGATTTCCCTCAGCTCCTTCCTCTTACCAGATCCTCTGACCCCTTTTATTTCCGGCAGGTTGTGTGTGTCCTCCACAGTAAACACAGAACCAAAGTACTTGTTCAATTGATCTGCCATTTCCTTGTTCCCCATTACGACTTCCCCTGTTTCCGACTGCAGGGGACCTACGTTTGTTTTTACTAACCTCTTTCTTTTTACATATTTATGGAAGCTTTTGCAGTCCATTTTAATGTTCTCTGCAAGCTTCCTTTCATATTTTATTTTCCCTGCCCTAATCAAACCCTTCGTCCTCCTCTGCTGAGTTTTGAAGTTCTCCCAGTCCCCGGGTTTGCTGCTACTTCTGGATCTTCAGATTTTTCTCACACAGCCCACATACCTGGAGTCAGGTCTTTACTCAACAGCTGTTCACACTTGTTTCTTCTGTAAAATGACACAGACGTGAGGCGTTCTATGAATGGCTTGGCATGTACAGGAACCAGACACAGTTGGCTGGACTAATCCTTTGAGCATTAAATGCCTTTTGCATCTTTCCGGATATAATCTCCTGGTCTATCATGTAACGTGTGCAAAGGTGACTGAGTATTGCTAATGCTTAAAAGGAGGGGATTAGTCTTGGGATCAGCACTTGCATGTAAAGTACTCACTCCTGTACGTGTCCCACAACAGCAACTCTCAGAATATTCCCAACTGAAGGACTCCACCATGCAGCCCAGGAGTCATGCATTTGAACCCTGAACTTTCACACGGAAGTACTCTACTGATCAAGGGACCCCATGGAGCACATCTGCTAACATTAGCACAGAGGTTTATACCTTTCAGGTTTAAACTCTCTGTAGTTTAGAGGTGATCTCATTGAAACATGCAAGATTCTGAGGGGGGATTGACAGGGTAGATGCTGAGAGGTTGTTTGCCCTGGCTGGAGTGTCTAGAACTAGGGGGCATAGTCTCAGGATAAGGGGTCGGCCATTTAAGACCGAGATGAGGAGGAATTTCTTCACTCAGAGGGTTGTGAATCTTTGGAATTCTCTACCCCAGAGGGCTGTGGATAATGAGTCGTTGAGTATATTCAAGGCTGAGATAAATAGATTTTTGGACTCTAGGAGAATCAAGGGATATGGGGATCGGGCAAGAAAGTGGAGTTGAAGTTGAAGATCAGCCATGATCTTATTGAATGGTGGAGCAAGCTCAAAGGGCCATATAGCCTATTCCTGCTCCTAATTCTTATGTTCTTATTAAAATAGATTGTGACCCATTTTATTTCAGAACCAGTCCCTGCTTTACCATTTGGTTTTGAAACCTGCTGTTTCAAGATACGTGCAGGGGTAAACACTTTATATACAAGTATGTCCCTTTACACAAGTATTCACTGTCATGATTAGAAAGTATATTATTCTAAAATGTATGGCGCAATATGCCAATCCTTAACAAGCTACATTATCTGAATAAAACTACTAAACTTTGATATTTTTATTATATTTTATGTTGATCAAAATGAGCTATGGAAAATTTGGTGCAGTTTTAAATTTAATCAATAATCCTTCAGGAAGATTTGATTATTTTTTGAAGTGGAATCTACAAAACATTAGAAGGCAAAAATTCTCCCCTCCACTCCCACTCTTATCTCTCCGTCCTCGGCCTCTTACACTGTTCCAATGAAGCTCAACGTAAGCTCGAGGAACAGCACCTCATCTTTCTATTAGGCATTTTACAGCCTTCTGGACTCAACATCGAGTTCAACAATTTCAGACTATAAATTGGCCCCTGTATTTCTTTATATTTTTTTCTCTTGTTTCCTCACATGGTAGCTGTTAATGTTGCTGCCATCATCATTCACACCTCATCTAGAGCCATCTTTTGTTTCTTAACTTGTCCCATTAACTCTCCTTTTGCCTCGCACCATCATCCCTCTTGTCAGTCAATCTCTCCTGCCTTCCAGCCTGTCACAGACCTTCCCTTTGTTCTTTCCTCCCCTCCTCCCTGCTCCTGGTTAAAAATCTCTCTTCTCTAACCTTTTCCAGTTCTGACGAAGGGTTCGACCCGAAACGTTGACTCTGTTTCTCTCTCCTCGATGCTGCCTGACCTGCTGAGTGTTTCCAGCACTTTCTGTTGTTATTCTACAAAACATTGTTCACTAAACAGTCACAATCACCAAGGCCTTGAATTGTGTTCTGTGACTGTCCCCGTATGAATGCCTAATATGTTCATATCAAGTTTCTTTGCTCACAATTTTAATGGAGAAGTAAAGCAATTTATTTTCAACACATTACGATTTTGTTGCACAAAGTTCACAGAGGATGTCTGTCCCCAGTGCGAGTAACACATCTCTCAAAAATAATAACAGAAAATGCTGGAAACACTCAGCAGGTCAGACAGCATCTGTTGAGAGAGAAACAGAGTTAACGGGCTGGATTTTCCAAGCCCCGAGGAGGCGGGCATGGAGGCAGGACAGCCGGTAAACTCGGAGAAAGTGGGGGCGGATGGCAAACCCGCCCCCATCCCGCCTCCGTGCCCTTTTGCCAGGAGGCGGGAAGATGTGCAGCTTCGGGTCCCGTCTCCTGGAGGTGGGAAAGGCATTTAATCCTTTTAACTGCCTGTTAACAGGCAGAAAAAAGGATTAGTGCCATTTTACCTTCACAGGTGAAGGCTTCCCAACCTCGGAGAACCCCGCCGGGTTGGAGGAGACGTGGAGGAGGTCTGCGGCGGTCGGAGGCACCTGGAAGTAAGGTGCAGAGGTGAGTGATGGGGGCAAGTGTGGAGTGGTAAGTATGTAAGGTGAGTGATAAGTTTAAAAAAGTGTGCACTTACCTTGTTTTCTTTCTACAGCCTTTAGCCGTGCTGGATGGGGAGAGCCAATATTCTCCTTGTCAATTTCACATAATGGCTGTTGGATCCTCCGATCTTACAGACATGTGAAATTTACAAAGTTGAAAGGTTTGATGAGTCCTCACCACAAAGGCTCATCAAACTAAAGAGAATGGCAGTGTTTGACAGCTTCACAGATCTGTCAAACGCTGTCATTTCTTCTTTCAAGAAGTCTTGACAGATAGCACATCTGACGTTGACGTGATCTGTCAGTGACTTCCTCCCTAATTGGCCTGCTGAGCCCACAGGGCGGGCTTAACAAGCTCAATCAGGGGAAAATCCCTCTGATTGGTCAGGCGAGGATGGAGGCGGGACATGGACACGACAAGCAGCAGTCTTGCCTTCAACTCGCCTCCATTCACAAAATCCAGCCCAACATTTCAGGTCGCTGACCTTTCAACAGAACTGGGAGAAGTTAGAGATGTAACAGGTTTTAAGCAAGTGCAGAGGCAGGGAAAGGAACACAAGGGAGAGGACTGTGATAGGGTGGAGGGCAGGAGGGATTAAATGACAAAAGCGATGATGGTGCAAGGCAAAAGGGAGGTGATAATAAGACAAGTACAGAAACAAAAATACACAACGCAAAATACTGCGGAAGCTGGAAATCGGAAATCTAAACAGAAAATGCTGGAAATACTCAGGAGGTCAGGCAGTATCTGTGGAGAGAGAGAGAAACAGGGTTAACGTTTCAGGTCGATGACCCTTCGTCAGAACTGGCAAAAGTTAGAGATGTAACAGGTTTTAAACAAGCGCAGAGGCAGGGAAAGGGGGGGGGGGGAGGGGGGAGGGGGTGAAAGAACAAAAGGTCACAGACCTGAAACGTTAACTCTGTTGCTCTCTCCACCGATGCTACCTGACCGGCTGAGTATTTCCAGCATTTTCTGTTTATATTATAGAAACAAAAGCTGGGCCCAGAGGAGGTATAAATTTGTTACGGCAGAATAGCAGAGGAGGGGTGGGCGGAAACATGGAAAATCTGACAAAGAGAAGGCTTCAGTTGCCTGGGAATGCGGCAGAAGAAAGGCAGTGGTGAGGCCCCAGGGGTGAGACACCCCAGCTCTCACTTACTTTATCACATTTAAAATAAAGAGCACCATTTTACATCTGTGCAAAACAGCACTGTAGTAGTGGAGGCCGTGGCCGACAAGTAACTGCTGTGGTGTTATTATAATGGTTAAATTAAAGGACTGGCGCTCTTTTGATATAAACAGTATATATTGAGGGGGGAGATGAAAATGCTCAGCTCCACTACACCGGTGGAACTACAGTGGAGCAGGCGGCACTGATCTTCATATCTCACCCGCTGGAGTATCCGGGCTGAGGGCAGGGTTCATAAGTTCGAGTGCCAGTGGCTGGTGCCCACGACACTATGGGTTCCTACCAAAGTGGGGGATGGATGGGAAAAGTGACACTGATAAGTCACTCATTTCGCAGCCAGCAACTCAAGGCAGGATCATTTTTTAAAAAGACTGCACTTTATTTTTTTTTTAAAAAGAGGCTGAGAGGAATCAGTGTGCTGCCTTTTTTTTAATGGATCTCCAGACCAGGAAAGCTGGTGGTCTCCACCAATGTTTCCTTTAATTTTATTTTTTGGGTGCGCGGCCCATTCAAAATACCGCCGTGCGCGGTTTTTCATATTGAAAAGCCGGTGAACCGGTTGCGCGGGAGGTTCAAAAGCGCTGCGCGGCCACACAGCTTTAAGGGAACATTGGTGTCCACTTCCACCGCTGAGCAGACGTGTTCACTCTGGCGTCAAGGTGTGGGCAGCACTCTCGCCTCTGAGTCAGAAGGTTGTGGGTTCAGGTCCCACTCCAGAAACTTGAGCACAAAATCCAGGCTGACACTCCAGTACAGCACTGAGGGAGTGCTGCACTGTCGGAGGTACCGTATTTCGGATGGGACATAAACTGAGGCCCCGTCTGCTCTCTCAGATGGACGTAAAAGATCCCATGACACTATTTCAAAAAAGAGCAGGGGAGTTCTCCCTGGTGTCCTGGGCAATATTTAATCCTTCAACCAACATCACTAAAAAAAAAAGTTTATCATTTCATCACCACATTATTGTTTGTGGGAGCTTGCTGAGCGCAGATTGGCTGCCGCGTTTCCTACATTACAACAGTGACCACACTTCAAAAGTACTTCATTGGCTGTAAAGCGCTTTGGGGCATCCTGAGGTCATGAAAGGCGCTATATAAATGTAAGTCTTCCTTTATTTTCAATGGTAGGGAGATCAGGGCCAAGAAAATTCCCAGCAATTTTTTGTCTTATAATACTCCAGTGAAGCGCCTTGGGACATTTTACTATGTTAAAGGCGCTATATAAATACAGGTGGTTGTTGTTGTAGCAGCAATTGGATTTCCCTCCTCTTGGCCCCGCTCCCTCTGACATTTGGAGCAGGTGGAACTTCCTGAACAACAGGACTCTGAGTAGCATTCCCGGATCCCACCAGAATTTCTGCCTCGGTCCGGTTCTCCTGCACCCAACTTGCGCTGCAAGAGCACGACTGGGGCTGAGGAATTCAGACCCTATATTCTTACATCTTCCGCCTTCCAATTTCAGAAAAAAAAAATCAAAAAATTGCTCTCGCACACTTCTAGCCCAGCTCGTCTTGCCTTTCACACCGATCGCTGCACCATGCGCTGTCTGAAAAATAGCATCAGACTGCGGCCGAGATAAATACACAGCTGCAGTTTGCCCACATTTTGAATGGGGGGGGGGCACTCACAGGGTGGCAGAAGTGACATTGCCGGGAATCAGTTTTTTCCATATAGTTCTTAGCGGGTGCAGATAACTCCATGAGTGAACACTGTCAGTGTTAAGTATTTACTCAGACAGCAATCCTGGCTTTATTTCAGGTTTTAAAATGTCTTCTTCTATAGGATTCTCTGTGGAGCCCTGCATTTGGCTAATTTGCCCACCCTGGAGTAACATAGTCCAAGGGGATTCTCTTGCTATGTGTCCATATAGAAACGCTGGAGTCGGTGTTTACAGTCTATTCTGGGACTGACGCTGGGGCTTCTTTTCAATCCCCATGGAGTATCGGCACTGAGGAGGAACCCTGTCAACAAAGAGGGCTACGCAATCTGAAAAGAATGTTCTTTTGGTGTGGAGCAGGACAATAGCCGAGGGCGTGACTGAATCTGCGTGATCAAGTCAATCAGGAAAGGCAGTTTTATGGCGAAACGGTGAGTGAGGATTCATGTGTATGTGCACGTGTGTGAATGAGTGAACAGTGAGTGTGCATGTGTGTCAAAGAGTGAACAAGCATCTCTGGATGAGTGATCGTGAGGGCTGGTAGCTCATTATATGAGAGTATTGGTGACTAATTTTGTTCGTTCAGTTAATGTAGCAGTGATGGCGATTTTTAGATAGTTTCATTCGAGACTGACTCCAATACATGTTAAATGTGAAGGTATTAGTTTCTTGCTAAAAGAGTATTTTTCCTACTTTATATCCACACTATGTTACTTTGCTATTATCTGTAATATATTAAACGCCTTACATCTGCACACACTTCCTAGTTACAAATCTTTTGTCTCACTTTTGTGTCAACTTTCTCATTAAAATTCCTATGTCCACCTTTATAATGGAAACTAGTTATATAAACTTGGCATGCTGTAATTACACCCCCCGCCAGTGGCGGCACTGTAGCCCCTCAGTTTTGTGTCTCCCAATTCCTCAACCTGGACTGCAGAGGAACCCCATGGCTTCAAACACCACTTATCCGCTTCCCAAACTGTCGCAAGCTTTACTATTTAATTATAAGTAATAATATAAAATCAAAATTTTATTTCAAACTAAGGACTTTAAGTAGGGATTGAATTCCATCTGCACATCCTAGTCTAATTAACACCCCCGTCCTCGAGGCCACTTCACCTGAAGACTACACTTGGTCTTAACCTCCCCTTCCACCCCCCAAGCCCCCATGTGCAATGTCACAGAAGGTAGAAGTCTTGTGTCTAGCATCGATGGACACAATCCCATTGCCCACTTTTACTTAAGTCAACAGCCATACATGGGGTAGTATTGTGAGCTTCAGGTATGACCCTCTAATTTCACAGCCATGAATGGAACTGCACAATAAAGGCTATAAAATGTGTGACAGCCGCCCACGGAGAGGGAGTGGGGGGGGCAGTGGGCAGTCCAACTGTCAGTGCCAATCTTCCACCTTCCATAAACTTGAGCTCATCCAAATCTCTGCTGCCCTTATCTTAACTCGCACCAAGTCCCGTTCACCCATCACTCCTTTGCTCACCGACCTACACTGGCTCCTGGTCTGGCAACGCATCAATTTTAAAATTCTCATTTTTTTTTTCCAAATCCTTCCATGGCCTCGCCCCTCCCTATCTCTGTAACCTCCTCCAGCCCTCCGAGATCTCTGCACTTCTCCAATTCTGGGCGCTTGCACATCCCCGATTTTAATCGCTCCAACATTGGTGGCCGTGCCTTCAGCTGCCTGAGCCCTAGGCTCTGGGATTCTCTCCCCAAACCTCCCCACCGCTCTCTCCTCCTTTAAGACGCTTCTTAAAACCTACCTCTTTCACCAAAGCTTTTGGTCATCTGTCCTAACATCTCCTTATGTGGCCTGGTGTCCAATGTTGTTTGATAAAGTTCCTGTGAGTCGTTTTACTATGTTAAAGGTGCTATATAAATGCATGTTGTACTGTATAACACCTGTGGCCCCAACCTGGGAGCTTCATATCAACACAATGCACAACTGGTTATGTTCCACATCACAGGCACACGCCAATAACCCAACAGATGTTAAACTATCACTTTAATTATTGATACCTCACTCCTTCAGGAGAAGAGCAGCTTGAGGTGAATATAAACCATATATTTACGCACTTACATGGCACGCAATACGTTGCAGCAACTTGCAGTGCATCATTAGCTCCAAGCACGGTATCTTAAGCACAGACTGGGAGAAGTTAATAATGATGCTAAATATGTTCCATATTTTCCAACGCTGCACAAGAATATCAAATATCAGCCTAATCCCTCTGGATTATTGCAATGCTCTCCTGGTCAGCCTCCCACCCACCGTACACTTGAGCTGATTCAAAACACTGCTACCCGTGTCCTAACTCACACCAAGTCTCGCTCACCCATCACCCTTGTGCTCACTGATCTACATTGGCTCTCAGTCCAGCAACAGCTCGATTTTAAAATTCTCATCCTTGTTTTCAAATACCTCCCTGGCCTCGCCTCTCCCTATCTCTGACGTCCTCCAGCCCTACAACATTCCGAGATCTCTGTGCTCCTCTAATTCTGGCCTCTTGCGCATCCCCGATTTTAATCGCTCCACCATTGGCACAGTGCCTTCAGCCGTCTAGACCCTAACCTCTGGAATTCCCTCCCTAAACCTCTCCGCCTCGCTACCCCTCTCTCCTCTTTTAAGTCGCATCTTAAATCCTACATCGTCGCCTGTCCTAATATCTCTTTATGCGGCTCGGTGTCAAATTTTGCCTAATGACGCTCCTGTGAAGCGCCCTGGGACATTTTACTACGTTAAAGGCGCTATAGAAATGTAAGTTGTTGTTGGTCTTGATTCCCATTCTGTGCTGGGATTGCTGATCTCCGTCGGAGCAGTAGCTGGGAAACTACAATTAGTCTCTGCTCCCCTGGTCTAGCCACGAGCAATCGGGATTCCCAATCCTGATTACGATGCAGCCCGGCCCCTGCTGCTAAGTGCACCTGTGGTAGGTGCCAGTTGAGGACAGGATTGGAATCAGCTGTGATGCCCATCAGAGTCTAGTGGCACTCGTGGTTCAGGCTGCCACGTGATGAATGGCCACGCCTGTGCGGTGCCAGAGAGCTGCTGCTACCTGTGGCACTGCACTCCAGTAAATTCTGCACCCTTTGGGGCATGGGGAGTAAAAGAATCACTTTGATCTGAATATGCAGGAGCCACGTGCCTTGTGCAACACACACTTCAGGGCTAATCTTTCAGCACCCTCTAGAACATACAGGGCAGTCTGACCACAGACTGACCTTTGCGTCGAATGCACTTAGCTTGCCAGACTGTCTCAGACGAGCATTTGCAAAGAAAGCAGAGCCTGAGTACAGCAGCGTTGTACAAGCCCCTGATGGATTTTGATCATTAGAAATTCTCGAGATTTTATTCCTTTGCTGCACATTCCTACGTGCAAGGATTGAAACCAACCGCACACTGAGAACAAGAAGCTAAGTTAGAATAGGGTGGAATCTGCAGGGTTTTAGCCAGGATCCCAGGCCTCTGTTTTAATGTTGGAGTAAAGAAATGCTGCTTTTTGCAGATGAAGTAACTGCTTTGGAAAGTGAGCAAAGATAGCAGACAAACTGCTTACAATTTAACAAAGGTTTCTTACTTGCTGTGTGTGGGTTCAGCCTGCTGCCACCAGACAAGGATTGTCTGGTCCCTTCTACTCATGACAAGGTATGTTTCAGCCTTGGCTCAGTTGGTAACGCAAGAAAGAAAGAACTTGCATTTACATAGCGCCTTTCACAACCTCAGGATGTCCCAAAACGTTTTACAGCCAATGAAGAACTTTTGAAGTGTAGTCACTGTTGTAACATAGCACTCTCGCCTCTGAGTCAGAAGGTTGTGGGTGCAAGTCCCACTCCAGAGGGAGAAGTTGGCCATGGTAGATTGGGAGACTACACTAAAAGGTATGAAGGTGGACATACAAGGAAATAATGCATAATTTGCAACAAACATATATTCCTCTAGGCCATAAAAACCCAAAAGGAAAAGTGATCCAACCATGGCTAACAAAAGAAATTAAAGCTAGTATTAAGTCAAAGGAGGAAGCTTATAAAGTTACCAGAAAAAGTGGTCAGCCTGAGGATTGGGATCTTTTTAGAAATCAGCAAAGGGGGACCAAGAAATTGATAAAGAAAGGGAAAATGGAATATGAGCACAAACTAGCGAAAAATATAAAAACGGATTGTAAAAGCTTCTATAGGTATGTGAAAAGGAAAAGACTGGCGAAGGTAAATGTAGGTCCTTTACAGTCAGAGACGGGAGAATTTATAATGGGGAAATGAGGAAATGGCAGAGAAATTAAATAAATACTTTGTTTCTATCTTCACGGAGGAAGACACACAAAACCTCCCAGAAATACGCGAAAACCAAGGGTGTGATGAGAATGAGGAAACTTAAAAAAATTATTAGTAAAAAACAGTACTAGCAAAATTAATGGGACTAAAAGTCGACAAATCCCAAGGACCGGATGACCTACATCCTAGGGTTTTGAAAGAGGTGGCCATTGGGATAGTGGACGCATTGGCTGTCATCTTTCAAAATTCTATAGATTCTGGAACGGGTCCTGCAGATTGGAGGATAGCAAATGTAACCCCTGCTATTTAAGAAAGGAGGGAGAGAGAAAACGGGGAACTACAGACCTGTTAGCCTCACATCAGTAGCTGGGAAAATGCTGGAATCTATTATAAAGGATGCAATAACTGGGCACTTAAAACTAATAGTAAGATTGGGCAGAGTCAACATGGATTTATGAAAGGGACAAACCTATTGAAGTTCTTTGAGGATGTAACTAGTGGAGTAGACAAAGGGGAACCGGTAGATGTGGTGTATCTGGATTTTCAGAAGGCCTTCGATAAGGTCCCACGCAAGAGGTTGGTGAACAAAATTAGGGCACATGGAATTGGGGGTAATATACTAGCATCGATTGAGGATTGGTTAACAGACAGAAAACAAAGTGTAGGGATAAACGGGTCTTTTTCAGGATGGCAGGCTGTGACTAGTGGGGTACCGCAAGGATCGGTGCTTGGGCCCCAGCTATTCACAATCTATATCAATGATTTGGATGAGGGGACTAAATGTAACATTTCCAAATTTGCTGATGATACAAAGCTAGGTGGCAGTGTCAGTTGTGAAGAGGATGTGAAGAGGCTTCAAGGGGATCTCGACAGGCTCAGTGAGTGGGCGAGAACATGGCAGATGGAATATAATGTGGATAAATGTGAAGTTATCCACTTTGGTAGAAAAAACAGAAAGACAGAGTATTTCCTAAATGGTGAAAGATTGGGGAATGCAGATGCTCAAAGGGACCTGGGTGTCCTTGTACATGAGCCACTGAAAATGAATGTGCAGGTGCAGCAAGCCATAGGAAGGCAAATGGTATGCTGGCCTTCATTACAAGAGGATTTGAGTACAGGAGTAAAGAAGTCTTACTCCAATTATATAGGGCCTTGGTGAGACCACACCTGGAGTACTGTGTACAATTCTGGTCTCCTTACCTAAGGAAGGATATACTTGCCATAGAGGGAGTACAACAAAGGTTCACGAGATTGATTCCTGGGATGGCGGGACAGTCGTATGAGAAGAGATTGAGTAAACTAGGCCTGTATTCTCTTGAATTCAGAAGAATGAGAGGGGATCTCATTGAAGCACACAAAATTATTACAGGGCTTGATAGGGTGGATGCTGGGAGAATGTTTCCCTTGGCTGGGGAGTCTAGAACCAGGGGCCACAGCCTCAGGATAAAGGGTAGGCCATTCAGGACTGAGATGAGAAGAAATTTCTTCACACAGAGGGTGGTGAATCTTTGGAATTCTCTACCCCAGAGGGCTGTGGAGGCTCAGTCATTGGGTATATTCAAAACAGAAGTCGATAGATTTCTGACTAGTAAAGGCATCAAGGGATATGGCGATAGGGCCGGTGAATGGAGTTGAGGCAGAAGATCAGCCATGATCTCATTGAATGGCGGAGCGGGCTTATGTACTTATGTTCGAGAGACTTGAGCACTACAGTCTAAGCTGACACTCCAGTGCAGTACTGAGGGAGTGCTGCACTGTCGGAGGTGCTGTCTTTCAGAGGAGACATTAAACCGAGGCCCTGTCGGCCCTCTCAGGTAAACCCCAAGTCAATCTGCACCTTTTTAATTGCTTTTATAACCTTCCTGTAATGGAGTGGCCAACACTGCACAGTTCTTCAGCTGCAACCTAATTACGGTCTTGTACAAATTCAACATAACATCATTGCATTTGTACTCTATGCCTCTATATACAAAACCAAGGAATTGATTTGTCTTTTTATCTACTTGTCCTGCCATTTTTAATGGCATGTGTATCTGCACACTAAGGTCTCTCTGCTCCTCTATTCCACTTAAAATCTTACCGTTTAAGATGTATTTCCTCTCACTATTTTTACTTCCAAAATGTATTACTTCAAATTTTCTACACTAAACTGTATCTGCCACCTATCTGCCCATCCTGATTGCCTATCTATGTGGTCATGCATCATTACATAATCCTCATCATGGATTGATGGTTCTCAGCCAATCAGAATTTTCTTGACTCTTTCCCATAATTCAGTGCTGAGTTAACTGTTGTCCTTTGAATCAGTTATGACGTTAACTCTCCTTTTGATGCAAAAATATCACTGCTGCATTCTGACTGAGCGGCACGGGATAAATTTTGCCATGTCCATGAGCCGGTGAGTCTCACAGGCTGGCATCACAAAATGTGGGACACACAGCTCTCAATATTCCCAAATGGTCGGAAACTGTGGGCCGATTTTCCAATTTGCACTACTAACAGGCGAGGACCCCTTCCGGCAGCATGGGCTTGCAAAGTTACCCCTATATTCTCTTCTCGGAACATGGGAACAGGAGTAGGTAATTTAGCCCCTCGAGCCTGTTCCGCTATTCAATGAGATCATGGCTGATCTGCGACCTAACTCCATATACCCGCCTTTGGCCCATATCCCTTAATACCTTTGGTTAACAAAAATCTATCAATCTCAGATTTAAAATTAACAATTGATCTAGCATCAATTGCCGTTTCCGGAAGAGAGTTCCAAACTTCTACCACCCTTTGTGTGTAGAAGTGTTTCCTAACTTCACTCCTGAAAGGTCTGGCTCTAATTTTTAGACTATGCCCCCTAGTCCTAGACTCCCAACCAGCAGAAATAGTTTCTCTCTATCTACCCTATCTGTTCCCCTTAATATCCTGAAAACTTCAATCAGATCACCCCTTAACCTTCTAAATTCCAGGGATACAACCCTAGTTTGTGTAATCTCTACTCGTAATTTAACCCTTGGAGTCAAGGTATCATTCTGGTAAACCTACGCTGCACTCCCTTCAAGGGCAGTATATCCTTCTTAAGGTGCGTTCTGAAATAGTAAACGTTAAAAGAATATATGGTCAACACCATGCTTTATTCGGAATAGCAGCACAATACTAATTTAAACGCTAAAATGAATGTCCACTCTCTATTAATCTACATGCAGTAACATAAGCCTATCAGCATGCTTGCACTGGGCTGACATCATGTGGGCCTGCTCAAGTCTTTCCAAAGCAGTCACAAGGGTTGTTGTTACTGCCCTCACTTAAAGTATCTTATTGCCTGAGTACATGGAGACAGCTTTAAACAGACCAAGCTCCCAGAATAGCCTGCCTGAAACACTACTGAACCTCCGCCAATGTTGGCTGTTGAGGTAAGGTGCAGCGCCACAATTTTTTTTGTAGTGTGGGTATTAACTTTCAAATAAAGTTACAGAAGAGAAATTTTAGCAATTGGCTTGAACAATAGTATAACTGCATCGGCGCCCACAACATTTGTGCATGAGAGAAACACAGATTAGGGAGGCCATTCAGCCCAATTTAACATCCACCCAGATTTGAAAAAAAAACTTAAGTCCCCAATCTCTTCATCTCAGCAGTTTCAGATGTCTACCTGCACAGCCCTACCATACCACGCTGTGGTCATTCTTTGCCTGGAAAGTTTTTAAGCATCAGCCCGTAAAACATTTATGCACAACTCTTTACAAACCTGATGAGGTGCCTGCCCCTTTAAAGACAGGCAACCCTGCATATTTTTAATGAACATTTTTAAGGCAAACAAGGACAAGAGCATCAAGGGGTATGGGGCGAGAGCGGGAATATGGTATTGAGATAGAGGATCAGCCATGATCATACTGAATGCCGGAGCAGGCTCGAAGGGCCGAATGGCCTACACCTGCTCCTATTTTTCTATGTTTTTAAAAGTGGAGCAGAAATCTGCAAGAAGAAGAAAAAGACTTGGAAGGATTTAAAACACACACAAGGCGTGCTGTAGAACAGGACGAGACCGTGAACTGGTTGGTAACTGGCTGAATGTCCTTGTTATTGAGAGAGAGAGGATCATGTTTGAGTCACGACCTTGGTGGGGAGCTGACAAATGATGCAGATTAAGTGCGGCTCCCTTGTACAAACTGGATAAGGAGTTCAGCCAAAGCATGATCTGTCATTAATTAATTAAGCATTGGACCTTAAAGGTCATCTCTTAAATATAACAGTGACTTAAAACTTTACGTTTTCTTTGATCCTTGATTTTGTGGTTGCTACAACAAACCCATGTCATCTCAAATCTTAATTAACAACACTGTTAGCTTCCTTTTCGACATGTATTGTCGAGACAGTTCGAGGATCTCAACTCAATGCATAAACAGAAACTCCTAAGTTGAGAGGCAAGTGTCCTGCTCCCGTCTTTCACCAAACAGAAATTCAACCCGAGACTGTTATCAATACGTTTTGAGGATTGTGTTGAACTTTGGCGAGGCTCCCTTATGCGTCTTACTGCCTCGGAGACACGTAACCAGTCACCCGGGTTCACTTCCAGTAAAATGCCCCGTTAATATATTTATTTTAGACTATTAATGAATGTCAACATAGCTGTCAATACATTGCCGGGATGCAAAGGCGAACACACGGTCTTCTCACCCAGGAAACCAGTCCCCAAACCCCACAGCAATCTGCGGAGATCCCCATCAAACGCCCCTGACAGTCACATACCTTACTCATACCAGTGCCCATGGCTGGCAGGGTCAGGATTGTACAGGATCTGCAACGAAAATAAGATTAACGATAACGACGTGCCACTAATTTATAAAGAAGATTCCAAAAAATAATAATCCCGGATGGAGCCTGCGTCTAAATAATGGAGAAATGGTTTCGTTACCGAAGCGCTTGCGACCAGAGCCGAGGAGAACTCGCTTGCAACGCGGCAGTGTCACCCGCTTTGGCTACACATGAATCCTGTTTCTCTTCCGGACTCCCGACAACAACACATTAACACAGTAACATCACCACTAGGTGTCTCCAATGCTAATTAAAGCGCCACAGTCTTCATTCCTCCCTTTTGTCACTCAAAAAGAAAAAGAAAGACTTGCATTTATATAGCGCCTTTCACGACCACGGGACGTCCCAAAGCGCTTTACAGCCAATGAAGTACTTTTTTTGAAGTGTAGCCACTGTTGTAATGTAGAAAAGGCAGCAGCCAATTACACACAGCAAGCTCCCACAAACAGCAATGTGATAATGACCAGATCATCAATGTTGATTGAGGGATAAACATTGGCCAGGACACAGGGGATAATGCCACTGCTCTTTTTCGAAATAGTGCCTTGGGATCATTTACGTTCACCTGAGAGAGCAGACAGGGCCTCAGTTTAATGTCTCATCCGAAAGACAGCACCTTCGACAGTGCAGCACTCCCTCAGCACTGCACTGGAGTGTCAGCCTAGATTTTTGTGCTCTAGACTCTGGAGAGTGGGACTTGAACCCACAACCTTCTGACTCAGAGGTGAGCCACGGCTGACACTCCCGTCTTTCGCCCTATCACAGAGCTTCCCTTTTGTCTGAAACTAGGGTCTTCAATCTAAACAACGCAAACTACGTAGGTATGAGGGGCGAGTTGGCTAAGGTAGATTGGGAAACTACATTAAAAGGTATGATGGTAGACAAGCAATGGCTAACATTTAAAGAATTAATACATAATTTACAACAAATATACATTCCTTTAAGACACAAAAAACCCACAGGAAAAGTGGTCCAACTGTGGCTAACAAGAGAAGTTAAAGATAGTATTAGATCAAAGGAAGAGGCTTATAATGTTGCCAAAAAGAGTAGTATGCCTGAGGATTGGGAGGATTTTAGAATTCAGCAAAGGAGGACCAAGAAATTGATAAGGAAACAGAAAAAAGAATATGAGAGTAAATTAGCAAGAGACATAAAAACAGATTGTAAACGTTTCTATAGGTATGTAAACAGGAAGAGATTAGTGAAAGTAAACGTGGGCCCATTAGAGGCAGGACAGGAGAAATTATAATGGGGAATAAGGAAATGGCAGAGACATTAAACATCTGTCTTCACCGTAGAAGACACAAAAACATTCTGGAAATAATGGGGAACCAAGGGTCTAGAGAGAATGAGTAACTTAAAGAAATCAGTATAAGTAAAGACATAGTACTGGAGAAATTAATGGGACTAAGTGGCGACAACTCCCCTGGACCCGACTACCTGCATCCTAGGGGTTTAAAAGAGGTAGCTGCAGAGATAGTGGATGCACTGGTACTAATCTTCCTGAATTCCTTAGATTCTAGAACAGTCCCCAAGGATTGGAAGGTAGCAAACATAACCCCGCTTTTTAAGAAAGGAGGAAGAGAAAAAACGGGGAACTATAGGCCAGTTAGCCTGACATCAGTAGTAGGCAGAATGCTATAATCTATTATTAGGGGCATGGTAACAGGGCACTTAGAAAATCGTAATATGATTAGGCAGAGTTAATATGGTTTTATGAAAGGGAAATCATGTTTGACAAATCTGTTAAGAGTTTTTTGAAGATGTAACTAGTAGGATGGATAAGGGAGAACTAGTTGATGTAGTGTATTTGGATTTTCAAAAAGCATTCGATAAGGTGCCACACAAGAGGTTATTACACAAAATTAGGACTCATGGTACTGTGGGTAATATATTAGCATGGATTGAGGATTGGTTAATGGACAGAAAACAGAGAGTAGGAATAAACAGGACTTTTTCAGGTTGGCAGGCTGTAACTAGTGAGATACCGCAAGGATCAGTGCTTGGGCCTCAGCTATTTACAATCTATATTAATGAGTTAGATGAAGGGACTGAGTGTAACGTATCCAAGTTTGCTGATAATACAAACTTAGGTGGGAAAGTAAGCTGTGAGGAGGATGCAAAGAGGCTGCAGGTTGACTGAGTGGGCAAGAACATGGCAAATGGAATACAATGTGAGGAAGTGTGAAGTTATCCACTTTGGTAGGAAAAACAAAAAAGCAGAATATTTTTTGAATGGTGAGAGACTGGGAAATGTTTACACTCAGAGAGACCTGGGTGTCCTTGTACACGAATCACAGGAAGTTAACATGCAGGTACAGCAAGCAATTAGGAAAGCAAATGGTACGTTAGCTTTTGTTACAAAGGGATTAGAGTATAAGAGTAAAGAAGTCTTACTACAATTATACAGGGCATTGGTGAGGCCACACCTGGAGTACTGAGTACAGTTCTGGTCTCCTACCTAAGGAAAGACATACTTGCCTTAGAGGGAGTGCAGCGAAAGTTCACTAGACTGGTTCCTGGGATGAGGGGATTGTCTTATGAGGAGAGATTGTGTAGATTAGGCCTATATTCTTTAGAGTTTAGAAGAATGAGGTGTCATCGAATTGAAACATATAAAATTCTTAAGGGGCTTGACAGGGTTAATGCTGGGTAAGTGTTTCCCCTGGCTGGGGAATCTAGAACACGGGGTCACAGTCACAGAATAAGGGGTCAGCCATTTAGGACTGAGATGAGGAGCAATTACTTCACGCAAAGGGTTGTGAATCTTTGGAATTCTCTACCCCAGAGATCTGTGGATGCTCAGTCATTGAGTATATTCAAGACAGAGGTCGATACATTTTTGGGAACAAAGGGATTTAAGGGATATGGGGATTGTGCAGGAAGGTGGAGATGAGGTAGAAGATCAGCCATGATCTTGTTGAATGGCGGAGCAGGCTCGAGGGGCCGAATGGCCGACTCCTGCTCTTATTTCTTATGTTCTTATATTCTTTCTTCCCCTCCACCCAGCTTTCCCTGCCTCTGCACTTGCTTAAAACCTGTTACAACTCTAACTTTTGCCAGTTCTGACAAAAGATCATCAACCTGAAACGTTAACTCTGTTTCTCTCTCCACAAATGCTGCCTGACCTGCTGAGTATTTCCAGCATTTTCTGTTTTTATTTCAGATTTCCAACATCAGCACTATTTTGCTTTTGTTCATGGGAAATGTGTTTGGCAAACTGTGTTTGCTTCGTTTGCACTTGATGGTAGTGTCATCGTGATGCCTGATTTCACACACAAAGGTTTGCTGTAGATTTTATGGTGGCAGGTTGACTTGCATTTATATAGCACCTTATATGTAAGCACACCTTATCATGTCACTCGGAGATGTCACAAAGCACTTCGTACACAATGATTATTTTTAAAGTACAGTAACGTGTTCTGCAAGTAAACACATCAGCTGGGTTTTGCACAGCAAGATCCCACCACAGCAATCTGATGAATGGCCAGTTAATCTGTTTTTGGGGTGCTATTGCAGGAAGGGTTTCACTATTTTCTTTCTAGTCCATGTCACATTGACAAACCTGCCAGACTACAAAACTAACAAAAGCTGCTCCACAGTTTTAAAATAGCTGCTGCAGTCCCCAAACAACTGACACCTCAACAATGGTCCTGAAGGGCTCATGAGGTTAGAACATAAGAACATAAGAAATAGGAGCAGGAGTAGGCCAATCGGCCCCTCGAGCCTGCTCCGCCATTCAATAAGATCATGGCTGATCTGATCCTAACCGCCAATCTACTATCTATCACAGAACCATCTCCTGCATCTAACAGAATTGCACACACGAAATAGGAGCAGAATCAGGCTACACAGTCCCTGGGCCCGCTCCACTACCCACAGGGCCATGACCGATCCGAACCTAGACTCATGTCCAAATTCCTGCCCGCTCCCCGTAACCCTTAATGCCCTTTACTTCTAGGAAACTGTCTATTTCTGTTTTAAATTTAATTAATGTTGTAGCTTCTACAGCTTTTTGTGGCAGCATATTCCATGGACCTACCACCCTCTGAGTGAAGTAGTTCCTCCTCATCTCAGTTTTGAAAGAGCAGCCCCTTATTCTAAGACTATGTCCCCTAGTTCTCGTCTCACCCGTCATCGGGAACATCCTCCCCGCATCCACCCGATCCAACCCCTTCACAATCTTATATGTTTCAATAAGATCGCCTCTCATTCTTCTGAACTCCAATGAGTAGAGTCCCAATCTACCCAACCTCTCCTCATATGACCACCCCCTCATCCCCGGGATTAACCGAGTGAACCTTTTTTGCACTGCCTCGAGAGCAAGGATGTCTTTCCTTAAGTAAGGACACCAAAACTGTATGCAGTATTCCAGGTGCGGTCTCACCAATACCTTGTACAACTGAAGCAATACCTCCCTATTTTTATATTCTATCCCCCTAGCAATGAAAGCCAACATTCCATTTGCCTTCTTAATCACTTGCTGCACCTGCATACTAACCTTTTGAGTTTCGTGCACCAGGACCCCCAGATCCCTTTGCACTTCAGTACTCTCCAGTTTCTTGCCATTAAGATAATAAATTGCTCTAGGATTTTTCCTGCCAAAGTGCATCACCTCACACTTTCCAGTGTTGTATTCCATCTGCCAAATCTCTGCCCACTTACTTAGCCTGTCTATGTCCCCTTGCAGGTTTTTTATGTCCTCCTCACTCACTACTTTCCCTCCCATCTTTGTATCATCTGCAAATTTTGATATGTTACACTTGGTCCCTTCCTCCAAATCGTTAATATAGATTGTGAAGAGTTGGGGACCCAGCACTGACCCCTGTGGAACACCACTAGTTACTGATTGCCAGTCTGAGAATGAACCATTTATCCCAACTCTTTGCTTTCTGTTAGATAGCCAATCCTCTATCCATGCCAGAATATTACCCCCAATCCCGTGATTTTTTACCTTAAGCAATAATCTTTTGTGTGGCACCTTGTCAAATGCCTTTTGGAAGTCTAAATACACTACGTCCACTGGTTCCCCTTTATCCACTCTATATGTTACTTCCTCAAAGAACTCCAGCAAATTTGTCAAACATGACTTCCCCTTCGTAAAACCATGCTGACTTTGTCCTATTAAATTATGATTATCCAAATGTCCTGTTACTGTTTCCTTAATAATGGACTCCAAAATTTTACCTACCACAGATGTTAGGCTAACCGGTCTATAGTTACCAGCCTTCTGTCTACTGCCCTTTTTAAATAAGGGTGTTACATTAGCAGTTTTCCAGTCTGCCGGGACCTTAGGTTGGGGGTAATATATCAGCATGGATAGAGGATTGGTTAACGGACAGAAAACAGAGAGTAGGGATAAACAGGTCATTCTCAGGTTGACAGGCTGTAACTAGTAGATTGCCGCAAGGATCAGTGCTGGGGCCTCAGCTATTTACAATCCATATTAATGACTTAGATGAAGGGACCGAGTGTAATATATCCAAGTTTGCTGATGATACAAAGCTAGGTAGGAAAGTAAGCTGTGAGGACACAAAGAGCCTACAAAGGGATATAGACAGGTTATGTGAGTGGGCAATAAGGTGGCAGATGGAGTATAATGCGGGGAAATGTGAGGTTATTCACTTTGGTAGGAAGAATAGAAAAACAGAATATTTTTTAAATGGTAAGAAACCATTAAATGTTGGTGTTCAGACAGATTTAGGTGTCCTCGTACAGGAAACACAGAAAGCTAGCATGCAGGTACAGCAAGCAATTAGGAAGGCAAATGACATGTTGGCCTTTATTGCAAGGGGGTTGGAGTACAAGAGTAAGGAAGTCTGGCTACAATTGTACAGGGCTCTGGTGAGACCACACCTGGAGCACAGTCTTGGTCTCCTTATCTGAGGAAGGATATACTTGCCTTAGAGATGGTGCAACAAAGGTTCACTAGATTGATACTTGGGATGAGACTGTTATCCTATGAGGAGAGACTGAGTAGATTGGGCCTATACTCTCTGGAGTTTAAAAGAATGAGAGGTGATCTCATTGAAACATATAATACTCTGAGGGGGTTTGACAGTGTAGATGCTGAGAGGTTGTTTCCCCTGGATGGAGAGTCTAGAACTAGGGGGCATAGTCTCAGGATAAGGGGTCAGCCATTTAAGACCGAGATGAGGAGGAATTTCTTCCCTCAGAGGGTTGTGCATCTTTGGAATTCTCTACCCCAAACGCCTGTGGATGCTGAGTTGTTGATTATACATTGACCTACATGGGCTCCCGGTTAAGCAGCGTCTCGATTTCAAAATTCTCATCCTTGTTTCCAAATCCCTCCATGGCCTCGCCCTTTCCTATCTCTGTAATCTCCTTCAGCCCCACAACCCCCGCCCCGGAGATATCTGTGCTCCTCTAATTCTGTCCTCTTGAGGATCCCTGATTATAAATCGCTCAAACTTTGGTGGCCGTGCCTTCTGTTGCCTAGGCTCTAAGCTCTGGAATTCCCTGCCTAAACCTCTCCGCCTCGCTACCTCTCTTTCCTCCTTTAAGATGCTCCTTAAAACCTACCTCTTTGACCAAGCTTTTGGTCACCTGCCCTAACTTATCCTTGTGTGGATTGGTGTCAAATTTTTTGTCTTAAAATACTCCTGTGCAGCGCCTTGGGACGTTTTACTACGTTAAAGGGCGCTATATAAATACAAGTTGTTGTTGTATATTCAAGGCTGAGATCGATAGATTTTTTGGAGTGTAGGGAAATCAAGGGATATGGAGATCGGGCCGGAAAGTGTAGTTGAGGTCAAAGATCGGCCATGATCTTATTGAATGGCGAAGCAGGCTCGAGGGACCGTATGGTCTACTCTTGCTCCTAATTTATGTTATGATTATTTTCCTAAAACATACCAAAACAAGTAATTATATATGCTTTGTAACTCAGGCAATAGGTATACCCCACATTCCTTCATTCCTAGTGATGAAAAAAACATAAGCACAAGAAACCCTGAAGGGAGGAATCTAAATGTTGAAGTGACAAAAGAGAATTTCTCGAGGGAGCTTCTTGAATTTTTATTAAAAAATATGTATTCTGGTTACTTTTAAGCACCTTTAGATTTCATAATAAGTAGAATTATTGTAAAAGAAAGAAAAACAATGACAATTGAATTTTCACCAGACCAACTGGACCATCATTTCAACATCCCAACGTCCAACACCTCCATACCAGCTCACAGACACTCTACCCCATCCAACTCTCTGCTTGTGTCACTCTTTCCTCCTCCAATTCTCCCAGCTCATACTGGCACTCTTCTTCCTCTCTCCTCTCCCTTGATTAAAGCTGACAATCCTTTCCCCCTATAGTTCAAGTTGGTACTCATCTTCCATCACCCTCCCATTCAAGTTGGCAGTCATCTTCTACCCCACCCTCGGTTCAAGTTGGCACTCTTGCTCTCCCAGGTGACATTAGCATGTTACAACAACAACAACTTGTATTTATATAGCGCCTTTAACGTAGTAAAACGTCCCAAGGCGCTGCACAGGACTATTTTAAGACAAAAAATTTGACACCGAGCCACATAAGGGTAAATTAGGGCAGGTGACCAAAAGCTTGGTCAAAGAGGTAGGTTTTAAGGAGCGTCTTAAAGGAGGAAAGAGAGGTAGTGAGGTGGAGAGGTTTAGGCAGGGAATTCCAGAGCTTAGGGCCTAGGCAACAGAAGGCACGGCCACCAATGGTTGAGCAATTATAATCAGGGATGCTCAAGAGGGCAGAATTAGAGGAGCGATGATATCTCGGGGGGTTTGTGGGTCTGAAGGAGATTACAGATATAGGGAGGGGCGAGGCCATGGAGGGATTTGAAAACAAGGATGAGAATTTTGAAATCGAGGCGCTGCTTAACCAAGAGCCAATGTAGGTCAGTGAGCACAGGGGAGATGGGCGAACGGGACTTGGTGTGAGTTAGGACATGGGCAGCCGAGTTTTGGATGACCTCAAGTTTACGTAGGGTGGAATGTGGGAGGCCAGCCAGGAGTGCGCTGGAATCGTCAAGTCTAGAGGTAATGAAGGCATGGTTGAGGGTTTCAGCAGCGGATGAGCTGAGGCAAGGGTGGAGACGAGCGATGTTACGGAGGTGGAAGTAGGCGATCTTAGTTATGAACACTTGCGTGTTCAAGTTGGCACTCACTCCCCCCTAGTTAGAGTCATACAGCACAGAAAGAGGCTCTTCGGCCCATCGTGTCTGCACCGGCCATCAAGCCGTCTATTCTAATCCCATTTTCCAGCACTTGGTCCGTAGCCTTGTATGCTATGGCGTTTCAAGTGCTCATCTAAATGCTTCTTGAATGTTGAGGGTTCCTGCCTCTACCACCCTTTCAGGCAGTGAGTTCCAGATTCCAACCACCCTCTGGGTGAAAAAGTTTTTCCTCAAATCCCCTCTAAACCTCCTGCCCCTTACCTTGAAACTATGCCCCCTGGTTATTGACCCCTCTACTAAGGGGAAAAGTTCCTTTCTATCTACCCTATCTATGCACCTAATTTTGTACACCTCAATCAGGTCCCCCCTCAGCCTTCTCTGCTCTAAGGAAAACAATCCCAGCCTGTCCAGTCTCTCTTCATAGCTGAAGCGCTCCAGCCCAGGTAACATCCTGGTGAATCTCCTCTGCACCCTCTCTAATGCAATCACATCCTTCCTATAGTGTGGCGACCAGAACTGCACACAGTATTCCAGCTGTGGCCTAACTAGCGTTTTGTACAGCTCCATCATAACTTCCCTGCTCTTATATTCTATGCCTCAGCTAATAAAGGCAAGTATCCCATATGCCTTCTTAACCACCTTATCTACCTGTCCTGCTGCCTTCAGGGATCTATGTACATGGTGGTACTGTTTCTTCCCACTCTCCCTCAGTTAATGCTAACATTCTCTTTCCTCCCTGATCCCCAAAGCACTGCTCTCAGCTTCTACCCTATCCCTCCTCTCTTTATGTCTCCTTGCCCTCTCCCCATTTTTTCATCATGAATTTTTCCAAACAAATGACACAAAATGAACAAATATATTGCTGCTGGAGGTAAATATCATCTTTCATTTGCAATACTTAAGGAAATTATTATTCAATGTTGTACAGTAACAAGCAACTTAGATTAATTGTCATTTTCAATTTGCACTGTAACTGTCAGCATAAAAAATTCTCCAAATGCACCAAAAAATGACTGTTGCAGAAAGCTGTGAGAACATTCAATATCTGTTACGATGTGCAGGGAGAAACACCTGCACAGAATCTCAGCAAGTTTTCATCATAAATGTGGACATAGGAATTTATAATGGAAATACTTAGTGTCAGCTGTGGCTCAGTGGGTAGCACGCTCACCTGAGTTAGAAGGATGTGGGTTCATGTCTCACCCCAGCAACTGGAGTACAAAAATCCAGGCTGCCACTCCAGTGCAGTACTGAGGGTTTACTGCGCTGTCGGAGGTGCCGTTAAACCGAGGCCCCATCTGCTCTCTCAGGTGTACATAAAAGATCCCACGGCACTATTTTGAAGAGGAGTAGGGAAATTATCCCCGGTGTCCTAGCCAATATTTATCACTCAACCAACATCACTAAAACAGATTATCGGGCTATTATTACATTGCTGTTTGTGGGAGCTTGCTGTGCGCAAATTGGCTGCCACGTTTCCTACATTACAACAGTGACTGCACTTCAAAGGTACTTCATTGGCTGTAAAGCGCTTTGGGACGTCCTGTGGTCATGAAACGCGCTACATAAATGCAAGTCTTTCTTTCTTATATAAAAATAAAGTCAGAGCGTATGACTTTAAAATGGGGACTGAATTATGTCTATATGCTCTAGTCCAATTACCCTATGCCCTCTAATCCCATTTTACCTGAAGATTACACTTGTTTGTGATTCCCTGTGTGCAATCTCACAGGTCAACTAGTAAAATTACAAAATCAAAGTATTACATAAAAAATGCAGAATGAATGACATTAAACTGAGTATTTATGTTATCTTTCAAAACTTTATGGCCACATGCCTTGCTCCAATTATCTTTCCCTTTCTAACCCCACTTGACCTGAAGAATACATTTCGTCTTGACTGTGTGCAACACCGTGAATGATCAACTAGTGCTTTTTTAAATGTACTAACCTGAGAGGAGAATGTTTTAGAAAGTTATTCAAAGCCCAAGGTTATGTTACTGGCTGTTACACAGGGTTATGTTCAGCTGTTTTATACCACGAGTTCAAATAACATCATAGATCTCGAGAGTGGTTTATGAACTCAACACATGACTTATAATATATACAGAATATGTTATAATAATGAAGTTAAATTTATCCGCAGCCTACAATTGATTTATTCTATCCACGATCTACTGCAGGAACCTCCCTTCAGTGATATATATTCAACCAGATACTTGGAGAATTACTTCAGCCATTTCCACCAGTGAAAGAGTCAGGAACACCCAAATCCTTTACTGTGTGAAACAGCAAATAAGTAATGTGTAGGGGTATAAAGTTGGTTCATGTGGGTGCAAAAGAATAAAGAATTTTAAACACTGCTCTTGTTTGACATTTATATACAATGTAAGGGTGCAGTAATACTGCCTCTTTTGCATCAACATGAAGGAGTTTTGGCTACACATCAACATGAAAGGGACAGCATGACCCTAGAATCAGGTCCCAATTTGACTCTGGAAATCCCTTGGGGAGGGGGTCTCATACAGTCTGTCTGGGTTTGATATCATGTATAACTCCAATCTGGTATCAAGTTGGGTTTAAAAAGTCTTCAGGGGATCCGTCGGACATTTAGAAATTTACTGGAGCCATCTTCAATGTTTTGAGAAAGCATTAAAAATGTATTGGTAGAGCTCTCTCCTGAATAGTAGAGTGCAATTCAGTCAGGCCACAGAACCGGCGTCTTGCCAGCTGCACTTACCACGCTCCGGCTAGCATCTGAGTGGCAGTACTACATACCTACAGCATGAGAATTACTGGAACAGAAGCATATCACACTGGTCACAATACACCCACGTGTGTGAAAGATCCAGAGCTGAGAAAGGGTCACAAGATTCTAAGGCATTTTCAGGCATGCAAGAACACTTGGTGTAATATTTTATTCATTTTGTTTCTCTCTACGTTATGCACTATTTCCTGAGAGGGCTAAAGGCAATCTGCCAGTAACTATCGTCCACAAGATGTGCATAGTCATAGAGCACAGAAGGAGGCCATTCGTCCCATTTTAACTATCCCCAAATAAACTGGAAAGAGGGAGCGAAAGGGGTAAAGGGAATGGAGGTTTTACAATATGTGCAAGACTCCTTTATGTAGGGGGTGGTGTGGTAGGGGTCAGCCTCACCTCTAACTCAGTGAGCGGTTCGAATCGCTCCCACGCCCCTGGTTCTGGACCTTGGACTTATTTAGGGGTTGTGAACAAAGATGCAGTAGGCAACAGGTTTTGACGAAAGAATTTTGACTTTATTAAAAAGAAAAAGGTAACAAACTTAAAACACTCTTAATGCTTAAACACAGGTTGGGGAACACATTGGTACAAACGAGGGAAATAACATTAGAATACTTCACCCCTCCCAATCCCACTTCACTAGCTAGGTTGGACTCTGGAGAACCAGGGATAATGCTCACCAAACGAATCCTTGACAGTTGAGAGTTAGGGTTAGAGTCTTTTGAGTGAAAGGTTTCGTAAGGCCCTTGTTGCCGCGAGGTGTCCGATGGTCACTGAGGCAGTCGCTCTGGTTTCTTCTTGCGTGTTGGTCTGCTTGTGAAGTTGTTGGCCTTCTTTGTTGAACTTCTTGCTGTAACTCTGCCTCTGTTTAAACTGTCTTCTTCCGAGCTGTGGAACTGCCTTCTTGCAGAACTGCGGAACTCCTTGCTGCTTCTTCCTTGCTTCTCCTGAACTCTAACTCCAGCTGAAAACAGGCTCTTTTCAATTGAACTGCAGAACTGCCTTCTGTTGAATTGAACTGTAACTGTTTGATGGGCCTTCAATTATACTAAATTGAAGTGGCCTTGTCAAAACCAAATCATATCCTGGTCATTGTAAGACCTCGTTAACAGTAACGACTTTACTAAGTGTCAAATGGCTTGCGTCCTGTCGATCTCTTCGGTTGATTACAGGTGATTGGTGGGGTAATGGGTGTACTGGATGTTTTATTGTTTTCAGGCTTCTAGCATCCTGCTTGGGCCTGGGGATATCAAAAGGGGTCTTGGATTATTCATATTTGGATGTGTATGTGAGGTTTTGGGTGAGGCTCTTCCTCCCTGGTTGGATTGCAGTGCAAACATTTCCCAGACAGCTTGACTGGGCCCCAATACCCAAAAGCTGTCCACTGCCTCACCACACCCTTTCCTGCAGCCTGTGGAGTTTCTGTGAAAGGTGTTTTTCCCCAATAGTAAATATCCAAAGTCATTTCCCTCAGGGGTTTTCTTCCCTGATCCTTAAGAATGTCCAAAATTGAGGTTTTTACCTCAAATCATTTCACTTAGGTCCCATCATCCCAAATTTGTATGAAAAATCCAAAAATCACCCCTTTTAGGGTTCTATTCGAGTTTCTGGGGGATTTTGCAAAGCCGACATTTATTACCCAGTATGTAAAAAGCCCAAGAGAGGGAGCACTGCTGGATCGAGTAATGGGAAAAGAACCAGAACAGATAAGAGAAGTAAGCATTGGGGAACACCTGGGCAATAACAATCACAACATATGTAAGACAAAGTCCAAAGTAATAAATTGGAAACAAGTTGCTTTTAAGGGATGAGAATGGAACCAGGGAAAATAAACTGGGAAAAATGACAAAGAAATAGAACAGCGGTGGGAAATATATCCCACTAGAAAGCAAGAACAACCTAGCCAGTAATAACATACCATGGATGAATAAAGAAATAAGGGCAAAATTGAAACTAAAGAAAAAGACATACACTAAGTACATGGACAACAAAGGAGGGTGGCAAAAGGGAATATGTAAAGATTAGGAAAGTAAAAAAATCAATTAGGAAGGCAATGAGAAACTACAAAATTAAATTATCAAGGAATATAAAATGAAATAGCAGTCTACAGACAAGAGAAAAATTAGGATGGGGATAGGGCCACTAAGGGATAACACACAATAAACTCACAGACAATGACAGTGACATGGCAGAAATATTAAATAATTACTTTGCCTCGGTATTTATCAGGGAGACTAACATGGTGGGCATGACATCAGAAGAGAACAAAAAGGCTATAAAGACATTTAAGATAGGAAGGAGATAATTGATAAAATAATCAAACTTAGAGAGGATAAAACCCCTGGTCCGGACAGATTGCATTTGCGCATATTAAAAGAAGTTGGGGGAAGAGATAGCAAAGGCACGATTACATATATATATATATAAAAATCCATTAGAAAAGGGAATAGTGCCAGAGCACTGGCAGACAGCTAATGGGATTCCTGTATTTAAAAAGGGAGACAGAACAAGTCCAGGGAACTATAGACCAATTAGCTTAACATCGGTGGCAGAAAAGATAATGGCATCCTTACTCAAAAATGTAATAGAAAAAATCTAGAAACTGAAAATATAATAATCACAGATTTCAAAAGGGAAGGTCGTGCTTGACCAACCTTATTGAATTCTTTGAAGTAACAGAAAGATAGACAAGGGTAATGCAGTAGACGCAATATATTTGGATTTTCAAAAGGCCTTCAAATAAGGCACCGTATAGTAGACTCATGGCTAAGGTTAGAATGTGTGGAGTCAGGTGACAAGTAGCAGAATGGGTAGCAAGCTGGCTACAAAACAGAAAACAAAGAGATGGGGTTAAAGGTAGTTACTCAGACTGGCAAAAGGTGGGAAGTGGTGTTCCACAAGGATCGATGCTGGCACCACTGTTGGTCACCATTTATATAAACAATTTGGACTCGGGAATCGGAACTACAATTTCAAAATTTGCGGACGACACCAAATTGGAGGTATTCATAAAAAAAGGACTGCGACAAAATACAGGAAGACATTAATAAACTTGCAGAGGCGTGTAATTAGAAAATGAACTTCAATATAGATAAGTGTGAGGTGGTACATTTTGGTAGGAAAGATAAGGTCACATACTCCTTGGAAAATAAATGTCTAAATGGGGGTAGAGGAAGCAGAGGGATCTGGGGGTACAGATACACAAATCACTAAAAGCATGTTAATAAGGCCATTAAAAAAAAAGCAAACAAAACACTGGTGTTCATTTTTAGAGAGATAAAATTGAAAAAGCAGACAAGTTGTGTTAAACTTTTATAGAACCTTGGTTAGACCACACTTGGAGTACAGTGAACAGTCCTGGTCTCCATATTATGAGGATATAGAGGCACTGGAAAAGGTGCAAAAAAGATTTACTAGGATGATACCAGAACAGAGGTTATACCAATCGGGAAAGATTGAACAGGTTGGGGCTCTTTTCTCTAGAAAAGAGAAGACTGAGGGGGGACCTGATAGAGGCCTTTAAGATTTTGAAAGGGTTGGATAGGGTAGACATAGAGAAGATGCTTCCACTTGCAGGGGATACCAGAACTAGGGCCCATAAATATAAGATAGATAGTCACTAATAAATCCAATAGGGAATTCAAGAGAAACTTCTTTACAGAGTGTGGTTGGAATGCAGAACTCGCTACCAGTAGTAGTTGAGGTGAATAGCAGAGATGTATTTAAGGGGAAGCTAGATAAACACAGGAATAGAAGGATATGTTAATGGGGTTAGATGAAGAGTGGGAGGAGGTGTGTCGAGCATGAACACCGGCATGGACCAGTTGGGCCGAATGACCTGTTTCTGTGCTGTAAATACTATGTAATGCATGTGCCAGCTCTTTGAAAGAGTTATCCAATTAGTCCCAGTCCCCTGCTCTTACCCCATAGCTCTGCATGAATAAAATGGCTCAGTATGATTTTTCTTCAAGATTCACTAGTGAAGGCCTCAATCCTGATGAGAAAAATTGCAAGGTTGATGTGAGGAAAAATACCTCATGTTGACACACAAATGAGTCACCTCTGATGTGATATTCAGCAGTCATGACCCAGAGATTTAACAAAAAAGCCATTGGCAGATATTTTTACAAGTGTACTATAGTTACTGTTTCAAAATATCATCTCCAGTAATTGAATTACCAAAACAATCAATAAATTAGAGCAAGAGTTGGAATATGAATGATATTACATAAGTATCAAGATTAGTAACTAAGGAGCCTTACAAGGCCAAAAGAATTCTAATTCCTTCACAAATAGTAAATATACACTGAGTTTTTCCTCTCCTGATTTGTACCCTTCTTATGCTGGATGGTAACAACTTTAATTTATATAGCACCTTCAATGTACAAGACTTCCCAATGTGCTTTATTGGAGAAGTAGAGGAACCGAGCTGAGCCATGGAGAGGTTAAGGGAGGTTAGGTCAAAAAGTTGAGAGAACGTTTAAGACAAGAGAAGCAGAAACACAAACGTGTTTAGGGAGGGATTTCCAGAAAGTAGGGGTGAGGCAATTTAAGGTTCTACCACTAGTAGTGGGGCAAAGGGGGGCGGGGGGAAAGAGATCCACATAAGACCAAAAGAGGGCAGATACACAGGCCAAAAGAGAGATAAAACTGAAGGAGTTCACAAAGATGGGGAGCATTGATACCATGTAGGGATTTGACAATGAAGACAAGGATTTTAAATTGGTTGTGTTGCCAGACAGGGAGCCAGTGCATGTCAGTAGGAACATAGGAGCAGTCGGTCAATCAGCACTGAGCCTGTTCCAGAATACAGGGGTGATAGGTGAGCAGGACAGGGTGCAGGAAGCTGTATTTTGGACTGAATACCAGCAAGAAGAACACTGAAGTAATTGAGGCTGGAACTAACAGATGCATGAATAAGGGTTTCAGTAGCAGAGGGGTTGAAGTAGGTGGAAGTAAGGAGCCTTGGTGATGGAAAGGATGTAAGGTATGAAGTACAGCACAGGGTCAAACACAATACTAAGTTTGCACAGTTTTGTTCAGCTTGAGCAAGTGGCAAGGAAGCAGAGTATAAAGTGGAGTGGGAAATTTATGGCTTTCTTCCAGACATATGCACAATCTCACTTTTACAAAATGATGGCTTTGGTTTTCCAATTGTTCAGTTGAAGGAAGTTGTGATTCATCCAATGTTTGGTGTCATGGAGTCGAGAGAAGTGGTGAAGTAAAGTTCAGTGACACCAGCGTACATTTTGATAATTACCCCATTCCTGAAGATGATGCTATCGAGGTACAGCATTTTAACAAGAAAGCAAGGCTAGATCTGTGGGGTCCTTCAGGGGTGACATTGCAGAGGAAAGAAGAGAAGCCATAACTTCATCTCATTAGTCAGGAGTGAAACCACACAAGGGCAATCCCACAGAGTTGAACAACAGAGGATGGCATGGTTAACTGTGTCAAACTGCATGGAAAGGTTGAGGACAGGAAGGATACTGCATCGTGGTCAGTCAGGGAAGATGCTTTTCATGACTATGGCCAAGGTCATTTCAGTGCTGCAAGATGGGCAGGAGCTGGACTGGAAGCCTTTGAACAGAGAGATGGGCAAAGAGCTGAGAAATGATGCCTCATCTAAGATCTTTGAGCAGGTTGAGAGAGACAACAAATGGCTGAAGAGTTGGATTTTCTTTCAGCAGGGTTTTGAAGGGGAGAGAGACAGTGCCAGATGAAAGGGGACCATAAGTCAACTACTATGGGGACCAAGAAAGATAGCTGAGTAATCAGGAGTGGAATGGGGAGGAAAATCAGGGGTGGGTCACATGGAAAAGATGAGTTGGAAAAGGTTGAGAGGAGAGAGACTACAAATGGCATGGATTCAAAACTGGAGTGGTAGGAGTTGAGGGTAGAGGGAAAGAGAAGCAAAGCCAACTGTGTGGATGGCTTCAATGAGAAGCAAAAATTGCACAATTTGTTAGTGGAGGTGAAGGTGGAGAGGTAAGAGAAGGGGGTTTAAGGAAGCAGTCACTCAAGAGGAGCCTAGGTTTATCCTTACCCTCCAAGATAATCTTGGAGTGGTAGGTGGTTTTTTGCTGAGAACAGGGCACGGTTAACCTGGACACAATTGAGCCAAATCTGGCAATTCATGACAATGCCAGTAGTGCATTCAAGGTTACATCCCTCTGACTGCAAGGTGCAAAGATGGTGGAAACAACAGCAGTGAGAGACGGTGATTGACTTACTAGCAACAAGATCAAAGGTGGAGGTGAGGGTGCAACTCAGTGGTTTGATAGCCAGTGCTGTTGTGACTGAGTGCTAAAGAGGGCATTAGAGAGAGCTAGCAAAAGTCTATTCCAGACAAATGGGAGGATAGTGAAATCAGAGGTAGGTTGGGGAATGCAGGTGGTTAAGAGAGATGAAGTAGTAATCAGAGATAATGTTAAGGGGACAGAGACAGATGCAGTGAGGCCACCTAGATGCAAGGTCAAGGGGTAGTCATTAATTTGCATAGGGTAGTCTAAATGAAGGGCTAGATTGAGCGAGAACACGAGGGCAGTGAAATCACAGGAGAAAGGGCTAGGGGAGGTGAAATGCATGTTGAAGTACTCAAGGATAATAAATCGCTCAGTGCCAAGACTAAGGGAGAGATTTGTGAGGAAGTTGGTGTCAGGCTTGGGAGGGCAACAGATTTTGAATGGGGGGCTGGGAGGGATGAAGAACATAAGAATTAGGAGCAGGAGTAGGCCATACGGCCCCTCGAGCCTGCTCTGCCATTCAATAAGATCATGGCTGATCTTCGACCTCAACTCCACTTTCCCGCCCGATTTCCGTATCTCGAATCCCCACGAGTCCAAAAATCTATCTCAGCCTTGAATATACTCAACGACTCAGCATTCACAGCCCTTTGGGGTAGAGAATTCCAAAGATTCACAACCCTCTGAGTGAATAAATTCCTCCTCATCTCAGTCTTAAATGGTTGACCCTTTATCCTGAGACTATGCCCCCTAGTTCTAGACTCTCCAGCCAAGGGAAACAACCTCTCACCAGCTACCCGGACAATCCCCTCAGAATCTTCTATGTTTCAATGAGATCACTTCCCATTCTTCAGGAGATTAAAGTACTTGAAGGAATGGGTGCGGTAGGAGAGTCCAATCTTGGCCTCGGCAATGAGAGCTCTACCACCACCTCAGCAGTTTAGGTAAAGCAGCTGATGAACTGTTGACAGGAGGCGGCTACAGTGGGACCTGAGGAATCGTCATCGTTAGCGTCAGGATATCAACAATGTTATGCATGATGACATCATGGATGGTGAGGGCCTTGTTCAAGACATAGCTAATGTTCTGGAGGGTGATCTAGAGCAGTGTGGTGATGCGAGAACTGCTAGCATAGTTGGGGGGGGGGGGGGGGGGGGTGCGTGGGCGGTGAGTTTGAGAAGTTACACACCCCCCCCCCCCCCCCGCCCGAAGAACAGGAAAATTGCCAGGAATGTAAAGTGAATCAGTTTGGGTTGTTGTCTTGTGACAGCCACCGACAAGTGCCACAATGAGCAAGACGGGGTATACTAAACAAGGCAGAGGAAAGTCAAGGACTTGCTCAAGAGAGGCTCAAGGCTGGGGCATGAAAGGACAGAAGACAACCTGAACAATGGTACTGATGTTCATTCAGTAACGACAGGTAAACTGGTCAGAATTTAACATAATAGTTCTGCTACAAAACAATTTACAGCTGAGAGTATACTCTTCAGCAAGGCTAACATTCTGCATAACAAGTTAAACTTTTGAAAAATCACTATAAATAACAGCGATTAATGTATAAAACATGCAGAGAAATCAAAAAATCAACTGCTTAAAGTTCAGCCCTCCATTTCCCAAAGTTTTAACTTACCAACAAATTTACACTCTTGTTCTGCAATCTTCTAAAGTCTCTATAGTCGTGGTCCTGTTAAGTTGGATCCAGGATCTGATACCCTTGGATTCTTCCAGCCTCAAATGCTCTTGAAATCTTTCCATCAGTATTTGGAGGTTTGGAAGTGACACCAATATTACCATTTGTTTTTACACGAAGCAAGAACTATGTTAGAGTGAGGTGCAAGATAAAAGGGATTTAAATGGATAAAATAGATTCAACATTGAACCCATGACTTTGAAGTATAGAAATGCATTGTGTTAATGGGATTACAGTGCGAGGTGCTTAAGACTGTCTCTTTTGGACATGGGTAATTTGACTGTTATAATCAGCTGTTCAATACACTCCTTGATGTCAAAAAATTGGAAGGATTCATGCAGAAAGTAGATTACAGCTATATAGGATGTCCTTAGAAGACGTTTGATTTTTAATTACTGTTTTAAATTCATTCTTGGGATGTGGGTGTCGCTGGCAAGGCCGGCAATTATTGCCTGTCCCTAATTGCCCTAAAAAAAGGCAGCAGTGGTGGGCTTTCTTGATACAACCAAGTGGCTTGCTAAGCCCCTTTAAGGGGCAGTTCAGAGTGCACAATTAGATGCTGGGCTCAGCTGTGATGTGCCTTGCAGTCAAACACAGCCTGCCAACACCTGTGGAACTGTAACCGCGCATGGTCTCAAAGTCTTGAGAAAATTGTTGAGAAAACAATCCAAGTCACAAATCAAAAAGGTACATCTAGTACACTAAATACATTATATATACATACATTCACCTAATCACATCTAGATTTATCCCATCTTCACTCCAACTCTTTACAGCTTTAATGGTGATCTGTATCATGGCCCTTCACTTATTATCTCCATATGAAAGAAAAGTATTGCTTTAATCCAATATATACAGGCTACAGATTGCAACACTGCAGACTTCAATTCCCTTGTACAATTTAGCAAATACAGGCAAACAACCTCCCTTTCTTCAGCCTCTGCCAATGGGAATCGAAGCAGGCACTAAAAGTGGCTGAACTGACCCACTCCAGTTTCCCATGCTTTCTGTAAGGAATTCTCTTTTCCCCAAATGGTGCAGCGTTATGTAGAAAATTATAGGATATACGTCAGTGGCCACTCCAGGAAAAGGAGCATAAGCACATTGAGAAAGGCCATGTAGAAAAGCAGATCAAAACATTTCAACCACTTTTTAAAAATATAATAAAGCACTAGGGCGTGTCTGAATTTGTCGGTTCTGCATCATCCTCCTCCTCCCTCCCTCACCCAAAGTTAGAATTGGCTGCTTTAAAAAAAATACAACCAGCAGACAAACTCACGTAAACCAGGAGTTTATTATCAAATTTACAGATTAACTCCAGACTGTAAGTTAACTTCTTGAACACACGTACAAGCTCACATTTGAAGTCTCAAACGAGTAACCATTAAGAATTCCAGTGCACATTCATTTCTTCCACTTGTTATTTTCATAGTCCCACTGTGAAGCAACGCCTTCAATTGGATTCATCCTCATGTCCAGCATTCTCTTGAGCTGCTTAGCCTTCCACTCGTCAGAGAAAGTGTGAGGAATCTCTCCATATACTGTGGATAAGGGACACAGATTAGGCCACCTACATCAATTAACTTCTCCAGCTGGAATCGAATACTTGAAAAAGCTTTTCACTCTTTCAAATGAGAAATGAGCATGATTGAGAAAGTTATGATGCAGCTGCATATTTCCTCATTGGAAGTCTTGCCAGCTTAAGCTAGTGTCTTAATCTTTTTTGATAGCAGCTTAATTTTTTTTTTTATTATAGGCACATTTTCTTTTTAAAGTATGTCTGTTGCTACATTGATGGAAAGGAACATTGACAGTTTGAAACAATATAAAATGCAGCCAGTTATTTTCAGGCTTCTCAATTCAATGACATATACCCTGAATATATTTGGAAATAAAAGCAAATCTGACATGAACTATTACATAGAATATACAGCACAGAAACAGGCAATTCGGTCCAACCGTTTATGTTCCATTCGAGCCTCTTCCCATCCTTCCTCATCTAACTATCAGCATAACCGTCAATTCACTTCTCCCTCATATGCTTATCTAGCTTCCCCTTAACCATGAAGTTGTAACCTGAAAATATTCCAGAATATTTCATCAATCCCTTAACTTTAAAATATATATTCTTAAGCAAACTGCAGTGCTAATGAACTCTTCCCCCCCACTATTGGGTACTCATTCAGTTAAAGCACAGACAACACAAGAGGTTGTGCTGCATATATGGTATGTGGAGTATGACCCATAAACATTTTCCCTGGTAAGGTTTACATCATTTAACTTATTTTGTACAACCAAATTTGTTCCACTCACCAAACATCCTCTGCCAGAAGACAATCAGTCCAGTGAAACCCAGCATGAAAAGGACTCCACCAACAACAGTTTTCCATTCACTTGACGGCTTGTTCATCTCAGCAAAGCTATGGTGAAAGCGAATGCGATACACTGAGGAAGTAAATGAAAACCATCTGAATGAGAATTTTTTTTTAAGTTTACAGACTTTTAAAAAAAAAACTAACCTTAAAGCAGAAAAGGTTATGGGGAGATTTAATAGAGGTGTTCAAAACCATGAAGGGTTGGAGTAAATAAGGAGGAACTGTTTCCAGTGGCAGAAGGGTCAGTAACCAGAGGGCACAGATTGAAGGTAATTGGTAAAACAACCAGAGGCGAAAAGGAGAGAATTTTTAAAAATTATTTTTACCCAATGAATTATGATCTGGAATGCACTGCCTGAAAGCATGGTTGGAGCAGATTCAATAGTAACTAAAGGGAATTGGATAAAAATTTGAAAAAGGGGAAATTTGCAGGGCTATGGGGAAAGGGACTAAATTAGATAGCTCTTTCAAGGAGCCGGCACAGGCACAATGGCTTGAATGGCCTTGTTCTGTGCTGTATCATTTTATAACCAAAATGCAGCAACAAGGTGCAGTTACGTCGCTTGCTTCACAATCAGTCTACTCTGGAGGCTGCTTTTCATTCACATTGACCTGCCTGTTAAGAGTTATTTGGTTTGATTGCCAGGCTACTAGAAAAAAATGCCATGCAATAAGCAAGATGCTGTACTTCTGGGGAGGGATGGGGAAAGAACTGCACTTCGCCTCACATCAAGAGCTCTTCATTTTGTAGAATCAGTAAGTATCGCCACAAGCACCGTGGAGCAATCCACGACCTTCTCCCAATAAAAGAATTCTTAGAACCAAGTAACGCAGGGAAAAGGGAGAAAGAACCTGGGAGAGGGCAAAAAAAATTAATTGCAGTGGATTTTAATGGACAAAATATTATCTCAAATTCAGCTGGCACACAATTGTTTTAGAAAAGGGATAGAATGTAACCCAAAGTAATTTTCAATAATTTGAATATGGAATCAAAAATTAAGATTCCAGAAAAAAAGGAGGAAGTATCAAGCAAGAGCTCAGGATAGTTACCAAGATCTCATACCCTCATGTTCCAAATTGGGCTGATGGGGAGTATATTACATTGATTTGGAGGTATGCTTTTAATACTAGCGGATACATTCAATATACAGCCTACCATGCCGTACATTAATGCTTTGCAATTACTGTGGTCAGTTAAAAGTTGCAACTTTGTTGAAACTGGACCGTATCTGACTTTTTCAGGGAAGAATCAATGGTAAAAAATGCTCCAGTTATACTGCAGGTACTGCTCTGACACAAGGGCCACCAATAAAATGATGCCAATCTGAAATTGAGATGCATTCAAGAGGTATGACTTCATGGACTACTTGTGATGCACAGTGTACACACAAGGATTGTTTTAAGTTTAAAAATTTTGAAGTGGACCAATGCACTGCCTTTCTTTTTCTATAGTGGTCATGATGCGGAGATGATACTGATAGCCAAGTTCCACACCCATGAGGACGGGATCTCGGGTTCACGTCACGCTACAGAACGTGACTCGACATCGTTGTCTGGTTTTCCAGTTTTTAAAAAAAAGTTAAAAGCTTAACTGCAGACGGCAGCATTTGACACGTTGGACCCCGTGACCCACCTCATTGTCTTAGCTATACTCTGATGTGTCTTTGATGTAATGCCTCCCTGACAGATTGTATCTCTGCAGACACATTGTTCTCTGTCTATATATACTGTGTAATCGATTTGTAGTCCCTCACTGTACTTGAAGAAGGAGCAGAGCTCCGAAAGCTTGTAATTTCAAATAAAACTGTTGGACTATAACCTGGTGTTGTGCGACTTCTCATTTTTTTCTTTTTCTAGTGACTGCAAAGAGTTACCACCCCATCAGAAATTCCTCTGGCTGTGACCAGAGTTCTATCCATGCATTTAAATGCATAGATCTCTGACTTTTCCCCCACTCAAGTGATGAAAATCACCTGTGTAACAGTAGTTATCCAGCTACAAGGCATATAATCCTAATAACCTAGCCGGTAAAGGCATTAACCTTGGGCAATATTAAGCCATACAGATCAGATAGTCACCAATACTGTGATGACATTAGCAGATTTCAGCCAGGGTAGCAATTGGAGGCTGGGAAATATCTACACTAAATACAAGAAAAAGAAAATCTTTAACGTTATGGGGAAAGGGATGGGGAAATGGGACTCTAAATGGATTACTCTTAAAACAGCTGGCACAGGCACAATGGACTGACTGGCCTCTCTCTCTATGCTCTAAAATTCTATGATTTTATTCTACGAGTTCCTGCTTGATTACTATTCAATGAATCTTCCCGGAAACACTGCATCGATGTCGGGTGACAACAGGATTGAACTTGGCTGTAATGACCTTCATCGTCAAATAGCGTGCCAATCATCTGGACTCACACGAAGGGGGGGGGTCACTTGGTCGAGGTACCAGGAAGTGGCTTGCACCCACAAAACCGTTTCCCAGCGCCTTCAGAAGAGGTGAGAAAATTGGCAAAACCACATGCTTTTGATATTGCCGAATAACTGAGTTCTACGATGTACTAGCCTGAGCTTTCACACTTGTTTCCAGTCACACGAACAAGCTGAGTAAACGGGTCCCTTCCTTTAGTATCAGGTAGTCAAATACATCATTCCCCGTAAGTTGCGCTTCGTTCTGCGCGGCCGGTTTCCTTTACTACGCGGTCCCTTTAAATTTCTGCACATATGCAGTACTTACAATGGAAATGCCAGTGAGCAGCCTGCGCGGGACCTTTCCCATTACTGCACGGCTGCGCAGCTAAGAGGGAACATTGGTGATATACTGTACTTCCTTATTGAAGGCACCTTGGGATTCATGCAGTCAACCTGTAGTTGAATGGAGGTAAGTCAGCCCCCAACCCCCTCTTCCCCCCGCCACCAATTCAGACAGGTGTCAGCATGCAGTTTACACATCACTTTGGTTACTTACACTTCAGCTTCTCGTCACTGGAAAGAGAAACCCAAGAACTTTTCTCCTTCTCCTTCAGGGACTTCTGCTCTCCAGACAAGTGTCCCACAAAGTCAATGGCTGCAAGAGGCTCATCTCTGCGATCAGAGTACGCTGGAAGTGAATAATCTTCAATCTTTGCAACACCTGCAGAAAGTCAGTAGATTTCTCACTGATACATCAGCATACAATGAAAATTAAACTCAAGCACGCATACCCACAAAGGCAAAACAGCACTGAACATAATGCAGATCATCTTATGGTGCTCTCTCCTCTAATGTTTGGATTAATCGTTGCAAATCTTGTTAAAATATGCTGAAACCAGTTACTGATCATACAGGTCAGTGTTCTCACTATATGCGTGGAGTGATAAGGAAACACTACATGGCTACATGTTAAAACTGCAGATATATAATGTGGCTAGTTTAGCTTGCACCTTACCATTTTCTATGTAGAACACTCCCTCCTAGAGTTGATCTGAGCAATTTTTCTGCTAATAGCATTTCTCTCCAAGATCATAAACCCCAGTGCTTCTGATCTACATTTATGATCTAGATATTAATCTCAAATGTAAACGCATCATGTTTCCTTATGGCACTAAAATTGGGGCAGAGGATGCAATTTACAGAAGGATTTAGATTGTCTATGGCAAATTAAATTTAACTCTAAAATGTAAAGTTTTCCACATTGTTCCAATGTACATAATACAATGAATGGGACTGAATTGGCAGAGAGGCGCTTAGGAAGAGACTTAGACCCATCACGTTCAACGCCTGCACAATGTGGAAAAGCAATTGAAGCAGGGTGCTGGAGTATATCGGCAGAACAGCAGAGTACATGTCTCCAGAGGTTATACTGAAGCTGTACAATGCATGTGTCAGACCACAGTTGGGATACTGTATTCAGTTCTGTGCACTGCACTAACAAAGCATTGATGCATGCAAGCATTGCAAAAGGTCCACAAAAGAACAAGACTGATTGCAATTGTAAAGGTGATAAACTAGGTGCAATGATGAGATGCGCTCAAGGTTTACAGCCTAGAATGAAGACAGTTAAGGGGGACCTCAAAGTTGTAAGATTAAATGGTGCAAATAAGAAACCCAGAACATTACCTCAAATTGAGTCAGGAAAGTAGAATTTGATGGCAAACTTATATTAGTCAAAAGCGGATTTTAAATTGGTATTTGGGAAAACTAGCATTGAAGATTTGGAATAATCTGCCCAATGAGGTAGAAGAGGCAAAACTATTAGAGACACTAAATGTAGATGGATACAATTGGCGAGTTAGGGGACTGGGGAGATGAGCTCAATAGCCTTTCTGGTCCTTGACTTTCCTTATGTAAATAGCACCACAATTTCATGTTAAGTCTGTGGAACAATCGCTCTGCCTACTTTTAAACACAAGTACTAAGGGGCAAATCACACGAGGCACTAGGACCTATTTAGGATTAAGGATGCGATCTGTGCATGTAGTAAGAATCAAGAGATGTTAACACTACTGTAGGTTGTATTTTCACTGTCAGATGACAAATATAGAGGGGCTCCCAATCAATGTTTCTGCTACAAAGAGCAGGACTGTTCCAGGTTACCTTTTTGAAATTAAACTGCCCTTCAAACTTTCTTCCCAGCTTTTCACACAGCAATTATTCACCAGCAGAGCACCAACATATAGTACACAAAGCTGAACAAAAGTTGACTATGAAGTAAGATAAGCATATCTATCATTGAACCAGTCTCTGGACAAAAGGCTCCTTGTTTTAATTTAATCATCCTCAAAAGGGTGAAGACGTAGAAATGTTTATGCTGATTTTGGTGCAGAAACACTTCAAATATTTAATTCTGGAACTGCTCCATCACTCAAAGTGGGAGAAGCGGCATTACCAATACATTATGAATAGTTTCAATTTACCAAATCAAGAAATTCAATGAAAGAAAACATTTAAAAACTAACCGCCCCTGAAAGTCATCAATTTTAAAAGGTATTTACTCATGATACATTATACCATTAAACCCAAGTAAAGATTGAAAATTGATTCATTATATGAACATCCAATACTGTATTAGTCATAAGAACTAGCAATGCAGATACTGATGGTAATTCAGAACATGCATCAATCAATATTGGATCAGCATTCTCACTAACTCAGCACTAGAATTTAGAACCTCTAACCACAGGTAGTCTTTTGCAACTCACCATGTCCGTGGGCTCGCATGCAAACAGAAGTGGAAAGCACACGCCTGGTGACGAGGCTCAGAGCCCTTGAAGCCAACATCCTGTAATGTTTTCACAAAGGACATTTGTCAGATCCCAGCCTCTACTGTCAATAACATAGCTAGAATGTATTTATAAAGTGAAAGTCTAAAATGAGAACCCAGTACAGCATTTGGTAGAGGTTGCAAATACCAATGTTTCAATGATTCAAGAGCAAGACCAAGGTTCTAATACAACCACCTTAAAAAAAAAAGTTATAATGGGAAAGATTAAAAAATGAACAGCCATTAGTAAAACCAAAGGTGGATTGATCAGGTTACATCAGTCACCTGTAGAACTAGACACTACTTTGATCAAAAATACAGTTCTGCAGACTGTATTATCTTATAAGCATCTTACTTATAGGTTGAGTTATAAACTGAAGGGATCAAAATTCATTTTAAACATTTCTTGATTACTCATATCATCTGAGATGTATGCTTAATAGTGTTGGGCGTAGTAAAATGGGCAGTGGGACCTCACACTGCCCAAGCACACAGAACAAACATTCCCTGACTGTCCTTCCTTCTCAGTTCAGTGAGGGCTCCTCTATGGCAATACTGTAAACTGCTGAAGCTCATCACAAAGTAAAAGATGTGTGCAAATATACAAAAATATAACCTGCAGAAGCATTCAGATTAGCAAAAGCAATTCTTGCAAGGTACCGGTATATTAGGACAGACATTTGGAGCAGGGCTGACTGAATAACAATCACCTGAGGAAGGAGCAATCGATAGCTCCGAAAGCTTGTGATTTCAAATAAAACTGTTGGACTATAACCTGGTGTTGTGCGACCTCTCAATTTTGAATAACAGTACCCAATGACCTTGCAGGGCAATTTTAGAAGCACACGTCCGGGGGAAATTGAAATTATATTCTGACATTTCTACTAAATCTAGTTAAGTTTCCACACACAGAATGACTATTTTTTCAAAAGATCTACTGTGATAAATTAGCACAATGTGCTTTCACTTCCCTGTATTGCTTTATGTGCAATCAATACAGGTAATTTGAAGGATACTTGAAGTTCACACATTCAGCTAAGTGATGTCTTGTGGTCTACCACCCTAGATAAATAATCCTGTAAAAAAATATTCCATTGTGGTGGAGGGCAACAATACAAAATTCAGTTGCAGAAAGGGGAGGGTATGCACTCCAGCAATATAACAAATGGGTAAAGATTGCAGCAACTGCCTAACAGGGGGGAGCAAATGTTTGGCGTTGAGTTTGTTATTTAAGTTTAGGAAGACAATTTATCCTCATTAAACTATCAATTTAAGACCGATGGCTGCAGTAAGGATCCAGCCAGGCAGTCCTCCATTTGCACTGCCTGGAACTGCAATTCTCATGCCCAAGTGGCTGAATGGCCTACTCCTGTTTCTAATGTCCTTACTGAGGGCTACTGTAGAACTACATTACAGCTCAAGTCATATGAAACACCAGACTGAATATAATGGATGCTACTCGCCTATTAAAGTAAAATAAAATTGGACATCACTACAGTTCAAGTCATATGAAACACCAATCATGTAATGTTGGAGTGTACTTAAAGATTCAAAATATCTTGATAAATTCTTCAAACCTTGTTATCATGGTTTATGACATCAGATCCCAGAGTTATTGTCATGATAAACTCCAACTTGTACATTAACCTATAGTATACTAAAAGTGAAACCAGGTAGGCAAAACACCAACTTCCAAATACTGGCACTCAAAAATTCTGCGTACAGAAATGCTATGAACATCACATTAGCCTCAAGCCACTAAGGGTCAACCATTTCTTTTTTAAAGAAGGTGTAGATTAATGTACAGCACAAATAATTTCAGATGGGTAGTATATCAGAAATTTAAACATAGAAATATATAACCCACTTATTCATAACCCAAGTTGGAGACAGGAAAATTACAATAGCTGGAAATCCGGGGAGACCAAACGCAGATTGGGTGACCGCTTTGCGGAACACCTCTGTTCAGTCCGTAAGGGTGACCCCCGAGCTCCCGGTGGCCTGTCACTTTAATTCTCCGCTCCACTCTGACCTCACCGTCCTCGACCTATTACACTGTTCCACGGAAGCTCAGCGTAAGCTCGAGGAACAGCACCTCATCTTTCGTTTAGGCACCCTACAGCCCTCTGGACTCAACATCAAGTTCAACAATTTCAGATCATAACCTCGGCCCCTATCACATTTATATTTTTTTTTTCCCTCCCAGAAGCTGGCAGCTGTCCTTCATTCTGCCAGTGCATTTCACACTTCATTTAGCCTCAACCTGTCACATTAACACCTCCTCTTGCCTTGATTATCTCTTAATGTCTCTCAATCTCTCCTTTTGTTCTTTCATCCCCTCCCCATTATCCCAGCTTTATCCTTGCTTTAAATCTATTTTCATTTCCTGCTTTTTTCCAGTTCTGACAAAAGGTCTTCGACCTGAAACGTTAACTCTGTTTCTCTCTCCACGGATGCTGCCTGGCCTGCTGTTTTTCCAGCATTTTCTGTTGTTAGTCAGGAAAATTACACTTGGCTAAGTCTCTTCTTTCAAATAACCCAGTTTACACAGTACCGCATTTAATCACAGCTAAAAGTCTTAAGGAAAAGGCAGTCAATTGAACTTTAATCTCTACATCATTTAAGTGTGTCTAGTTGGACTCCAGGCAACATTCCTGGTGTTCCGGCACACTTTCATTTAAATTATTGTGCAGTTGTGTTAATTTAAAAAAGTTAATTTTACACTCAACCATTTTGTCTAACCCGATTATCTAGCCAATCAATAAACCAAGCACGTTAGAATTCTGTGCATTCATATTTTTCCACAGTATAACAACTAATGGAACTCAATTTCTTCATCTGTTTGGCGCCAGGTTCTTCAAATTTTGTTTCCTCAAAAAAGCCCCAATCAATAAATCAATGGCACACAGCGATCCTATGGAATCCCACATTCCTTTTTCTATTCGCATATTTCAAAAAAAAATGCAACAAACTGTGTGATTAAAAGCAATGCGTTATGGAGATAAACGTTTTTAAGATTTAAGAATGGGCTCTAAGGTTTTAACCACTACAGGGGCTCCTTCTGTCTGAAAATCTAGTACATGACCATAACGATGCCATTTCCAGCTGTTTAATTCCAGCCAATTCATTCAACATTTTGAAATCGAGAGAGAGAAATGTTGCTTCCTGGTTTGACAGGGCTAGTAAAATGGGCGAAGTCAGCAGAGGCAGGAAACGCGAGCACGGAGCCGGGGAGGTGACCTTCCCCCCCTCTCCCTCTCCTCCTCCTCCATCTCCACAGCCCAGCGGCTTCAAAGTCCCCTTCCACAAGCTCTCAGACAGCCGCTCCCCGTCCCTTCCCCACCCCACCCGGTACAAGGGCCGAGCACTGCGGCGAGGGCCCAAGACTCTTCACCCAAGGTCAGGGCGTCCTGGGCGCGGCCTGTGGCGCCCTGAGAGGCCGACGTGGGTGGGTGGCTGGGGGAGGGAACGGATGGTGGGAGTTGGATAAACACCGTCTCCTCTCAACGGAGCCCCTCGCACCCCCGGGGCGTCCGGAAAGCGGCCTGGACAACGAGGTCATTCGGCTCGGCGGAAGGCCTCGAATGAAAATATCATAAACCCCCCGCACACACCCCGGGCCCGATACACCGGCACCACCGAGAATAACCGTGCCCGACTCTCTCTCTCTCACACACACACACACACACACACACACACACGGGGCCCCGCCGCGCCGGTCTCTAACCCGCCCCGAGGACACTCACTCGCTCGCTCCTTCACTCGGCGCCGAACCACAACCGCGGGACCGTTAGAGCCGGGAGAGCGGAAGCGGTGTCACACACCCGGAAGCCAGCCCCGCGCAAAGCACCACGGGAACTGGTAACCAGCAGCAACCAGCTGGAGCAACTCCTCCTGGCTATATGTGGGACTGAGTATCATCACATAGGCTGAATATGGGACTGAGTATCATCACATAGGCTGAATATGGGACTGAGTATCATCACATAGGCTGAATATGGGACTGAGTATCATCATATAGGCTGAATATGGGACTGAGTATCATCACATAGGCTGAATATAGGACTGAGTATCATCACACAGGCTGAATATAGGACTGAGTATCATCACATAGGCTGAATATGGGACTGAGTATCATCATATAGGCTGAATATGGGACTGAGTATCATCACATAGGCTGAATATAGGACTGAGTATCATCACATAGGCTGAATATGGGACTGAGTATCATCACAAGGTTATATATGGTACTGAGTATCATCACATAGGTTCTTTTTTTTAATTTTAAAATTTGAACATTTTGTTTACAGTAATGACATTACAGAGCTCAAGTCCCGGCTCTTTGTACAAAGTCACCAGCCATCATTGCCTACAAGGCAGGGAACTCAGTCTCTACAAGCTGGTGATGTGATCTCCAAGCTCCTTGATCGTCTTCACATGTTCATCCAGAGAGTGGGTCTCCAGGAATTCACACATGTGAGGGTCGGCGCTCCCAGTGCAGAGTTTGTGCAGATCCAGCAGACTCTGGTTGACACTCTTCTCCATCCGCAGAGCTCTCTGCATCGCGGAGCAGAGCCTCCCGCTCTCCCGGACAAACAAATGTACTGCAAAGGAACTTAAAATAAATTTACACATAAGTTCTTTATGGGACAGAGTCTCATCACATAGGTTGTATAAGGGACTGCGTATCATCACATAGGTTTTATATGGGACTAAGTATCATCACATAGGCTGTATATGGGACTGAGTATCATCATATAGGTTATGTATGGGACTGAGTTTTTTAAAATTCGTTTATGGGATGTGGGCGTCGCTGGCAAGGCCAACATTTATTGCCCATCCCTAATTGCCCTTGAGAAGGTGGTGGTGAGCCGCCTTTTTGAACCGCTGCAGTCCGTGTGGTGAAGGTACTCCCACAGTGCTATTAGTTAGGGAGTTCCAGGATTTTGACCCAGCGACGATGAAGGATCGGCGATATACTTCTAAGTCAGGATGGTGTGTGACTTGGAGGGGAACTTGGAGGCGGTGGTGTTCCCATGCGCCTGATGCCCTTGTCCTTCTATGTGGAAGAGGTCGCGGGTTTGGGAGGTGTGCCGAAGAAGCCTTGGCGAGTTGCTGCAGTGCATCTTGTAGATGGTACACACTGCAGCCACGGTACGCCAGTGGTGGGGGGAGTGAATGTTTAAGGTGGTGGATGGGGTGCCAATCAAGCGGGCTGCTTTGTCCTGGATGGTGTCGAGCTTATTGAGTGTTGTTGGAGCTGCACTCATCCAGGCAAGTGGAGAGTATTCCATCACACTCCTGACTTGTGCCTTGTAGATGGTAGAATGGCTTTGGGGAGTCAGGAGGTGAGACACTCGCCGCAGAATACCTAGCCTCTGACCTCTTCTTGTTGCCACAGTATTTATGTGGCTGGTCCAGTTAAGTTTCTGGTCAATGGTGACCCCCCAGGATGTTGATGGTGGGGGTTTCGGCAATGGTAAAGCCGTTGAATGTCAAGGGGCGGTGGTTAGACTCTCGCTTGCTGGAGATAGTCATTACCTGGCACTTCTGTGACACGAATGTTACCTGCCACTTTTCAGCCCAAGCCTGAACGTCGTCCAGGTCTTGTTACATGCGGGCATGGACTGCTTCATTATCTGAGGAGTTGTGAATGGCGCTGAACACTGTGCAGTTAGCAGCGAACATCCCCATTTCTGACCTTATGTTGGAGGGAACTCTTTGTGAGTCAACATAAAACGACTGTAAATTAACAAAACTTCAAATGAAACTTATCTCATTAAACTAAAATAACATTGTCCGGGGAGACGATGCACTCCAGTCCCTGCGGTGCCCACTGATCTCGGAAGGCTTCAAGTGGGCCGGCGGACAGCCCGTGCTCCATCTCCAGGGCCACCCTTATGTTGGAGGGAAGGTCATTGATGAAGCAGCTGAAGATGGTTGGGCCTAGGACCATGCCCTGAGGAACTCCTGCAGCGATGTCCTGGGGCTGTGATGATTGACCTTCAACCAACACAACCATCTTCCTTTGTGCTAGGTATGACTCTAGCCAATGGTCAAGTAGGTTTTTTCCTCGTATTGGTTCTCTCACCACCTGTCGCAGGCCCAGACTGGCAGGTATGTCCTTCAGGACTCGGCCAGTTCGGTCAGCAGTGGAGCTACCGAGCCATTCTTGGTGATGGACATTGAAGTCCCCCACCCAGAGTACATTCTGTGCCCTTGCTACTCTCAGTGCTTCTTCCAAGTGGTGTTCAACATGGAGGAGTACTGATTCATCAGCTGAGGGAGGGCGGTATGTGGTAATCAGCAGGAGGTTTCCTTGCCCATGCTTGACCTGAAGCCATGAGACTTCATGGGGTCCGGAGTCAATGTTGAGGACTCCCAGGGGCACTCCTTCCCGACTGTATACCACTGTGCCGCCACCCCTGGTGGGTCTGTCCTGCCGGTGGGACAGGACATACTCAGGGATGGTGATGGAGGAGTTTGGGACATTTATATGAGACTGAGTATCATCACATAGGCTATATATGGGACTGAGTATCATCACATAGGCTATATATGGGACTGAGTATCATCACATAGGCTATATATGGGACTGAGTATCATCACATAGGTTATATATGACACTGAGTATCATCACTAAGGATATATATGGCACTGAGAATCATAACATAGGTTATATATGGGACAGAGTATCATCACATAGGTTATATATGGGACTGAGCATCATCATATAGGTTATATATGGGACTGAGTATCATCACATAGGTTATATATGGGACAGAGTATCATTGAGAGGTCGCACAACACCAGGTCATAGTCCAACAGTTTTATTTGAAATCACAAGCTTTCATAGCTGTCGACTGCCCCTTCCTCAGGTGAAGTAAATTAGATACAGAATCGCCAAAGCATATATAGATAGAGAACAAAGCATGTGTACCTTACAATTGCAGACCACTAAATTAAATCATCCTGACTATCTGCCGAGGTGTGATAAAGTTAATCAAGTCAGCCAGGAAGGTACCACATCAAAGACATAGCAAGATACAACTGAGACAATGAGGTGTAGTCGCAGGGGTTCTAACGTGTCAAAAGCTGCCGTCTGTATGTAAAACGAAAAGCTTTAAAATTTTTACTTTTTTACTGGGAATCACATCTGTGAACAAGCCAACGACGACTCGAGTCTGGATCACGTCATGTATCGTGACATAAACCCAAGATCCCGGTTGAGACCGTCTTCATGAGTGTGGAACTTGGCTATCAGTTTCTGCTCGATGATTTTGCGTTGTCGTGTGTTTCTAAGGTTGCCTTGGAGAACGCTTACCCGCAGATCCGAGGCTGAATGTCCTTGACTGCTGAAGTGTTCCCCGACTGGGAGGTAACAATCCTGCCTGGCGATTGTTGCGCGGTGCTCGTTCATACGTTGTCTCAGTGTCTGCATGGTCTCGCCGATGTACCATGCCGCGGTGCATTCTTTCCTGCAACGTATGAGGTAGACAACGTTGGCCGAGTCACATGAGTATGTACCATGTACCTGGTGGTTAGTGTCCTCACGTGTGATGGTGGTATCTGTGTTGATGATCTGGCATGTCTTGCAGAGTTTGCCTTGGCAGGGTTGTGTGGTGTCGTGGTCGCTGTTATCCTGAAAGCTGGGTAATTTGCTGCGAACGATGGTACCTCTGAGGTTAGGCGGCTGTTTGAAGGCAAGTAGTGGAGGCGTGGGGATGGCCTTAGCGAGGTGTTTGTCGTCATCGATGACATGTTGAAGGCTGCGAAGAACATGGCGTAGTTTCTCCGCTCCGGGGAAGTACTGGACGACGTAGGGTACCCTGTTGGTTGTGTCCCGTGTTTGCCTTCTGAGGAGGTCTATGCGATTTTTCGCTGTGGCCCGTCGGAACTGTCGATCGATGAGTCGAGCGTCATATCCCGTTCTTACGAGGGCGTTTTTCAGCGTCCGTAGGTGTCCATCGCGTTCCTCCTCGTCTGAGCAGATCCTGTGTATTCGCAGGGCTTGTCCATAGGGGATGGCTTCTTTAACATGGTTAGGGTGGAAGCTGGAGAAGTGGAGCATCGTGAGGTTGTCCGTGGGCTTGCGGTAGAGTGAAGTGCTGAGGTGTCCGTCTTTGATGGAGATTCGTGTGTCCAGGAATGAAACCGATTCTGAGGAGTAGTCCATGGTGAGTTTGATGGTGGGATGGAACTTGTTTATGTTATCGTGTAGTCTTTTCAGTGATCCTTCGCCATGGGTCCAAAGGAAGAAAATGTCGTCGATGTATCTGGTGTACAGCGTTGGCTGGAGGTCCTGTGCAGCGAAGAAGTCTTGCTCGAACTTGTGCATGAAGATGTTCGCGTATTGGGGTGCGAATTTGGTCCCCATGGCTGTTCCGTGTGTTTGGGTAAAAAAATGGTTGTCGAAGGTGAAGACATTGTGGTCAAGGATGAAGCGGATGAGTTGTAGGATGGCGTCTGGAGATTGGCTGTTGTTGATGTTGAGTACTGAGGCTGTTGCAGCGATGCCGTCATTGTGGGGGATACTGGTGTAGAGTGCCGATACGTCCATCGTGGCAAGGAGTGTTCCTGGTTCAACTGGTCCGTGGGTGCTGAGTTTCTGTAAGAAGTCTGTAGTGTCGCGACAGAAGCTGGGGGTTCTGTACGATGGGTTTCAGAATGCCCTCGACGTATCCAGAGAGGTTCTCACACAGGGTTCCATTGCCTGATACGATAGGACGTCCGGGTGTGTTGGCTTTGTGTATCTTTGGGAGGCAGTAGAAGTCTCCCACGCGGGGAGTACGTGGGATGAGAGCGCGTAGGATGTTTTGAAGGTCTGGATCGAAGGTCTTGATCAGTCTATTGAGTTGGCGGGTGTGTTCTTTGGTCGGATCTGTGGGTAGCTGTCTGTAGTGTTCCTGGTTGTCCAGTTGTCGGTATGCTTCTTTACAATATCATCACATAGGTTATATATGGGACTGAGTATCATGTCGTTGAAGGTGGCAGGGCAGGTTGAGAAAGTGGTTGAAAAAGCTTATGGGATTCTAGCTTCATAAATAGAGGCATAGACTACAAAAGCAAGGAAGTTATGATGAGCATTTATAAAACACTAGTTCGGCCTCAACTGAAGTATGGTGTCCAATTCTGGGCACCGCACTTTAGGAAGGATGTCAAGGCCTTGGAGAGGGTGCAGAAAAGATTCGCAAGAATTGTTCCAGGGATGAGGGACTTCAGCTACGTGGATAGACTGGAGAAGCTGGGGTTCTTCTCCTTAGGGCAGAGAAGGTTGAGAGGAGATTTGATAGAGGTGTTCCAAATCATGAGCGGTCTAGACAGAGTAGATAAATAGAAATTGTTCCCATTGGTGGAAGGGTCGAGAACCAGAGGACACAGATTTAAGGTGATTGGCAGAAGAACCAAAGGTGACATGAGGAAAATCTTTTTTATGCAGCGAGTTGTTAGGATCTGGAATGCACTGCCTGAAAGGGTGCTGGAGGCAGATTCAATCGTGGCTTTCAAATGGGAATTGGATAAGTACCTGAAGGAAAAAAAATTGCAGGGCTATGGAGAAAGGGCAGGGGGAGCGGGACTAGCTGAAGTGCTCTTGCAGAGAGCCGGCATGGGCTCAACGGGCCGAATGGCCTCCTTCTGTGCTGTAACCATTCTATGATTCTATATAGGCTATATATGGGAGTATCATCACATAGGCTGAATATGGGACAGAGTATCATCACATCGACTGCATAAAGGACTGAGTATCATAACCAAGGCTGAATATGGGACTGAGTATCATCACATTGGTTACATATGGGACAGAGTATCATCACATAGACTGTATAAGGGACTGAGTATCATCACATAGTCTGAATATGGGACTGAGTATCATCACATAGGTTCTTTATGGGACAGAGTATCATATAGGTTGTGTGTGGGACTGAGTATCATCACATAGGCTGTATAAGGGACTGAGTATCATCATATAGGTTGAATATGGGACTGAGTATCATCACATACACTGTATATGGGACTGCGTATCATCACATAGGTTTTATATGGGACTAAGTATCATCACATAAGCTGTATATGGGACTGAGTATCATCATATAGGTTATGTACGGGACTGAGTTTTTTAAAATTCGTTTATGGGATGTGGGCGTCGCAGGCAAGGCCAACATTTATTGCCCATCCCTAATTGCCCTTGAGAAGGTGATGGTGAGCCGCCTTTTTGAACCGCTGCAGTCCGTGTGGTGAAGGTACTCCCACAGTGCTATTAGTTAGGGAGTTCCAGGATTTTGACCCAGCGACGATGAAGGATCGGCGATATACTTCTAAGTCAGGATGGTGTGTGACTTGGAGGGGAACTTGGAGGCGGTGGTGTTCCCATGCGCCTGCTGCCCTTGTCCTTCTATGTGGAAGAGGTCGCGGGTTTGGGAGGTGCTGCCGAAGAAGCCTTCTGACCTGCTCTTGTTGCCACAGTATTTATGTGGCTGGTCCAGTTAAGTTTCTGGTCAATGGTGATGGTGGGGGTTTCGGCAATGGTAAAGCCGTTGAATGTCAAGGGGCAGTGGTTAGACTCTCGCTTGCTGGAGATAGTCATTGCCTGGCACTTCTGTGACACGAATGTTACCTGCCACTTTTCAGCCCAAGCCTGAACGTCGTCCAGGTCTTGTTACAGGCGGGCATGGACTGCTTCATTATCTGAGGAGTTGTGAATGGCGCTGAACACTGTGCAGTCATCAGCGAACATCCCCATTTCTGACCTTATGTTGGAGGGAAGGTCATTGATGAAGCAGCTGAAGATGGTTGGGCCGAGGACACTGCCCTGAGGAACTCCTGCAGCGATATCCTGGGGCTGTGATGATTGACCTTCAACCAACACAACCATCTTCCTTTGTGCTAGGTATGACTCTAGCCAGTGGTCAAGTAGGTTTTTTCCTCGTATTGGTTCTCTCACCAGTTCGGTCAGCAGTGGTGCTACCAAGCCATTCTTGGTGATGGACATTGAAGTCCCCCACCCAGAGTACATTCTGTGCCCTTGCTACTCAGTGCTTCTTCCAAGTGGTGTTCAACGTGGAGGAGTACTGAATCATCAGCTGAGGGAGGGCGGTATGTGGTAATCAGCAGGAGGTTTCCTTGCCCATGCTTGACCTGAAGCCATGAGACTTCATGGGGTCCGGAGTCAATGTTGAGGGCTCCCAGGGCCACTCCTTCCCGACTGTATACCACTGTGCCGCCACCCCTGGTGGGTCTGTCCTGCCGGTGGGACAGGACATACTCAGGGATGGTGATGGAGGAGTTTGGGACATTTATATGAGACTGAGTATCATCACATAGGCTATATATGGGACTGAGTATCATCACATAGGCTATATATGGGACTGAGTATCATCACATAGGCTATATATGGGACTGAGTATCATCACAGAGGGTATATATGGGACTGAGTATCATCACATAGACTATATATGGGACTGAGTATCATCACATAGGCTATATATGGGACTGAGTATCATCCCATAGGCTATATATGGGACTGAGTATCATCACATAGGCTATATATGGGACTGAGTATCATCACATAGGCTATATATGGCACTGAGTATCATCACATAGGTTATATATGGCAATGAATATCATCCCATAGGCTATATATGGGACAGAGTATCATCACATAGACTGTATAAGGGACTGTGTATCATCACATAGGTTTTATATGGGACTAAGTATCATCACATAGGCTGTATATGGGACTGAGTATCATCATATAGGTTATGTACGGGACTGAATTTTAAAAAATTCGTTTATGGGATGTGGACGTCGCAGGCAAGGCCAACATTTATTGCCCATCCCTAATTGCCCTTGAGAAGGTGATGGTGAGCCGCCTTTTTGAACCGCTGCAGTCCGTGTGGTGAAGGTACTCCCACAGTGCTATTAGTTAGGGAGTTCCAGGATTTTGACCCAGCGACGATGAAGGATCGGCGATATACTTCTAAGTCAGGATGGTGTGTGACTTGGAGGGGAACTTGGAGGCGGTGGTGTTCCCATGCGCCTGCTGCCCTTGTCCTTCTATGTGGAAGAGGTCGCGGGTTTGGGAGGTGCTGCCGAAGAAGCCTTGGCGAGTTGCTGCAGTGCATCTTGTAGATGGTACACACTGCAGCCACAGTACGCCAGTGGTGGAGGGAGTGAATGTTTATGGTGGTGGATGGGGTGCCAATCAAGCGGGCTGCTTTGTCCTGGATGGTGTCGAGCTTATTGAGTGTTGTTGGAGCTGCACTCATCCAGGCAAGTGGAGAGTATTCCATCACACTCCTGACTTGTGCCTTGTAGATGGCAGAATGGCTTTGGGGAGTCAGGAGGTGAGACACTCGCCGCAGAATACCTAGCCTCTGACCTGCTCTTGTTGCCACAGTATTTATGTGGCTGGTCCAGTTAAGTTTCTGGTCAATGGTGACCCCCCAGGATGTTGATGGTGGGGCTTTCGGCAATGGTAAAGCCGTTAAATGTCAAGGGGCGGTGGTTAGACTCTCGCTTGCTGGAGATAGTCATTGCCTGGCACTTCTGTGACATGAATGTTACCTGCCACTTTTCAGCCCAAGCCTGAACGTCGTCCAGGTCTTGTTACATGCGTGCATGGACTGCTTCATTATCTGAGGAGTTGTGAATGGCGCTGAACACTGTGCAGTCATCAGCGAACATCCCCATTTCTGACCTTATGTTGGAGGGAAGGTCATTGATGAAGCAGCTGAAGATGGTTGGGCCGAGGACACTGCCCTGAGGAACTCCTGCAGCGATGTCCTGGGGCTGTGATGATTGACCTTCAACCAACACAACCATCTTCCTTTGTGCTAGGTATGACTCTAGCCAGTGGTAAAGTAGGTTTTTTCCTCGTATTGGTTCTCTCACCACCTGTCGCAGGCCCAGACTGGCAGGTATGTCCTTCTGGACTCGGCCAGTTCGGTCAGCAGTGGTGCTACCAAGCCATTCTTGGTGATGGACATTGAAGTCCCCCACCCAGAGTACATTCTGTGCCCTTGCTACTCTCAGTGCTTCTTCCAAGTGGTGTTCAACGTGGAGGAGTACTGAATCATCAGCTGAGGGAGGGCGGTATGTGGTAATCAGCAGGAGGTTTCCTTGCCCATGCTTGACCTGAAGCCATGAGACTTCATGGGGTCCGGAGTCAATGTTGCGGGCTCCCAGGGCCACTCCTTCCCGACTGTATACCACTGTGCCGCCACCCCTGGTGGGTCTGTCCTGCCGGTGGGACAGGACATACTCAGGGATGGTGATGGAGGAGTTTGGGACATTTATATGAGACTGAGTATCATCACATAGGCTATATATGGGACTGAGTATCATCACATAGGCTATATATGGGACTGAGTATCATCACATAGGCTATATATGGGACTGAGTATCATCACATAGGCTATATATGGGACTGAGTATCATCACATAGGCTATATATGGCACTGAGTATCATCACATAGGTTATATATGGGACAGAGTATCATCACATAGGTTGTATATGGGATAGAGTATCATCACATAGGTTATATATGGGACTGAGTATCATCACATAGGTTATATATGGCACTGAATATCATCACTTAGGATATATATGGCACAGAGTATCTTCACATAGGTTATATATGGGACAGTGTATCATCACATAGGTTATATATGGGACTGAGTATAATAGCGTTGAAGGTGGCAGGGCAGGTTGAGAAAGTGGTTGAAAAAGCTTATGGGATTCTAGCTTCAAAGACAGAAATGAGAAGTCGCACAACACCAGATTATAGTCCAACAGATTTATTTAAAATTAAAAACTGGTGTTGTGCGACTTCTCATTTTTGTCCACCCCAGTCCAACGCCGGCATCTCCGCATCATTCATAAATAGAGGCATAGAGTACAAAAGCAAGGAAGTTATGATGAGCATTTATAAAACACTGGTTCGGCCTCAACTGAAGTATGGTGTCCAATTCTGGGCACCGCACTTTAGGAAGGATGTCAAGGCCTTGGAGAGGGTGCAGAAAAGATTCACAAGAATGGTTCCAGGGATGAGGGACTTCAGCTACGTGGATAGACTGGAGAAGCTGGGGTTGTTCTCCTTAGGGCAGAGAAGGTTGAGAGGAGATTTGATAGAGGTGTTCCAAATCATGAGGGGTCTAGACAGAGTAGATAAAGAGAAATTGTTCCCATTGGTGGAAGGGTCGAGAACCAGAGGACACAGATTTAAGGTGATTGGCAGAAGAACCAAAGGTGACATGAGGAAAATCTTTTTTATGCAGTGAATTGTTAGGATCTGGAATGCACTGCCTGAAAGGCTGCTGGAGGCAGATTCAATCGTGGCTTTCAAATGGGAATTGGATAAGTATCTGAAGGAAAAAAAAATTGCAGGGCTATGGGGAAAGGGCAGGGGGAGCGGGACTAGCTGAAGTGCTCTTGCAGAGAGCCGGCATGGGCTCAACGGGCCGAATGGCCTCCTTCTGTGCTGTAACCATTCTATGATTCTATAAAGGCTATATATGGGACTGAGTATCATCACATCGGCTGAATATGGGACTGAGTATCATCACATAGGTTATATTTGGGACAGAGTATTATCACATAGACTGTATAAGGGACTGAGCATCATCACATAGGCTGAATATGGGACTGAGTATCATCACATAGGTTATATATGGGACAGAGTATTATCACATAGACTGTATAAGGGACTGAATTTCATCACATAGGCTGAATATGGGACTGAGTATCATCACATAGTCTGTATATGGGACTGTGTATCATCACATAGGTTTTATATGGGACTAAGTATCATCACATAGGCTGTATATGGGACTGAGTATCATCATATAGGTTATGTACGGGACTGAATTTAAAAAAATTCGTTTATGGGATGTGGACGTCGCAGGCAAGGCCAACATTTATTGCCCATCCCTAATTGCCCTTGAGAAGGTGGTGGTGAGCCGCCTTTTTGAACCGCTGCAGTCCGTGTGGTGAAGGTACTCCCACAGTGCTATTAGTTAGGGAGTTCCAGGATTTTGACCCAGCGACGATGAAGGATCGGCGATATACTTCTAAGTCAGGATGGTGTGTGACTTGGAGGGGAACTTGGAGGCGGTGGTGTTCCCATGCGCCTGCTGCCCTTGTCCTTAAATGTGGAAGAGGTCGCGGGTTTGGGAGCTGCTGCCGAAGAAGCCTTGGCGAGTTGCTGCAGTGCATCTTGTAGATGGTACACACTGCAGCCACAGTACGCCAGTGGTGGAGGGAGTGAATGTTTATGGTGGTGGATGGGGTGCCAATCAAGCGGGCTGCTTTGTCCTGGATGGTGTCGAGCTTATTGAGTGTTGTTGGAGCTGCACTCATCCAGGCAAGTGGAGAGTATTCCATCACACTCCTGACTTGTGCCTTGTAGATGGCAGAATGGCTTTGGGGAGTCAGGAGGTGAGACACTCGCCGCAGAATACCTAGCCTCTGACCTGCTCTTGTTGCCACAGTATTTATGTGGCTGGTCCAGTTAAGTTTCTGGTCAATGGTGACCCCCCAGGATGTTGATGGTGGAGGTTTCGGCAATGGTAAAGCCGTTGAATGTCAAGGGGCGGTGGTTAGACTCTCGCTTGCTGGAGATAGTCATTGCCTGGCACTTCTGTGACACGAATGTTACCTGCCACTTTTCAGCCCAAGCCTGAACGTCGTCCAGGTCTTGTTACATGCGTGCATGGACTGCTTCATTATCTGAGGAGTTGTGAATGGCGCTGAACACTGTGCAGTCATCAGCGAACATCCCCATTTCTGATCTTATGTTGGAGGGAAGGTCATTGATGAAGCAGCTGAAGATGGTTGGGCCGAGGACACTGCCCTGCGGAACTCCTGCAGCGATGTCCTGGGGCTGTGATGATTGACCTTCAACCAACACAACCATCTTCCTTTGTGCTAGGTATGACTCTAGCCAGTGGTCAAGTAGGTTTTTTCTCGTATTGGTTCTCTCACCACCTGTCGCAGGCCCAGACTGGCAGATATGTCCTTATGGACTCGGCCAGTTCGGTCAGCAGTGGTACTACCAAGCCATTCTTGGTGATGGACATTGAAGTCCCCCACCCAGAGTACATTCTGTGCCCTTGCTACTCTCAGTGCTTCTTCCAAGTGATGTTCAACGTGGAGGAGTACTGATTCATCAGCTGAGGGAGGGCGGTATGTGGTAATCAGCAGGAGGTTTCCTTGCCCATGCTTGACCTGAAGCCATGAGACTTCATGGGGTCCGGAGTCAATGTTGAGGGCTCCCAGGGCCACTCCTTCCCGCCTGTATACCACTGTGCCGCCACCCCTGGTGGGTCTGTCCTGCCGGTGGGACAGGACATACTCAGGGATGGTGATGGAGGAGTTTGAGACATTTATATGAGACTGAATATCATCACATAGGCTATATATGGGACTGAGTATCATCACATAGGCTGCATATGGGACTGAGTATCATCACATAGGTTGTATATGGCACTGAATATCATCACTTAGGATATATATGGCACTGAGTATCATCACATAGGTTATATATGGGACTGATTATCATATCGTTGAAGGTGGCAGGGCAGGTTGAGAAAGTGGTTGAAAAAGCTTATGGGATTCTAGCTTCATAAATAGAGGCATAGAGTACAAAAGCAAGGAAGTTATGATGAGCATTTATAATGCGGATATGCCGGTGTTGGACTGGGGTGGACAAAAATGAGAAGTCGCACCACACCAGGTTAAAGTCCAACAGATGTATTTAAAATTACAAGTTTTCGGAGCTGTCGCCCCTTCGTCAGGTAAAGGTACAATGAGTGAATCTACAATATTACACAGTATATAAACACAGAAACTGCAGAGATACAACCTTTCAGGGAAGGTGTCCTTACATCAAAGACACACCAGAGCACAGCCAAGACAATGAGATGTGTCACAGTCGTTTCAACGTGTCAAATCCTGCTGTCTGCACTTGAGCTTTCTTTTTTTTGGGGTTTGTTTTTTTTTTGTGTTTTTTTTTAAAAACTGGAAAGACAGACAACGATGTTGAGTCACGTTCTGTAGCGTGACATGAACCCGATATCCCTATTGAGGCCGTCCTCATGGGTGCGGAACTTGGCTATCAGTTTCTGCTCGATGATTTTGCGTTGTCGTGTGTCTCGAAGGCCGCCTTGGAGAACGCTAACCCGCAGATCCGAGACTGAATGTCCTTGACTGCTGAAGTGTTCCCCGACTGGGAGGTAGCAATCCTGCCTGGCGATTGTTGCGCGGTGTCCGTTCATACGTTGTCTCAGTGTCTGCATGGTCTCGCCGATGTACCATGCTCTGGGGCATCCTTTCCTGCAACGTATCAGGTAGACAACGTTGGCCGAGTCACATGAGTATGTACCATGTACCTGGTGGCTAGTGTCCTCACGTGTGATGACGGTATCTGTGTTCATGATCTGGCATGTCTTGCAGAGGTTGCCGTGGCAGGGTTGTGTGGTGTTGTGGTCGCTGTTCTCCTGACAGCTGGGTAATTTGCTGCGAACGATGGTACTTTTGAGGTTAGGCGGCTGCTTGAAGGTGAGTAGTGGAGGCGTGGGGATGGCCTTAGCAAGGTGTTCGTCGTCATCGATGACATGTTGAAGGCTGCGAAGAACATGGCGTAGTTTCTCCGCTCCGGGGAAGTACTGGACGACGTAGGGTACTCTATCGGTTGTGTCCCGTGTTGGCCTTCTGAGGAGGACTACGCGGTTTTTCGCTGTGGCCCGTCAGAGCATTTATAAAACACTGGTTCGGCCTCAACTGAAGTATGGTGTCCAATTCTGGGCACCGCACTTTAGGAAGGATGTCAAGGCCTTGGAGAGGGTGCAGAAAAGATTCGCAAGAATGGTTCCAGGGATGAGGGACTTCAGCTACGTGGATAGACTGGAGAAGCTGGGGTTGTTCTCCTTAGGGCAGAGAAGGTTGAGAGGAGATTTGATAGAGGTGTTCCAAATCATGAGGGGTCTCGACAGAGTAGATAAAGAGAAATTGTTCCCATTGGTGGAAGGGTCGAGAACCAGAGGACACAGATTTAAGGTGATTGGCAGAAGAACCAAAGGTGACATGAGGAAAATCTTTTTTATGCAGTGAATTGTTAGGATCTGGAATGCACTGCCTGAAAGGCTGCTGGAGGCAGATTCAATCGTGGCTTTCAAATGGGAATTGGATAAGTACCTGAAGGAAAAAAAATTGCAGGGCTATGGGGAAAGGGCAGGGGGAGCGCGACTAGCTGAAATGCTCTTGCAGAGAGCCGGCATGGGCTCAACGGGCCGAATGGCCTCCTTCTGTGCTGTAACCATTCTATGATTCTATATAGGCTATATATGGGACTGAGTATCATCACATAGGTTATATATGGGACAGAGTATCATCACATAGACTGTATAAGGGACTGAGTATCATCACATAGGCAGAACATGGGACTGAGTATCATCACATAGGTTCTTTATGGGACAGAGTATCATCATATAGGTTGTGTTTGGGACTCAGTATCATCACATAGACTGTATAAGGGACTGAGTATCATCACATAGGTTATATATGGGACAGAGTATCATCACATAGACTGTATAAGGGACTGTGTATCATCACATAGGTTTTATATGGGACTAAGTATCATCACATAGGCTGTATATGGGACTGAGTATCATCATATAGGTTATGTACGGGACTGAATTTTTAAAAATTCGTTTATGGGATGTGGACGTCGCAGGCAAGGCCAACATTTATTGCCCATCCCTAATTGCCCTTGAGAAGGTGGTGGTGAGCCGCGTTTTTGAACCGCTGCAGTCCGTGTGGTGAAGGTACTCCCACAGCGCTATTAGTTAGGGAGTTCCAGGATTTTGACCCAGCGACGATGAAGGATCGGCGATATACTTCTAAGTCAGGATGGTGTGTGACTTGGAGGGGAACTTGGAGGCGGTGGTGTTCCCATGCGCCTGCTGCCCTTGTCCTTCTATGTGGATGAGGTGGCGGGTTTCGGAGGTGCTGCCGAGGAAGCCTTGGCGAGTTGCTGCAGTGCATCTTGTAGATGGTACACACTGCAGCCACGGTACGCCAGTGGTGGGGGGAGTGAATGTTTAAGGTGGTGGATGGGGTGCCAATCAAGCGGGCTGCTTTGTCCTGGATGGTGTCGAGCTTATTGAGTGTTGTTGGAGCTGCACTCATCCAGGCAAGTGGAGAGTATTCCATCACACTCCTGACTTGTGCCTTGTAGATGGTAGAATGGCTTTGGGGAGTCAGGAGGTGAGACACTCGCCGCAGAATACCTAGCCTCTGACCTGCTCTTGTTGCCACAGTATTTATGTGGCTGGTCCAGTTCAGTTTCTGGTCAATTGTGACCCCCCAGGATGTTGATGGTGGGGGTTTCGGCAATGGTAAAGCCGTTGAATGTCAAGGGGCGGTGGTTAGACTCTCGCTTGCTGGAGATAGTCATTGCCTGGCACTTCTGTGACACGAATGTTACCTGCCACTTTTCAACCCAAGCCTGAACGTCGTCCAGGTCTTGTTACATGCGGGCATGGACTGCTTCATTATCTGAGGAGTTGTGAATGGCGCTGAACACTGTGCAGTCATCAGCGAACATCCCCATTTCTGACCTTATGTTGGAGGGAAGGTCATTGATGAAGCAGCTGAAGATGGTTGGGCCGAGGACACTGCCCTGAGGAACTCCTGCAGCAATGTCCTGGGGCTGTGATGATTGACCTTCAACCAACACAACCATCTTCCTTTGTGCTAGGTATGACTCTAGCCAGTGGTCAAGTAGGTTCTTTCCTCGTATTGGTGCTCTCACCACCTGTCGCAGGCCCAGACAGGCAGGTATGTCCTTCTGGACTCGGCCAGTTCAGTCAGCAGTGGTGCTACCAAGCCATTCTTGGTGATCGACATTGAAGTCCCCCACCCAGAGTACATTCTGTGCCCTTGCTGCTCTCAGTGCTTCTTCCAAGTGGTGTTCAACGTGGAGGAGTACTGATTCAATAGCTGAGGGAGGGCGGTATGTGGTAATCAGCAGGAGGTTTCCTTGCCCATGCTTGACCTGAAGCCATGAGACTTCATGGGGTCCGGAGTCAATGTTGAGGGCTCCCAATGCCACTCCTTCCCGACTGTATACCACTGTGCCGCCACCCCTGGTGGGTCTGTCCTGCCGGTGGGACAGGACATACTCAGGGATGGTGATGGAGGAGTTTGGGACATTTATATGAGACTGAGTATCATCACATAGGCTATATATGGGACTGAGTATCAACACATAGGTCATATGTGGGAGTGAGTATCATCACATAGGTTGTATATGGGACTGAGTATCATCACAGAGGCTATATATGGGACTGAGTACCATCACATAGGCTATATATGGGACTGAGTATCATCACATAGGCTATATATGGGACTGAGTATCATCACATAGGCTATATATGGGACTGAGTATCATCACATAGGCTATATATGGGACTGAGTATTATCACATAGGCTATATATGGGACTGAGTATCATCACATAGGCTATATATGGGACTGAGTATCATCACACAGGTTATATATGCGACAGAGTATCATCACATAGGTTATATATGGGACTGAGTATAATAGCGTTGAAGGTGGCAGGGCAGGTTGAGAAAGTGGTTGAAAAAGCTTACGGGATTCTAGCTTCTTAAATAGAGGCATAGAGTACAAAAACAAGGAAGTTATGATTAGCATTTGTAAAACACTGGTTCGGCCTCAACTGAAGTATGGTGTCCAATTCTGGGCACCGCACTTTAGGAAGGATGTCAAGTCCTTGGAGAGGGTGCAGAAAAGATTCGCAAGAATGGTTCCAGGGATGAGGGACTTCAGCTACATGGATAGACTGGAGAAGCTGGGGTTGTTCTCCTTAGGGCAGAGAAGGTTGAGAGGAGATTTGATAGAGGTGTTCCAAATCATGAGGGGTCTCGACAGAGTAGATAAAGAGAAATTGTTCCCATTGGTGGAAGGGTCGAGAACCAGAGGACACAGATTTAAGGTGATTGGCAGAAGAACCAAAGGTGACATGAGGAAAATCTTTTTTATGCAGCGAGTTGTTAGGATCTGGAATGCACTGCCTGAAAGGGTGCTGGAGGCAGACTCAATCGTGGCTTTCAAATGGGAATTGGATAAGTATCTGAAGAAAAACAAATTGCAGGACTATGGGGAAAGGGCAGGGGGAGTGGGACAAGCTGAAGTGCTCTTGCAGAGAGCCGGCATGGGCTCGACGGGCCGAATGGCCTCCTTCTGTGCTGTAACCATTCTATGATTCAATATAGGCTACATATGGGACTGAGTATCATCACATAGGCTGAATATGGGACTGAGTATCATCACATCGACTGTATAAGGGACAGAGTATCATCATATAGGTTGTATATGGGACTCAGTATCATCACATAGACTGTATAAGGGACTGCGTATCATCGCATAGGTTTTGCATGGGACTAAGTATCATCACATAGGCTGAATATGGGACTGAGTATCATCACATAGGTTCTTTATGGGACAGAGTATCATATAGGCTATATATGGGACTCAGTATCACCACATAGACTGTATAAGTGACTGCGTATCATCACATAGTATCATCACATAGGCTGTATAAGGGACTGAGTATCATCACATAGACTGTATAAGGGACTGAGTATCATCATATAGGTTGAATATGGGACTGAGTATCATCACATAGGTTTTTATGGGACTAAGTATCATCACATAGGCTGTATATGGGACTGAGTATCATCATATAGGTTATGTACGGGACTGAGTTTTTTAAAATTCGTTTATGGGATGTGGGCGTCGCAGGCAAGGTCAACATTTATTGCCCATCCCTAATTGCTCTTGAGAAGGTGGCGGTAAGCCGCCTTTTTGAACCGCTGCAGTCCGTGTGGTGAAGGTACTCCCACAGTGCTATTAGTTCGGGAGTTCCAGGATTTTGACCCAGCGACGATGAAGGATCGGTGATATACTTCTAAGTCAGGATGGTGTGTGACTTGGAGGGGAACTTAGAGGCGGTGGTGTTCCCATGCGCCTGCTGCCCTTGTCCTTCTATGTGGAAGAGGTCGCGGGTTTGGGAGGTGCTGCCGAAGAAGCCTTGGCGAGTTGCTGCAGTGCATCTTGTAGATGGTACACACTGCAGCCACGGTACGCCAGTGGTGGAGGGAGTGAATGTTTAAGGTGGTGGATGGGGTGCCAATCAAGCGGGTTGCTTTGTCCTGGATGGTGTCGAGCTTATTGAGTGTTGTTGGAGCTGCACTCATCCAGGCAAGTGGAGAGTATTCCATCACACCCCTGACTTGTGCCTTGTAGATGGTAGAATGGCTTTGGGGAGTCAGGAGGTGAGACACTCGCCGCAGAATACATAACCTCTGACCTGCTGTTGTTGCCACAGTATTTATGTGGCTGGTCCAGTTAAATTTCTGGTCAATGGTGGCCCCAAAGGATGTTGATGGTGGGGGTTTCGACAATGGTAAAGCCGTTGAATGTCAAGGGGCGGTGGTTAGACTCTCGTTTGCTGGAGATAGTCATTGCCTGGCACTTCTGTGACACGAATGTTACCTGCCACTGTTCAGCCCAAGCCTGAACGTCGTCCAGGTCTTGTTACATGCGGGCATGAACTGCTTCATTATCTGAGGAGTTGTGAATGGCGCTGAACACTGTGCAGTCATCAGCGAACATCCCCATTTCTGACCTTATGTTGGAGGGAAGGTCATTGATGAAGAAGCTGAAGTTGGCTGGGCCGGGGACACTGCCCTGAGGAACTCCTGCAGCGATGTCCTGGTGCTGTGATGATTCACCTTCAACCAACACAACCATCTTCCTTTGTGCTAGGTATGACTCTAGCCAGTGGTCAAGTAGGTTTTTTTCTCGTATTGGTTCTCTCACCACCTGTCGCAGGCCGAGACTGGCAGGTATGTCCTTTTGGACTCGGCCAGTTCGGTCAGCAGTGGTGCTACCAAGCCATTCTTGGTGATGGACATTGAAGTCCCTCACCCAGAGTACATTCTGTGCCCTTGCTACTCTCAGTGCTTCTTCCAAGTGGTGTTCAACGTGGAGGAGTACTGATTCATCAGCTGAGGGAGGGCGGTATGTGGTAATCAGCAGGAGGTTTCCTTGCCCATGCTTGACCTGAAGCCATGAGACTGCATGGGGTCCGGAGTCAATGTTGAGGGCTCCCAGAGCCACTCCTTCCCGACTGTATACCACTGTGCCACCATCCCTGGTGGGTCTGTCCTGCCGGTGGGACAGGACATACTCAGGTGATGGAGGAGTTTGGGAGATTTATATGAGACTGAGTATCATCACATAGGCTATATATGGGACTGAGTATCATCACATAGGCTATATATGGGACTGAGTATCATCACATAGGCTATATATGGGACTGAGTATCATCCCATAGGCTATATATGGGACTGAGTATCATCACATAGGCTATATATGGGACTGAGTATCATCACATAGACTATATATGGGACTGAGTATCATCCCATAGGCTATATATGGCACTGAGTATCATCACATAGGTTATATATGGCACTGAATATCTTCACTTAGGATATATATGGCACTGAGTATCATCACATAGGTTATATATGGGACTGAGTATCATCACATAGGCTGAATATGGGACTGAGTATCATCACATAGGTTATATATGGGACTGAGTATCATCACATAGGTTATATATGGGACTGAGTATCATCACATAGGTTATATAAGGGACTGAGTATCATCACATAGGCTGAATATGGGACTGAGTATCATCACATAGGTTCTTTATGGGACAGAGTATCATCATATAGGTTGTGTATGCGACTCAGTATCATCTCATAGACTGTATAAGGGGCTGCGTATCATCACATAGGTTTTATATGGGACAAAGTATCATCACATAGGCTGTTTATGGGACGGAGTATCATCACATAGACTGTATAAGGGACTGAGTATCATCATATAGGTTGAATATGGGACTCAGTATCATCACATAGACTGTACAAGGGACTGCGTATCATCACATAGACTGTATAAGGGACTGAGTATCATCATATAGGTTGAATATGGGACTGAGTATCATCACATAGGTTTTTATGGGACTAAGTATCATCACATAGGCTGTATATGGGACTGAGTATCATCATATAGGTTATGTACGGGACTGAGTTTTTTAAAATTCGTTTATGGGATGTGGGCGTCGCAGGCAAGGTCAACATTTATTGCCCATCCCTAATTGCTCTTGAGAAGGTGGCGGTAAGCCGCCTTTTTGAACCGCTGCAGTCCGTGTGGTGAAGGTACTCCCACAGTGCTATTAGTTAGGGAGTTCCAGGATTGGCGATATACTTCTAAGTCAGGATGGTGTGTGACTTGGAGGGGAACTTGGAGGCGGTGGTGTTCCAACGCGCCTGCTGCCCTTGTCCTTCTATGTGGAAGATGTCGCGGGTTTGGGAGGTGCTGCCGAAGAAGCCTTGGCGAGTTGCTGCAGTGCATCTTGTAGATGGTACACACTGCAGCCACGGCACGCCAGTGGTGGAGGGAGTGAATGTTTAAGGTGGTGGATGGGGTGCCAATCAAGCGGGCTGCTTTGTCCTGGATGGTGTCGAGCTTATTGAGTGTTGTTGGAGCTGCACTCATCCAGGCAAGTGGAGAGTATTCCATCACACTCCTGACTTGTGCCTTGTAGATGGTAGAATGGCTTTGGGGAGTCAGGAGGTGAGACACTCGCCGCAGAATACCTAACCTCTGACCTGCTGTTGTTGCCACAGTATTTATGTGGCTGGTCCAGTTAAGTTTCTGGTCAATGGTGGCCCCCCAGGATGTTGATGGTGGGGCTTTCGGCAATGGTAAAGCCGTTGAATGTCAAGGGGCGGTGGTTAGACTCTCGCTTGCTGGAGATAGTCATTGCCTGGCACTTCTGTGACACGAATGTTACCTGCCACTTTTCAGCCCAAGCCTGAACGTCGTCCAGGTCTTGTTACATGCGGGCATGGACTGCTTCATTATCTGAGGAGTTGTGAATGGCGCTGAACACTGTGCAGTCATCAGCGAACATCCCCATTTCTGACCTTATGTTGGAGGGAAGGTCATTGATGAAGCAGCTGAAGATGGTTGGGCCGAGGACACTGCCCTGAGGAACTCCTGCAGCGATGTCCTGGGGCTGTGATGATTGACCTTCAACCAACACAACCATCTTCCTTTGTGCTAGGTATGACTCTAGCCAGTGGTCAAGTAGGTTTTTTCCTCGTATTGGTGCTCTCACCACCTGTCGCAGGCCCAGACTGGCAGGTATGTCCTTCTGGACTCGGCCAGTTCGGTCAGCAGTGGTGCTACCGAGCCATTCTTGGTGATGGACATTGAAGTCCCCCACCCAGAGTACATTCTGTGCCCTTGCTACTCTCAGTGCTTCTTCCAAGTGGTGTTCAACGTGGAGGAGTACTGATTCATCAGCTGAGGGAGGGCGGTATGTGGTAATCAGCAGGAGGTTTCCTTGCCCATGCTTGACCTGAAGCCATGAGACTTCATGGGGTCCGGAGTCAATGTTGAGGGCTCCCAGGGCCACTCCTTCCCGACTGTATACCACTGTGCCGCCACCCCTGGTGGGTCTGTCCTGCCGGTGGGACAGGACATACTCAGGATGGATGGAGGAGTTTGTGGCATTTATATGAGACTGAGTATCATCACATAGGCTATATATGGGACTGAGTATCATCACATAGGCTATATATGGGACTGAGTATCATCACATAGGCTATATATGGGACTGAGTATCATCACATAGGCTATATATGGGACTGGACTGAGTATCATCACATAGGCTATATATGGAACTGAGTATCATCACATAGGCTATATATGGAGACTGAGTATCATCACATAGGTTATATATGGAGACTGAGTATCATCACATAGGCTATATATGGGACTGAGTATCATCACATAGGCTGTATATGGGACCTGTATCATATAGGTTGAATATGGGACTGAGTATCATCACATAGACTGTATATGGGACTGAGTATCATCACATAGGTTGAATATGGGACTCAGTATCATCACATAGACTATAAGGGACTGCGTATCATCACATAGGTTTTATATGGGACTAAGGGGGAGAAATTCAGTATCGCCCCATTTGGGGCGCAATTATCGGCCGGGCGCAAAGATTAGCGCCTGGCGCTAATTATCGCCACCGACTGCAAACTTGACTTTTATCGTCCCTGGAGGTGATTGGAGCGCTAAATCAGGCGCTTCACAACTGTCTTAAGGCGCAAAGGCCGAGGAGCGAGGCGTTACCTCAGAGCGCTGGCGAAGCTCATGTAATGTCAGTCAGCAATGGAACACACACACAATGGCGCGGGCCAGTTCTTAAAGGGGATGGTTAATCTTGCTTTCCATCCACATCCTGCTCATTGCAGCCTTGAATCTCGGCCTGGAGAGACCTGCACATCAAATCTGCTGGAACAAACAATGGAGAGTACCAGGCAAAGAGCTCAGAGTGCAGCCCCCACAATCTCTTCTAAATCGATACAAGGAATGGCAAATCAAAATGAACCTGCAAAGTGCTGCTCTGTACCCAAAACTCCTTCACACAACGTTGAATCTCTCCAGAAGTCTCTCTTTCTCTCTCTCAGAATGTGTAGTTCAAAAATGGCACCAACAATAAAAGGCAGGAAGCGGTCACCTTTAAATAGCGCTCCCCCTTTACTTTCATGACTGCAGAACGCTCCCCTCAACCTGTCGTTGCTAGCGTCAGGCAGTAAGGCAGGGGGCGCCACTCAATATCCGCTCCGGGGCGATACCGGGGCGTTGCGCACTCGACTGACGTCACGATCTGCCGGCGCAGGAGATCGTGGCGGTAGTGTTTAGCGCCGCCGCAAAATGTCTAGTTAATTTCGAGAGCGGCGCAAACTTCGCCGCGCCTGGGCGCTAGATGCTTTGCGCCCCATTAGCGCCCTCTTAAGGCGCTAACGGGAGGCGCAACCAACTGAATTTTTCCCCGTAAGAATCATCACATAGGCTGTATAAGGGACTGAGTATCATCACAAAGACTGTATAAGGGACTGCGTATCATCATATAGGTTGAATATGGGACTGAGTATCATCACATAGGTTTTATATGGGACTAAGTATCATCACATAGGCTATATATGGGACTGAGTATCATCACATAGGTTATATATGGGACTGAGTATCATCACATAGGCTATATATGGGACTGAGTATCATCACATAGGCTGTATATGGGACTGAGTATCATCACATAGGTTGAATATGGGACTCAGTATCATCACATAGACTATAAGGGACTGCGTAACATCACATAGTTTTTATATGGGACTAAGGGGGAGAAATTCAGTATCGCCCCATTTGGGGCGCAATTATCGGCCGGGCGCAAAGATTAGCGCCTGGCGCTAATTATCGCCACCGACTGCAAACTTGACTTTTATCGTCCCTGGAGGTGATTGGAGCGCTAAATCAGGCGCTTCACAACTGTCATAAGGCGCAAAGGCCGAGGAGCGAGGCGTTACCTCAGAGCGCTGGCGAAGCTCATGTAATGTCAGTCAGCAATGGAACACACACACAATGGCGCGGGCCAGTTCTTAAAGGGGATGGTTAATCTTGCTTTCCATCCACATCCTGCTCATTGCAGCCTTGAATCTCGGCCTGGAGAGACCTGCACATCAAATCTGCTGGAACGAACAATGGAGAGTACCAGGCAAAGAGCTCAGAGTGCAGCCCCCACAGTCTCTTCTAAATCGATACAAGGAATGGCAAATCAAAATGAACCTGCAAAGTGCTGCTCAGTCCCCAAAACTCCTTCACACAACGTTGAATCTCTCCACAAGTCTCTCTTTCTCTCTCTCAGAATGCGTAGTTCAAAAATGGCACCAACAATAAAAGGCAGGAAGCGGTCACCTTTAAATAGCGCTCCCCCTTTCCCTTCATGACTGCAGAACGCTCCCCTCAACCTGTCGTTGCTAGCGTCAGGCATTAAGGCAGGGGGCGCCACTCAATATCCGCTCCGGGGCGATACCGGGACGTTGCGCACTCGACTGACGTCACGATCTGCCGGCGCAGGAGATCGTGGCGGTAGTGTTTAGCGCCGCCGCAAAATGTCTAGTTAATTTCGAGAGCGGCGCAAACTTCGCCGCGCCTGGGCGCTAGATGCTTTGCGCCCCATTAGCGCCCTCTTAAGGCGCTAATGGGAGGCGCAACCAACTGAATTTTTCCCCCAAAGTATCATCACATAGGCTGTATAAGGGACTGAGTATCATCACATAGACTGTATAAGGGACTGCGTATCATGATATAGGTTGAATATGGGACTGAGTATCATCACATAGGCTATATATGGGACTGAGTATCATCACATAAGCTATATATGGAACTGAGTATCATCACATAGGCTATATATGGGACTGAGTATCATCACATAGGCTATATATGGGACTGAGTATCATCACATAGGCTGTATATGGGACTGAGTATCATCACATAGGTTGAATATGGGACTCAGTATCATCACATAGGCTGTATATGGGACTGAGTATCATCATATAGGTTATGTACGGGACTGAGTTTTTTAAAATTTGTTTATGGGATGTGGGCGTCGCAGGCAAGGCCAACATTTATTGCCCATCCCTAATTGCCCTTGAGAAGGTGGTGGTGAGCCGCCTTTTTGAACCGCTGCAGTCCGTGTGGTGAAGGTACTCCCACAGTGCTATTAGTTAGGGAGTTCCAGGATTTTGACCCAGCGACGATGAAGAATCGGCGATATACTTCTAAGTCAGGATGGTGTGTGACTTGGAGGGGAACTTGGAGGCGGTGGTGTTCCCATGCGCCTGCTGCCCTTGTCCTTCTATGTGGAAGAGGTCGCGGGTTTGGGAGGTGCTGCCGAAGAAGCCTTGGCGAGTTGCTGCAGTGCATCTTGTAGATGGTACACACTGCAGCCACGGCACGCCAGTGGTGGAGGGAGTGAATGTTTAAGGTGGTGGATGGGGTGCCAATCAAGCGGGCTGCTTTGTCCTGGATGGTGTCGAGCTTATTGAGTGTTGTTGGAGCTGCACTCATCCAGGCAAGTGGAGAGTATTCCATCACACTCCTGACTTGTGCCTTGTAGATGGTAGAATGGCTTTGGGGAGTCAGGAGGTGAGACACTCGCCGCAGAATACCTAACCTCTGACCTGCTGTTGTTGCCACAGTATTTATGTGGCTGGTCCAGTTAAGTTTCTGGTCAATGGTGGCCCCCCAGGATGTTGATGGTGGGGCTTTCGGCAATGGTAAAGCCGTTGAATGTCAAGGCGCGGTGGTTAGACTCTCGCTTGCTGGAGATAGTCATTGCCTGGCACTTCTGTGACACGAATGTTACCTGCCACTTTTCAGCCCAAGCCTGAACGTCGTCCAGGTCTTGTTACATGCGGGCATGGACTGCTTCATTATCTGAGGAGTTGTGAATGGCGCTGAACACTGTGCAGTCATCAGCGAACATCCCCATTTCTGACCTTATGTTGGAGGGAAGGTCATTGATGAAGCAGCTGAAGATGGTTGGGCCGAGGACACTGCCCTGAGGAACTCCTGCAGCGATGTCCTGGGGCTGTGATGATTGACCTTCAACCAACACAACCATCTTCCTTTGTGCAAGGTATGACTCTAGCCAGTGGTCAAGTAGGTTTTTTCCTCGTATTGGTGCTCTCACCACCTGTCGCAGGCCCAGACTGGCAGGTATGTCCTTCTGGACTCGGCCAGTTCGGTCAGCAGTGGTGCTACCGAGCCATTCTTGGTGATGGACATTGAAGTCCCCCACCCAGAGTACATTCTGTGCCCTTGCTACTCTCAGTGCTTCTTCCAAGTGGTGTTCAACGCGGAGGAGTACTGATTCATCAGCTGAGGGAGGGCGGTATGTGGTAATCAGCAGGAGGTTTCCTTGCCCATGCTTGACCTGAAGCCATGAGACTTCATGGGGTCCGGAGTCAATGTTGAGGGCTCCCAGGGCCACTCCTTCCCGACTGTATACCACTGTGCCGCCACCCCTGGTGGGTCTGTCCTGCCGGTGGGACAGGACATACTCAGGGATGGCGATGGAGGAGTTTGTGGCATTTATATGAGACTGAGTATCATCACATAGGCTATATATGGGACTGAGTATCATCACATAGGCTATATATGGGACTGAGTATCATCACATAGGCTATATATGGGACTGAGTATCATCACATAGGCTATATATGGGACTGAGTATCATCACATAGGTTATATATGGGACTGAGTATCATCACATAGGCTATATATGGGACTGAGTATCATCACATAGGCTGTATATGGGACTGAGTATCATCACATAGGTTGAATATGGGACTCAGTATCATCACATAGACTATAAGGGACTGCGTATCATCACATAGGTTTTATATGGGACTAAGGGGGAGAAATTCAGTATCGTCCCATTCAGGGCGCAATTATCGGCCGGGCGCAAAGATTAGCGCCTGGCGCTAATTATCGCCACCGACTGCAAACTTGACTTTTATCGTCCCTGGAGGTGATTGGAGTGCTAAATCAGGCGCTTCACAACTGTCTTAAGGCGCAAAGGCCGAGGAGCGAGGCGTTACCTCAGAGCGCTGGCGAAGCTCATGTAATGTCAGTCAGCAATGGAACACACACACAATGGCGCGGGCCAGTTCTTAAAGGGGATGGTTAATCTTGCTTTCCATCCACATCCTGCTCATTGCAGCCTTGAATCTCGGCCTGGAGAGACCTGCACATCAAATCTGCTGGAACAAACAATGGAGAGTACCAGGCAAAGAGCTCAGAGTGCAGCCCCCACAATCTCTTCTAAATCGATACAAGGAATGGCAAATCAAAATGAACCTGCAAAGTGCTGCTCTGTACCCAAAACTCCTTCACACAACGTTGAATCTCTCCAGAAGTCTCTCTTTCTCTCTCTCAGAATGTGTAGTTCAAAAATGGCACCAACAATAAAAGGCAGGAAGCGGTCACCTTTAAATAGCGCTCCCCCTTTACTTCATGACTGCAGAACGCTCCCCTCAACCTGTCGTTGCTAGCGTCAGGCAGTAAGGCAGGGGGCGCCACTCAATATCCGCTCCGGGGCGATACCGGGGCGTTGCGCACTCGACTGACGTCACGATCTGCCGGCGCAGGAGATCGTGGCGGTAGTGTTTAGCGCCGCCGCAAAATGTCTAGTTAATTTCGAGAGCGGCGCAAACTTCGCCGCGCCTGGGCGCTAGATGCTTTGCGCCCCATTAGCGCCCTCTTAAGGCGCTAACGGGAGGCGCAACCAACTGAATTTTTCCCCCTAAGTATCATCACATAGGCTGTATAAGGGACTGAGTATCATCACATAGACTGTATAAGGGACTGCGTATCATCATATAGGTTGAATATGGGACTGAGTATCATCACATAGGTTTTATATGGGACTAAGTATCATCACATAGGCTGTATATGGGACTGAGTATCATCACATAAACTGTATAAGGGACTGAGTAGCATCATATAGGTTGAATATGGGACTGAGTATCATCACATAGACTGTAATAGGGGACTGCGTATCATCACATAGGTTTTATATGGGACTAAGTATCATCACATAGGCTGTATATGGGACTGAGTATCATCATATAGGTTATGTACGGGACTGAGTTTTTTAAAATTTGTTTATGGGATGTGGGCGTCGCAGGCAAGGCCAACATTTATTGCCCATCCCTAATTGCCCTTGAGAAGGTGGTGGTGAGCCGCCTTTTTGAACCGCTGCAGTCCGTGTGGTGAAGGTACTCCCACAGTGCTATTAGTTAGGGAGTTCCAGGATTTTGACCCAGCGACGATGAAGGATCGGCGATATACTTCTAAGTCAGGATGGTGTGTGACTTGGAGGGGAACTTGGAGGCGGTGGTGTTCCCATGCGCCTGCTGCCCTTGTCCTTCTATGTGGAAGAGGTCGCGGGTTTGGGAGGTGCTGCCGAAGAAGCCTTGGCGAGTTGCTGCAGTGCATCTTGTAGATGGTACACACTGCAGCCACGGCACGCCAGTGGTGGAGGGAGTGAATGTTTAAGGTGGTGGATGGGGTGCCAATCAAGCGGGCTGCTTTGTCCTGGATGGTGTCGAGCTTATTGAGTGTTGTTGGAGCTGCACTCATCCAGGCAAGTGGAGAGTATTCCATCACACTCCTGACTTGTGCCTTGTAGATGGTAGAATGGCTTTGGGGAGTCAGGAGGTGAGACACTCGCCGCAGAATACCTAACCTCTGACCTGCTGTTGTTGCCACAGTATTTATGTGGCTGGTCCAGTTAAGTTTCTGGTCAATGGTGGCCCCCCAGGATGTTGATGGTGGGGCTTTCGGCAATGGTAAAGCCGTTGAATGTCAAGGGGCGGTGGTTAGACTCTCGCTTGCTGGAGATAGTCATTGCCTGGCACTTCTGTGACACGAATGTTACCTGCCACTTTTCAGCCCAAGCCTGAACGTCGTCCAGGTCTTGTTACATGCGGGCATGGACTGCTTCATTATCTGAGGAGTTGTGAATGGCGCTGAACACTGTGCAGTCATCAGCGAACATCCCCATTTCTGACCTTATGTTGGAGGGAAGGTCATTGATGAAGCAGCTGAAGATGGTTGGGCCGAGGACACTGCCCTGAGGAACTCCTGCAGCGATGTCCTGGGGCTGTGATGATTGACCTTCAACCAACACAACCATCTTCCTTTGTGCTAGGTATGACTCTAGCCAGTGGTCAAGTAGGTTTTTTCCTCGTATTGGTGCTCTCACCACCTGTCGCAGGCCCAGACTGGCAGGTATGTCCTTCTGGACTCGGCCAGTTCGGTCAGCAGTGGTGCTACCGAGCCATTCTTGGTGATGGACATTGAAGTCCCCCACCCAGAGTACATTCTGTGCCCTTGCTACTCTCAGTGCTTCTTCCAAGTGGTGTTCAACGTGGAGGAGTACTGATTCATCAGCTGAGGGAGGGCGGTATGTGGTAATCAGCAGGAGGTTTCCTTGCCCATGCTTGACCTGAAGCCATGAGACTTCATGGGGTCCGGAGTCAATGTTGAGGGCTCCCAGGGCCACTCCTTCCCGACTGTATACCACTGTGCCGCCACCCCTGGTGGGTCTGTCCTGCCGGTGGGACAGGACATACTCAGGGATGGTGATGGAGGAGTTTGGGGCATTTATATGAGACTGAGTATCATCACATAGGCTATATATGGGACTGAGTATCATCACATAGGCAATATATGGGACTGAGTATCATCATATAGGCTATATATGGGACTGAGTATCATCACATAGGCTATATATGGGACTGAGTATCATCACATAGGCTATATATGGGACTGAGTATCATCACATAGGTTATATATGGGACTGAGTATCATCACATAGGCTATATATGGGACTGAGTATCATCACATAGGCTATATATGGAACTGAGTATCATCACATAGGCTATATATGGGACTGAGTATCATCACATAGGTTATATATGGGACTGAGTATCATCACATAGGCTATATATGGGACTGAGTATCATCACATAGGCTGTATATGGGACTGAGTATCATCACATAGGTTGAATATGGGACTCAGTATCATCACATAGACTATAAGGGACTGCGTATCATCACATAGTTTTTATATGGGACTAAGGGGGAGAAATTCAGTATCGCCCCATTTGGGGCGCAATTATCGGCCGGGCGCAAAGATTAGCACCTGGCGCTAATTATCGCCACCGACTGCAAACTTGACTTTTATCGTCCCTGGAGGTGATTGGAGCGCTAAATCAGGCGCTTCACAACTGTCTTAAGGTGCAAAGGCCGAGGAGCGAGGCGTTACCTCAGAGCGCTGGCGAAGCTCATGTAATGTCAGTCAGCAATGGAACACACACACAATGGCGCGTGTCAGTTCTTAAAGGGGATGGTTAATCTTGCTTTCCATCCACATCCTGCTCATTGCAGCCTTGAATCTCGGCCTGGAGAGACCTGCACATCAAATCTGCTGGAACGAACAATGGAGAGTACCAGGCAAAGAGCTCAGAGTGCAGCCCCCACAGTCTCTTCTAAATCGATACAAGGAATGGCAAATCAAAATGAACCTGCAAAGTGCTGCTCAGTACCCAAAACTCCTTCACACAACGTTGAATCTCTCCAGAAGTCTCTCTTTCTCTCTCTCAGAATGCGTAGTTCAAAAATGGCACCAACAATAAAAGGCAGGAAGCGGTCACCTTTAAATAGCGCTCCCCCTTTCCCTTCATGACTGCAGAACGCTCCCCTCAACCTGTCGTTGCTAGCGTCAGGCAGTAAGGCAGGGGGCGCCACTCAATATCCGCTCCGGGGCGATACCGGGGCGTTGCGCACTCGACTGACGTCACGATCTGCCGGCGCAGGAGATCGTGGCGGTAGTGTTTAGCGCCGCCGCAAAATGTCTAGTTAATTTCGAGAGCGGCGCAAACTTCGCTGCGCCTGGGCGCAAGATGCTTTGCGCCCCATTAGCGCCCTCTTAAGGCGCTAACGGGAGGCGCAACCAACTGAATTTTTCCCCCTAAGTATCATCACATAGGCTGTATAAGGGACTGAGTATCATCACATAGACTGTATAAGGGACTGCGTATCATCATATAGGTTGAATATGGGACTGAGTATCATCACATAGGTTTTATATGGGACTAAGTATCATCACATAGGCTGTATATGGGACTGAGTATCATCATATAGGTTATGAACGGGACTGAGTTTTTAAAAATTTGTTTATGGGATGTGGGCGTCGCAGGCAAGGCCAACATTTATTGCCCATCCCTAATTGCCCTTGAGAAGGTGGTGGTGAGCCGCCTTTTTGAACCGCTGCAGTCCGTGTGGTGAAGGTACTCCCACAGTGCTATTAGTTAGGGAGTTCCAGGATTTTGACCCAGCGACGATGAAGGATCGGCGATATACTTCTAAGTCAGGATGGTGTGTGACTTGGAGGGGAACTTGGAGGCGGTGGTGTTCCCATGCGCCTGCTGCCCTTGTCCTTCTATGTGGAAGAGGTCGCGGGTTTGGGAGGTGCTGCCGAAGAAGCCTTGGCGAGTTGCTGCAGTGCATCTTGTAGATGGTACACACTGCAGCCACGGCACGCCAGTGGTGGAGGGAGTGAATGTTTAAGGTGGTGGATGGGGTGCCAATCAAGCGGGCTGCTTTGTCCTGGATGGTGTCGAGCTTATTGAGTGTTGTTGGAGCTGCACTCATCCAGGCAAGTGGAGAGTATTCCATCACACTCCTGACTTGTGCCTTGTAGATGGTAGAATGGCTTTGGGGAGTCAGGAGGTGAGACACTCGCCGCAGAATACCTAACCTCTGACCTGCTGTTGTTGCCACAGTATTTATGTGGCTGGTCCAGTTAAGTTTCTGGTCAATGGTGGCCCCCCAGGATGTTGATGGTGGGGCTTTCGGCAATGGTAAAGCCGTTGAATGTCAAGGGGCGGTGGTTAGACTCTCGCTTGCTGGAGATAGTCATTGCCTGGCACTTCTGTGACACGAATGTTACCTGCCACTTTTCAGCCCAAGCCTGAACGTCGTCCAGGTCTTGTTACATGCGGGCATGGACTGCTTCATTATCTGAGGAGTTGTGAATGGCGCTGAACACTGTGCAGTCATCAGCGAACATCCCCATTTCTGACCTTATGTTGGAGGGAAGGTCATTGATGAAGCAGCTGAAGATGGTTGGGCCGAGGACACTGCCCTGAGGAACTCCTGCAGCGATGTCCTGGGGCTGTGATGATTGACCTTCAACCAACACAACCATCTTCCTTTGTGCTAGGTATGACTCTAGCCAGTGGTCAAGTAGGTTTTTTCCTCGTATTGGTGCTCTCACCACCTGTCGCAGGCCCAGACTGGCAGGTATGTCCTTCTGGACTCGGCCAGTTCGGTCAGCAGTGGTGCTACCGAGCCATTCTTGGTGATGGACATTGAAGTCCCCCACCCAGAGTACATTCTGTGCCCTTGCTACTCTCAGTGCTTCTTCCAAGTGGTGTTCAACGTGGAGGAGTACTGATTCATCAGCTGAGGGAGGGCGGTATGTGGTAATCAGCAGGAGGTTTCCTTGCCCATGCTTGACCTGAAGCCATGAGACTTCATGGGGTCCGGAGTCAATGTTGAGGGCTCCCAGGGCCACTCCTTCCCGACTGTATACCACTGTGCCGCCACCCCTGGTGGGTCTGTCCTGCCGGTGGGACAGGACATACTCAGGGATGGTGATGGAGGAGTTTGGGGCATTTATATGAGACTGAGTATCATCACATAGGCTATATATGGGACTGAGTATCATCACATAGGCTATATATGGGACTGAGTATCATCACATAGGCTATATATGGGACTGAGTATCATCACATAGGCTATATATGGGACTGAGTATCATCACATAGGTTATATATGGGACTGAGTATCATCACATAGGCTATATATGGGACTGAGTATCATCACATAGGCTGTATATGGGACTGAGTATCATCACATAGGTTGAATATGGGACTCAGTATCATCACATAGACTATAAGGGACTGCGTATCATCACATAGGTTTTATATGGGACTAAGGGGGAGAAATTCAGTATCGTCCCATTCAGGGCGCAATTATCGGCCGGGCGCAAAGATTAGCGCCTGGCGCTAATTATCGCCACCGACTGCAAACTTGACTTTTATCGTCCCTGGAGGTGATTGGAGCGCTAAATCAGGCGCTTCACAACTGTCTTAAGGCGCAAAGGCCGAGGAGCGAGGCGTTACCTCAGAGCGCTGGCGAAGCTCATGTAATGTCAGTCAGCAATGGAACACACACACAATGGCGCGGGCCAGTTCTTGAAGGGGATGGTTAATCTTGCTTTCCATCCACATCCTGCTCATTGCAGCCCGCAAAATGTCAAGTTCATTTCGAGAGCGGCGCAAACTTCGCCGCGCCTGGGCGCTAGATGCTTTGCGCCCCATTAGCGCCCTCTTAAGGCGCTAACGGGAGGCGCAACCAACTGAATTTTTCCCCCTAAGTATCATCACATAGGCTGTATAAGGGACTGAGTATCATCACATAGACTGTATAAGGGACTGCGTATCATCATATAGGTTGAATATGGGAATGAGCATCATCACATTGGTTTTATATGGGACTAAGTATCATCACATAGGCTGTATATGGGACTGAGTATCATCACATAAACTGTATAAGGGACTGAGTAGCATCATATAGGTTGAATATGGGACTGAATATCATCACATAGAATGTATAAGGGACTGCGTATCATCACATAGGTTATATATGTGACTGAGTATCATCACATAGGCTATATATGGGACTGAGTTTCATCACATAGGCTATATATGGGACTGAGTATCATCACATAGGCTATATATGGAACTGAGTATCATCACATAGGCTATATATGGGACTGAGTATCATCACATAGGTTATATATGGGACTGAGTATCAACACATAGGCTATATATGGGACTGAGTATCATCACATAGGCTGTATATGGGACTGAGTATCATCCCATAGGTTGAATATGGGACTCAGTATCATCACATAGACTATAAGGGACTGCGTATCATCACATAGGTTTTATATGGGACTAAGGGGGAGAAATTCAGTATCGCCCCATTTGGGGCGCAATTATCGGCCGGGCGCAAAGATTAGCGCCTGCCTTTAATTATCGCCACCGACTGCAAACTTGACTTTTATCGTCCCTGTCGTTGCTAGCGTCAGGCAGTAAGGCAGGGGGCGCCACTCAATATCCGCTCTGGGGCGATACCGGGGCGTTGCGCACTCGACTTACGTCACGATCTGCCGGCGCAGGAGATCGTGGCGGTAGTGTTTAGCGCCGCCGCAAAATGTCTAGTTAATTTCGAGAGCGGCGCAAACTTCGCCGCGCCTGGGCGCTAGATGCTTTGCGCCCCATTAGCGCCCTCTTAAGGCGCAAACGGGAGGCGCAACCAACTGAATTTTCCCCCTAAGTATCATCACATAGGCTGTATAAGGGACTGAGTATCATCACATAGACTGTATAAGGGACTGCGTATCATCATATAGGTTGAATATGGGACTGAGTATCATCACATAGGTTTTATATGGGACTAAGTATCATCACATAGGCTGTATATGGGACTGAGTATCATCATACAGGTTATGTACGGGACTGAGCAGCATCATATAGGTTGAATATGGGACTGAGTATCATCACATAGGCTGTGTCCTGGATGGTGTCGAGCTTATTGAGTGTTGTTGGAGCTGCACTCATCCAGGCAAGTGGAAAGTATTCCATCACACTCCTGACTTGTGCCTTGTAGATGGTAGAATGGCTTTGGGGAGTCAGGAGGTGAGACACTCGCCGCAGAATACCTAACCTCTGACCTGCTGTTGTTGCCACAATATTTATGTGGCTGGACCAGTTAAGTTTCTGGTCAATGGTGGCCCCCCAGGATGTTGATGGTGGGGCTTTCGGCAATGGTAAAGCCGTTGAATGTCAAGGGGCGGTGGTTAGACTTTCGCTTGCTGGAGATAGTCATTGCCTGGCACTTCTGTGACACGAATGTTACCTGCCACTTTTCAGCCCAAGCCTGAACGTCGTCCAGGTCTTGTTACATGCGGGCATGGACTGCTTCATTATCTGAGGAGTTGTGAATGGCGCTGAACACTGTGCAGTCATCAGCGAACATCCCCATGTTTGGGGCATTTATATGAGACTGAGTATCATCACATAGGCTATATATGGGACTGAGTATCATCACATAGGCTATATATGGGACTGAGTATCATCACATAGGCTATATATGGGACTGAGTATCATCACATAGGCTATATATGGGACTGAGTATCATCACATAGGCTATATATGGAACTGAGTATCATCACATAGGCTATATATGGGACTGAGTATCATCACATAGGTTATGTATGGGACTGAGTATCATCACATAGGCTATATATGGGACTGAGTATCATCACATAGGCTGTATATGGGACTGAGTATCATCACATAGGTTGAATATGCGACTCAGTATCATCACATAGACTATAAGGGACTGCGTATCATCACATAGGTTTTATATGGGACTAAGGGGGAGAAATTCAGTATCGCCCCATTTGGGGCGCAATTATCGGCCGGGCGCAAAGATTAGCGCCTGGCGCTAATTATCGCCACCGACTGCAAATTTGACTTTTATCGTCCCTGGAGGTGATTGGAGCGCTAAATCAAGCGCTTCACAACTGTCTTAAGGCGCAAAGGCCGAGGAGCGAGGCGTTACCTCCGAGCGCTGGCGAAGCTCATGTAATGTCAGTCAGCAATGGAACACACACACAATGGCGTGGGCCAGTTCTTAAAGGGGATGGTTAATCTTGCTTTCCATCCACATCCTGCTCATTGCAGCCTTGAATCTCGGCCTGGAGAGACCTGCACATCAAATCTGCTGGAACGAACAATGGAGAGTACCAGGCAAAGAGCTCAGAGTGCAGCCCCCACAGTCTCTTCTAAATCGATACAAGGAATGGCAAATCAAAATGAACCTGCAAAGTGCTGCTCAGTACCCAAAACTCCTTCACACAACGTTGAATCTCTCCAGAAGTCTCTCTTTCTCTCTCTCAGAATGCGTAGTTCAAAAATGGCACCAACAATAAAAGGCAGGAAGCGGTCACCTTTAAATAGCGCTCCCCCTTTCCCTTCATGACTGCAGAACGCTCCCCTCAACCTGTCGTTGCTAGCGTCAGGCAGTAAGGCAGGGGGCGCCACTCAATATCCGCTCCGGGGCGATACCGGGACGTTGCGCACTCGACTGACGTCACGATCTGCCGGCGCAGGAGATCGTGGCGGTAGTGTTTAGCGCCGCCGCAAAATGTCTAGTTAATTTCGAGAGCGGCGCAAACTTCGCCGCGCCTGGGCGCTAGATGCTTTGCGCCCCATTAGCGCCCTCTTAAGGCGCAAACGGGAGGCGCAACCAACTGAATTTTTCCCCCTAAGTATCATCACATAGGCTGTATAAGGGACTGAGTATCATCACATAGACTGTATAAGGGACTGCGTATCATCATATAGGTTGAATATGGGACTGAGTATCATCACATAGGTTTTATATGGGACTAAGTATCATCACATAGGCTGTATATGGGACTGAGTATCATCATACAGGTTATGTACGGGACCGAGCAGCATCATATAGGTTGAATATGGGACTGAGTATCATCACATAGGTTTTATATGGGACTAAGTATCATCACATAGGCTGTATATGGGACTGAGTATCATCATATAGGTTATGTACGGGACTGAGTTTTTTAAAATTTGTTTATGGGATGTGGGCGTCGCAGGCAAGGCCAACATTTATTGCCCATCCCTAATTGCCCTTGAGAAGGTGGTGGTGAGCCGCCTTTTTGAACCGCTGCAGTCCGTGTGGTGAAGGTACTCCCACAGTGCTATTAGTTAGGGAGTTCCAGGATTTTGACCCAGCGACGATGAAGGATCGGCGATATACTTCTAAGTCAGGATGGTGTGTGACTTGGAGGGGAACTTGGAGGCGGTGGTGTTCCCATGCGCCTGCTGCCCTTGTCCTTCTATGTGGAAGAGGTCGCGGGTTTGGGAGGTGCTGCCGAAGAAGCCTTGGCGAGTTGCTGCAGTGCATCTTGTAGATGGTACACACTGCAGCCACGGCACGCCAGTGGTGGAGGGAGTGAATGTTTAAGGTGGTGGATGGGGTGCCAATCAAGCGGGCTGCTTTGTCCTGGATGGTGTCGAGCTTATTGAGTGTTGTTGGAGCTGCACTCATCCAGGCAAGTGGAGAGTATTCCATCACACTCCTGACTTGTGCCTTGTAGATGGTAGAATGGCTTTGGGGAGTCAGGAGGTGAGACACTCGCCGCAGAATACCTAACCTCTGACCTGCTGTTGTTGCCACAGTATTTATGTGGCTGGTCCAGTTAAGTTTCTGGTCAATGGTGGCCCCCCAGGATGTTGATGGTGGGGCTTTCGGCAATGGTAAAGCCGTTGAATGTCAAGGGCGGTGGTTAGACTCTCGCTTGCTGGAGATAGTCATTGCCTGGCACTTCTGTGACACGAATGTTACCTGCCACTTTTCAGCCCAAGCCTGAACGTCGTCCAGGTCTTGTTACATGCGGGCATGGACTGCTTCATTATCTGAGGAGTTGTGAATGGCGCTGAACACTGTGCAGTCATCAGCGAACATCCCCATTTCTGACCTTATGTTGGAGGGAAGGTCATTGATGAAGCAGCTGAAGATGGTTGGGCCGAGGACACTGCCCTGAGGAACTCCTGCAGCGATGTCCTGGGGCTGTGATGATTGACCTTCAACCAACACAACCATCTTCCTTTGTGCTAGGTATGACTCTAGCCAGTGGTCAAGTAGGTTTTTTCCTCGTATTGGTGCTCTCACCACCTGTCGCAGGCCCAGACTGGCAGGTATGTCCTTCTGGACTCGGCCAGTTCGGTCAGCAGTGGTGCTACCGAGCCATTCTTGGTGATGGACATTGAAGTCCCCCATTCTGTGCCCTTGCTACTCTCAGTGCTTCTTCCAAGTGGTGTTCAACGTGGAGGAGTACTGATTCATCAGCTGAGGGAGGGCGGTATGTGGTAATCAGCAGGAGGTTTCCTTGCCCATGCTTGACCTGAAGCCATGAGACTTCATGGGGTCCGGAGTCAATGTTGAGGGCTCCCAGGGCCACTCCTTCCCGACTGTATACCACTGTGCCGCCACCCCTGGTGGGTCTGTCCTGCCGGTGGGACAGGACATACTCAGGGATGGTGATGGAGGAGTTTGGGGCATTTATATGAGACTGAGTATCATCACATAGGCTATATATGGGACTGAGTATCATCACATAGGCTATATATGGGACTGAGTATCATCACATAGGCTATATATGGGACTGAGTATCATCACATAGGCTATATATGGAACTGAGTATCATCACATAGGCTATATATGGGACTGAGTATCATCACATAGGTTGAATATGGGACTCAGTATCATCACATAGACTATAAGGGACTGCGTATCATCACATAGGTTTTATATGGGACTAAGGGGGAGAAATTCAGTATCGCCCCATTTGGGGCGCAATTATCGGCCGGGCGCAAAGATTAGCGCCTGGCGTTAATTATCGCCACCGACTGCAAATTTGACTTTTATCGTCCCTGGAGGTGATTGGAGCGCTAAATCAAGCGCTTCACAACTGTCTTAAGGCGCAAAGGCCGAGGAGCGAGGCGTTACCTCCGAGCGCTGGCGAAGCTCATGTAATGTCAGTCAGCAATGGAACACACACACAATGGCGTGGGCCAATTCTTAAAGGGGATGGTTAATCTTGCTTTCCATCCACATCCTGCTCATTGCAGCCTTGAATCTCGGCCTGGAGAGACCTGCACATCAAATCTGCTGGAACGAACAATGGAGAGTACCAGGCAAAGAGCTCAGAGTGCAGCCCCCACAGTCTCTTCTAAATCGATACAAGGAATGGCAAATCAAAATGAACCTGCAAAGTGCTGCTCAGTACCCAAAACTCCTTCACACAACGTTGAATCTCTCCAGAAGTCTCTCTTTCTCTCTCTCAGAATGCGTAGTTCAAAAATGGCACCAACAATAAAAGGCAGGAAGCGGTCACCTTTAAATAGCGCTCCCCCTTTCCCTTCATGACTGCAGAACGCTCCCCTCAACCTGTCGTTGCTAGCGTCAGGCAGTAAGGCAGGGGGCGCCACTCAATATCCGCTCCGGGGCGATACCGGGGCGTTGCGCACTCGACTGACGTCACGATCTGCCGGCGCAGGAGATCGTGGCGGTAGTGTTTAGCGCCGCCGCAAAATGTCTAGTTAATTTCGAGAGCGGCGCAAACTTCGCCGCGCCTGGGCGCTAGATGCTTTGCGCCCCATTAGCGCCCTCTTAAGGCGCAAACGGGAGGCGCAACCAACTGAATTTTTCCCCCAAAGTATCATCACATAGGCTGTATAAGGGACTGAGTATCATCACATAGACTGTATAAGGGACTGCGTATCATCATATAGGTTGAATATGGGACTGAGTATCATCACATAGGTTTTATATGGGACTAAGTATCATCACATAGGCTGTATATGGGACTGAGTATCATCATACAGGTTATGTACGGGACCGAGCAGCATCATATAGGTTGAATATGGGACTGAGTATCATCACATAGACTGTATAAGGGACTGAGTAGCATCATATAGGTTGAATATGGGACTGAATTTCATCACATAGACTGTAAACGGGCCTGCGTATCATCACATAGGTTTTATAAGGGACTGAGTATCATCACATAGACTGTATAAGGGACTGCGTATCATCATATAGGTTGAATATGGGACTGAGTATCATCACATAGGTTTTATATGGGACTAAGTATCATCACATAGGCTGTATATGGGACTGAGTATCATCATATAGGTTATGTACGGGACTGAGTTTTTTAAAATTTGTTTATGGGATGTGGGCGTCGCAGGCAAGGCCAACATTTATTGCCCATCCCTAATTGCCCTTGACAAGGTGGTGTTGAGCCGCCTTTTTGAACCGCTGCAGTCCGTGTGGTGAAGGTACTCCCACAGTGCTATTAGTTAGGGAGTTCCAGGATTTTGACCCAGCGACGATGAAGGATCGGCGATATACTTCTGAGTCAGGATGGTGTGTGACTTGGAGGGGAACTTGGAGGCGGTGGTGTTCCCATGCACCTGCTGCCCTTGTCCTTCTATGTGGAAGAGGTCGCGGGTTTGGGAGGTGCTGCCGAAGAAGCCTTGGCGAGTTGCTGCAGTGCATCTTGTAGATGGTACACACTGCAGCCACGGTACGCCAGTGGTGGAGGGAGTGAATGTTTAAGGTGGTGGATGGAGTGCCAATCAAGCGGGCTGCTTTGTCCTGGATGGTGTCGAGCTTATTGAGTGTTATTGGAGCTGCACTCATCCAGGCAAGTGGAGAGTATTCCATCACACTCCTGACTTGTGCCTTGTAGATGGTAGAATGGCTTTGGGGAGTCAGGAGGTGAGACACTCGCCGCAGAATACCTAACCTCTGACCTGCTCTTGTTGCCACAGTATTTATGTGGCTGGTCCAGTTAAGTTTCTGGTCAATGGTGACCCCCCAGGATGTTGATGGTGGGGGTTTCGGCAATGGTAAAGCCGTTGAATGTCAAGGGGCGGTGGTTAGACTCTCGCTTGCTGGAGATAGTCATTGCCTGGCACTTCTGTGACACGAATGTTACCTGCCACTTTTCAGCCCAAGCCTGAACGTCGTCCAGGTCTTGTTACATGCGGGCTTGGACTGCTTCATTATCTGAGGAGTTGTGAATGGCGCTGAACACTGTGCAGTCATCAGCGAACATCCCCATTTCTGACCTTATGTTGGAGGGAAGGTCATTGATGAAGCAGCTGAAGATGGTTGGGCCGAGGACACTGCCCTGAGGAACTCCTGCAGCGATGTCCTGGGGCTGTGATGATTGACCTTCAACCAACACAACCATCTTTCTTTGTGCTAGGTATGACTCCAGCCAGTGATCAAGTAGGTTTTTTCCTCGTATTGGTTCTCTCACCACCTGTCGCAGGCCCAGACTGGCAGGTATGTCCTTCTGGACTCGGCCAGTTCGGTCAGCAGTGGTGTTACCAAGCCATTCTTGGTGATGGACATTGAAGTCCCCCACCCAGAGTACATTCTGTGCCCTTGCAACTCTCAGTGCTTCTTCCAAGTGGTGTTCAACGTGGAGGAGTACTTACTCATCAGCAGAGGGAGGGCAGTATGTGGTAATCAGCAGGAGGTTTCCTTGCCCATGCTTGACCTGAAGCCATGAGACTGCATGCGGTCCGGAGTCAATGTTGAGGGCTCCCAGGGCCACTCCTTCCCGACTGAATACGACTGTGCCGCCACCCCTGGTGGGTCTGTCCTGCCGGTGGGACAGGACGTACTCAGGGATGGTACTGGAGGAGTTTGGGACATTTATATGAGACTGAGTATCATCACATAGGCTATATATGGGACTGAGTATCATCACATGGGCTATATATGGGACTGAGTATCATCAGATAGGCTATATATGGGACTGAGTATCATCACATAGGCTATATATGGGACTGAGTACCACCAAATAGGCTATATATGGGACAGAGTATCATCACATAGGCTATATATGGGACTGAGTATCATCACACAGGCTATATATGGCACTGAATATCATCACTTCGGCTATATATGGGACTGAGTATCATCATATTGGCTTTATATGGGACAGAGTATCATCACATAGACTGAATATGGGACTGAGTTTCATCACATAGGTTATATATGGGACAGTGTATCATCACATAGACTGTATAAGGGACTGAGTATCATCACATAGGCTGAATATGGGACTGACTTTCATCACATAGGTTTTTATGGGACAGAGTATCATCATATAGGTTGTGTATGGGACTCAGTATCATCACATAGACTGTATAAGGGACGGCGTATCATCACATAGGTTTTATATGGGACTAAGTATCATCACATAGGCTGTTTCTGGGACTGAGTATCATCATATAGGTTATGTACGGGACTGAGTTTTATAAAATTCGTTTATGGGATGTGGGCGTCGCATGCAAGGCCAACATTTATTGCCCATCCCTAATTGCCCATGAGAAGGTGGTGGTGAGCCGCCTTTTTGAACCGCTGCAGTCCGTGTGGTGAAGGTACTCCCACAGTGCTATTAGTTAGGGAGTTCCAGGATTTTGACCCAGCGACGATGAAGGATCGGCGATATACTTCTAAGTCAGGATGGTGTGTGACTTGGAGGGGAACTTGGAGGCGGTGGTGTTCCCATGCGCCTGCTGCCCTTGTCCTTCTATGTGGAAGAGGTCGCGGGTTTGGGAGGTGCTGCCGAAGAAGCCTTGGCGAGTTGCTGCAGTGCATCTTGTAGATGGTACACACTGCAGCCACGGTACGCCAGTGGTGGAGGGAGTGAATGTTTAAGGTGGTGGATGGAGTGCCAATCAAGCAGGCTGCTTTGTCCTGGATGGTGTCGAGCTTATTGAGTGTTGTTGGAGCTGCACTCATCCAGGCAAGTGGAGAGTATTCCATCACACTCCTGACTTGTGCCTTGTAGATGGTAGAATGGCTTTGGGGAGTCAGGAGGTGAGACACTCGCCGCAGAATACCTAGCCTCTGACCTGCTCTTGTTGCCACAGTATTTATGTGGCTGGTCCAGTTAAGTTTCTGGTCAATGGTGACACCCCAGGATGTTGATGGTGGGGGTTTCGGCAATGGTAAAGCCGTTGAATGTCAAGGGGCGGTGGTTAGACTCTCGCTTGCTGGAGATAGTCATTGCCTGGCACTTCTGTGACACGAATGTTACCTGCCACTTTTCAGCCCAAGCCTGAACGTCGTCCAGGTCTTGTTACATGCGGGCATGGACTGCTTCATTATCTGAGGAGTTGTGAATGGCGCTGAACACTGTGCAGTCATCAGCGAACATCCCCATTTCTGACCTTATGTTGGAGGGAAGGTCATTGATGAAGCAGCTGAAGATGGTTGGGCCGAGGACACTGCCCTGAGGAACTCCTGCAGCGATGTCCTGGGCTGTGATGATTGACCTTCAACCAACACAACCATCTTCCTTTGTGCTAGGTATGACTCTAGCCAGTGGTCAAGTAGGTTTTTTCTCGTATTGGTTCTCTCACCACCTGTCGCAGGCCCAGACTGGCAGGTATGTCCTTCTGGACTCGGCCAGTTCGGTCAGCAGTGGTGCTACCAAGCCATTCTTGGTGATGGACATTGAACTCCCCCACCCAGAGTACATTCTGTGCCCTTGCAACTCTCAGTGCTTCTTCCAAGTGGTGTTCAACGTGGGGGAGTACTTATTCATCAGCAGAGGGAGGGCAGTATGTGGTAATCAGCAGGAGGTTTCCTTGCCCATGCTTGACCTGAAGCCATGAGACTGCATGCGGTCCGGAGTCAATGTTGAGGGCTCCCAGGGCCACTCCTTCCCGACTGAATACGACTGTGCCGCCAACCCTGGTGGGTCTGTCCTGCCGGTGGGACAGGACGTACTCAGGGATGGTGATGGAGGAGTTTGGGACATTTATATGAGACTGAGTATCATCACATAGGCTATGTATGGGACTGAGTATCATCACATGGGCTATATATGGGACTGAGTATCATCAGATAGGCTATATATGGGACTGAGTATCATCACATAGGCTATATATGGGACTGAGTACCACCAAATAGGCTATATATGGGACAGAGTATCATCACATAGGCTATATATGGGACTGAGTATCATCACACAGGCTATATATGGGTCTGAGTATCATCACATAGGCTATATATGGGACTGAGTATCATCACATAGGCTATATATGGGACTGAGTATCATCACATAGGTTATATATGGGACTGAGTATCATCACATAGACTGTATAAGGGACTGAGTATCATCACATAGGCTGAATATGGGACTGAGTATCATCACATAGGTTCTTTATGGGACAGAGTATCATCATATAGGTTGTGTATGGGACTCAGTATCATCACATAGACTGTATAAGGGACGGCGTATCATCACATAGGTTTTATATGGGACTAAGTATCATCACATAGGCTGTATATGGGACTGAGTATCATCATGTAGGTTATGTACGGGACTGAGTTTTATAAAATTCGTTTATGGGATGTGGGCGTCGCAGGCAAGGCCAAAATTTATTGCCCATCCCTAATTGCCCTTGAGAAGGTGGTGGTGAGCCGCCTTTTTGAACCGCTGCAGTCCGTGTGGTGAAGGTACTCCCACAGTGCTATTAGTTAGGGAGTTCCAGGATTTTGACCCAGCGACGATGAAGGATCGGCGATATACTTCTAAGTCAGGATGGTGTGTGACTTGGAGGGGAACTTGGAGGCGGTGGTGTTCCCATGCGCCTGCTGCCCTTGTCCTTCTATGTGGAAGAGGTCGCGGGTTTGGGAGGTGCTGCCGAAGAAGCCTTGGCGAGTTGCTGCAGTGCATCTTGTAGATGGTACACACTGCAGCCACGGAACGACAGTGGTGGAGGGAGTGAATGTATAAGGTGATGGATGGGGTGCCAATCAAGCGGGCTGCTTTGTCCTGGATGGTGTCGAGCTTATTGAGTGTTGTTGGAGCTGCACTCATCCAGGCAAGTGGAGAGTATTCCATCACACTCCTGACTTGTGCCTTGTAGATGGTAGAATGGCTTTGGGGAGTCAGGAGGTGAGACACTCGCTGCAGAATACCTAGCCTCTGACCTGCTCTTGTTGCCACAGTATTTATGTGGCTGGTCCAGTTAAGTTTCTGGTCAATGGTGACCCCCCAGGATGTTGATGGTGGGGGTTTCGGCAATGGTAAAGCTGTTGAATGTCAAGGGGCGGTGGTTAGACTCTCGCTTGCTGGAGATAGTCATTGCCTGGCACTTCTGTGACACGAATGTTACCTGCCACTTTTCAGCCCAAGCCTGAACGTCGTCCAGGTCTTGTTACATGCGGGCATGGACTGCTTCATTATCTGAGGAGTTGTGAATGGCGCTGAACACTGTGCAGTCATCAGCGAACATCCCCATTTCTGACCTTATGTTGGAGGGAAGGTCATTGATGAAGCAGCTGAAGATGGTTGGGCCGAGGACACTGCCCTGAGGAACTCCTGCAGCGATGTCCTGGGGCTGTGATGATTGACCTTCAACCAACACAACCATCTTCCTTTGAGCTAGGTAGGACTCTAGCCAGTGGTCAAGTAGATATTTTCTTCGTATTGGTTCTCTCACCACCTGTCGCAGGCCCAGACTGGCAGGTATGTCCTTCTGGACTCGGCCAGTTCGGTCAGCAGTGGTGCTACCAAGCCATTCTTGGTGATGGACATTGAAGTCCCCCATTCTGTGCCCTTGCTACTCTCAGTCCTTCTTCAAAGTGGTGTTCAACGTGGAGGAGTATTGATTCATCAGCTGAGGGAGGGCGCTATGTGGTAATCAGCAGGAGGTTTCCTTGCCCATGCTTGACCTGAAGCCATGAGACTGCATGGGGTCCGGAGTCAATATTGAGGGCTCCCAGGGCCACTCCTTCCCGACTGAATACTACTGTGCCGCCACCCCTGGTGGGTCTGTCCTGCCGGTGGGACAGGACATACTCAGGGATGGTGATGGAGGAGTTTGGGACATTTATATGAGACTGAGTATCATCACATAGGCTATATATGGGACTGAGTATCATCACATCGGCTATATATGGGACTGAGTATCATCACATAGGCTATATATGGGACTGAGTATCATCAGATAGGCTATATATGGGACTGAGTATCATCACATAGGCTATATATGGGACTGAGTATCATCAAATAGGCTATATATGGGACAGAGTATCATCACATAGGCTATATATGGGACTGAGTATCAACACATAGGCTATATATGGGACTGAGTATCATCACATAGGCTATATATGGGACTGAGTATCATCACATAGGCTGAATATGGGACTGAGTATCATCACATAGGTTATTTCTGGCACTGAATATCATCACTTCGGATATATATGGCACTGAATATCATCACTTAGGATATATATGGGACTGAGTATCCTCATATAGGCTATATATGGGACTGAGTATCATCACATAGGCTAAATATGGGACAGAGTATCATCACATAGACTGTATAAGGGACTGAGTATCATCACATAGGCTGAATATGGGACTGAGTTTCATCACATAGATTCTTTATGGGAAACAGTATCATCATATAGGTTGTGTATGGGACTCAGTATCATCACATAGACTGTATAAGGGACTGCGTATCATCACATAGGTTTTCTATGGGACTAAGTATCATCACATAGGCTGTATATGGGACTGAGTATCATCACATAGGCTGTATAAGGGACTGAGTATCATCATATAGGTTGAATATGGGACTGAGTATCATCACATAGACTGTATAAGGGACTGCGTATCATCACATAGGTTTTAAACGGGACTAAGTATCATCACATAGGCTGTATATGGGACTGAGTATCATCATATAGGTTATGTACGGGACTGAGTTTTATAAAATTCGTTTTTGGGATGTGGGCGATGCAGGCAAGGCCAACATTTATTGCCCATCCCTAATTGCCCATGAGAAGGTGGTGGTGAGCCGCCTTTCTGAACCGCTGCAGTCCATGTGGTGAAGGTACTCCCACTGTGCTATTAGTTAGGGAGTTCCAGGATTTTGACCCAGCGACGATGAAGGATCGGCGATATGCTTTTAAGTCAGTATGGTGTGTGACTTGGAGGGGAACTTGGAGGCGGTGGTGTTCCCGTGCGCCTGCTGCCCTTGTCCTTCTATGTGGAAGAGGTCGCGGGTTTGGGAGGTGCTGCCGAAGAAGCCTTGGCGAGTTGCTGCAGTGCATCTTGTAGATGGTACACACTGCAGCCACGGTACGACAGTGGTGGAGGGAGTGAATGTTTAAGGTGGTGGATGGGGTGCCAATCAAGCGGGCTGCATTGTCCTGGATGGTGTCGAGCTTATTGAGTGTTGTTGGAGCTGCACTCATCCAGGCAAGTGGAGAGTATTCCATCACACTCCTGACTTGTGCCTTGTAGATGGTAGAATGGCTTTGGGGAGTCAGGAGGTGAGACACTCGCTGCAGAATACCTAGCCTCTGACCTGCTCTTGTTGCCACAGTATTTATGTGGCCGGTCCAGTTAAGTTTCTGGTCAATGGTGAGCCCCCAGGATGTTGATGGTGGGGGTTTCGGCAATGGTAAAGCCGTTGAATGTCAAGGGGCGGTGGTTAGACTCTCGCTTGCTGGAGATAGTCATTGCCTGGCACTTCTGTGACACGAATGTTAACTGCCACTTTTCAGCCCAAGCCTGAACGTCGTCCAGGTCTTGTTACATGCGGGCATGGACTGCTTCATTATCTGAGGAGTTGTGAATGGCGCTGAACACTGTGCAGTCATCAGCGAACATCCCCATTTCTGACCTTATGTTGGAGGGAAGGTCATTGATGAAGCAGCTGAAGATGGTTGGGCCGAGGACACTGCCCTGAGGAACTCCTGCAGCGATGTCCTGGGGCTGTGATGATTGACCTTCAACCAACACAACCATCTTCCTTTGAGCTAGGTATGACTCTAGCCAGTGGTCAAGTAGATTTTTTCTTCGTATTGGTTCTCTCACCACCTGTCGCAGACCCAGACTGGCAGGTATGTCCTTCTGGACTCGGCCAGTTTGGTCAGCAGTGGTGCTACCAAGCCATTCTTGGTGATGGACATTGAAGTCCACAATTCTGTGCCCTTGCTACTCTCAGTCCTTCTTCAAAGTGGTGTTCAACGTGGAGGAGTATTGATTCATCAGCTGAGGGAGGGCGGTATGTGGTAATCAGCAGGAGGTTTCCTTGCCCATGCTTGACCTGAAGCCATGGGGTCCGGAGTCAATGTTGAGGGCTCCCAGGGCCACTCCTTCCCGACTGAATAATAATGTGCCGCCACCCCTGGTGGGTCTGTCCTGCCGGTGGGACAGGACCTACTCAGGGATGGTGATGGACGAGTTTGGGACATTTATATGAGACTGAGTATCATCACATCGGCTATATATGGGACTGAGTATCATCTCATAGGCTATATATGGGACTGAGTATCATCACATAGGCTATATATGGGACTGAGTATCATCACATAGGCTATATATGGGACTGAGTATCATCACACAGGCTATATATGGGACTGAGTATCATCACAAAGGCTGAATATGGGACTGAGTATCATCACATAGGTTATTTCTGGCACTGAATATCATCACTTCGGATATATATGGCACTGAATATCATCACTTAGGATATATATGGGACTGAGTATCATCATATAGGCTATATATGGGACTGAGTATCATCACATAGGCTATATATGGGACAGAGTATCATCACATAGTCTGTATAATGGACTGACTTTCATCACAAAGGCTGAATATGGGACTGAGTATCATCACATAGGTTATTTCTGGCACTGAATATCATCACTTCGGATATATATGGCACTGAATATCATCACTTAGGATATATATGGGACTGAGTATCATCATATAGGCTATATATGGGACTGAGTATCATCACATAGGCTATATATGGGACAGAGTATCATCACATAGTCTGTATAATGGACTGACTTTCATCACATAGGCTGAATATGGGACTGAGTATCATCACATAGGTTCTTTATGGGAAAGAGTATCATCATATAGGTTGTGTATGGGACTCATTATCATCACATAGACTGCATAAGGGACTGCGTATCATCACATAGACTGTATAAGGGACTGAGTATCATCATTTTGGTTGAATATGGGACTGAGTATCATCACATAGGCTGTATATGGGACTGAGTATCATCACATAGGCTATATATGAGACTGAGTATCATCACATAGGCTATATATGGGACTGAGTATCATCACATAGGCTATATATGGGACTGAGTATCATCACATAGGCTATATATGAGACTGAGTATCATCACATAGGCTATATATGGGACTGAGTATCATCACATAGGCTATATATGGGACTGAGTATCATCACATAGGCTATATATGGAACTTAGTATCATCACATAGGCTATATATGGGACTGAGTATCATCACATAGGCTATATATGGGACTGAGTATCATCACATAGGCTGTATATGGGACTGAGTATCATCACATAGGTTGAATATGGGACTCAGTATCATCACATAAACTATAAGGGACTGCGTATCATCACATAGGTTTTATATGGGACTAAGGGGGAGAAATTCAGTATCGCCCCATTTGGGGCGCAATTATCGGCCGGGCGCAAAGATTAGCGCCTGGTGCTAATTATCGCCACCGACTGCAAACTTGACTTTTATCGTCCCTGGAGGTGATTGGAGCGCTAAATCAGGCGCTTCACAACTGTCTTAAGGCGCAAAGGCCGAGGAGCGAGGCGTTACCTCAGAGCGCTGGCGAAGCTCATGTAATGTCAGTCAGCAATGGAACACACACACAATGGCGCGGGCCAGTTCTTAAAGGGGATGGTTAACCTTGCTTTCCATCCACATCCTGCTCATTGCAGCCTTGAATCTCGGCCTGGAGAGACCTGCACATCAAATCTGCTGGAACGAACAATGGAGAGTACCAGGCAAAGAGCTCAGAGTGCAGCCCCCACAGTCTCTTCTAAATCGATACAAGGAATGGCAAATCAAAATGAACCTGCAAAGTGCTGCTCAGTACCCAAAACTCCTTCACACAACGTTGAATCTCTCCAGAAGTCTCTCTTTCTCTCAGAATGCGTAGTTCAAAAACGGCACCAACAATAAAAGGCAGGAAGCGGTCACCTTTAAATAGTGCTCCCCGTTTCCCTTCATGACTGCAGAACGCTCCCCTCAACCTGTCGTTGCTAGCGTCAGGCAGTAAGGCAGGGGGCGCCACTCAATATCCGCTCCGGGGCGATACCGGGGCGTTGCGCACTCGACTGACGTCACGATCTGCCGGCGCAGGGGATCGTGGCGGTAGTGTTTAGCACCGCCGCAAAATGTCTAGTTAATTTCGAGAGTGGCGCAAACTTCGACGTGCCTGGGCGCTAGATGCTTTGCGCCCCATTAGCGCCCTCTTAAGGCGCTAACGGGAGGCGCAACCAACTGAATTTTTCCCCCTATGTATCATCACATAGGCTGTATAAGGGACTGAGTATCATCACATAGACTGTATAAGGGACTGCGTATCATCATATAGGTTGAATATGGGACTGAGTATCATCACATAGGTTTTATATGGGACAAAGTATCATCACATAGGCTGTATATGGGACTGAGTATCATCATATAGGTTATGTACGGGACTGAGTTTTTTTAAATTTGTTTATGGGATGTGGGCGTCGCAGGCAAGGCCAACATTTATTGCCCATCCCTAATTGCCCTTGAGAAGGTGGTGGTGAGCCGCCTTTTTGAACCGCTGCAGTCCGTGTGGTGAAGGTACTCCCACAGTGCTATTAGTTAGGAAGTTCCAGGATTTTGACCCAGCGACGATGAAGGATCGACGATATACTTCTAAGTCAGGATGGTGTGTGACTTGGAGGGGAACTTGGAGGCGGTGGTGTTCCCATGCGCCTGCTGCCCTTGTCCTTTTATGTGGAAGAGGTCGCGGGTTTGCGAGGTGCTGCCGAAGAAGCCTTGGCGAGTTGCTGCAGTGCATCTTGTAGATGGTACACACTGCAGCCACGGCACGCCAGTGGTGGAGGGAGTGAATGTTTAAGGTGGTGGATGGGGTGCCAATCAAGCGGGCTGCTTTGTCCTGGATGGTGTCGAGCTTATTGAGTGTTGTTGGAGCTGCACTCATCCAGGCAAGTGGAGAGTATTCCATCACACTCCTGACTTGTGCCTTGTAGATGGTAGAATGGCTTTGGGGAGTCAGGAGGTGAGACACTCGCCGCAGAATACCTAACCTCTGACCTGCTGTTGTTGCCACAGTATTTATGTGGCTGGTCCAGTTAAGTTTCTGGTCAATGGTGACCCCCCAGGATGTTGATGGTGGGGGTTTCGGCAATGGTAAAGCCGTTGAATGTCAAGGGGCGGTGGTTAGACTCTCGCTTGCTGGAGATAGTCATTGCCTGGCATTTCTGTGACACGAATGTTACCTGCCACTTTTCAGCCCAAGCCTGAACGTCGTCCAGGTCTTGTTACATGCGGGCATGGACTGCTTCATTATCTGAGGAGTTGTGAATGGCGCTGAACACTGCGCAGTCATCAGCGAACAACCCCATTTCTGACCTTATGTTGGAGGGAAGGTCATTGATGAAGCAGCTGAAGATGGTTGGGCCGAGGACACTGCCCTGAGGAACTCCTGCAGCGATGTCCAGGGGCTGTGTTGATTGACCTTCAACCAACACAACCATCTTCCTTTGTGCTAGGTATGACTCTAGCCAGCGGTCAAGTACGTTTTTTCCTCGTATTGGTTCTCTCACCAACTGTCGCAGGCCCAGACTGGCAGGTATGTCCTTCTGGACTCGGCCAGTTCGGTCAGCAGTGGTGGTACCAAGCCATTCTTGGTGATGGACATTGAAGTCCCCCACCCAGAGTACATTCTGTGCCCTTGCTACTCTCAGTGCTTCTTCCAAGTGGTGTTCAACGTGGAGGAGTACTGATTCATCAGCTGAGGGAGGGCGGTATGTGGTAATCAGCAGGAGGATTCCTTGCCCATGCTTGACCTGAAGCCATGAGACTGCATGGAGTCCGGAGTCAATGTTGAGGGCTCCCAGGGCCACTCCTTCCCGACTGTATACCACTGTGCCGCCACCCCTGGTGGGTCTGTCCTGCCGGTGGGACAGGACATACCCAGGGATGGTGATGGAGGAGTTTGGGACATTTATATGAGACTGAGTATCATCACATAGGCTATATATGGGACTGAGTATCATCACATAGACTAAAAATGGGACTGAGTATCATCACATAGGCTATATATGGGACTGAGTATCATCACATAGGCTATATATGGGACTGAGTATCATCACATAGGCTATATATGGGACTGAGTATCAACACATAGGCTATATATGGGACTGAGTATCATCACATAGGCTATATATGGGACTGAGTATCATCACATAGGCTATATATGGGACTGAGTTCCATCACATAGGCTATATATGGGACTGTGTATCATCACATAGGCTATATATGGGACAGTATCATAACATAGGCTGTATATGGGACTGAGTATCATCACACAGGTTAGATATGGCACTGAATGTCATCACTTAGGATATATATGGCACTGAGTATCATCACATAGGTTATATATGGGACTGAGTATCATATCGTTGAAGGTGGCAGGGCAGGTTGAGAAAGTGGTTGAAAAAGCTTATGGGATTCTAGCTTCATAAATAGAGGCATAGAGTACAAAAGCAAGGAAGTTATGATGAGCATTTATAAAACACTGGTTCGGCCTCAACTGAAGTATGGTGTCCAATTCTGGGCACCGCACTTTAGGAAGGATGTCAAGGCCTTGGAGAGGGTGCAGAAAAGATTTGCAAGAATTGTTCCAGGGATGAGGGACTTCAGCTACGTGGATAGACTGGAGAAGCTGGGGTTGTTCTCCTTAGGGCAGAGAAGGTTGAGAGGAGATTTGATAGAGGTGTTCCAAATCATGAGGGGTCTAGACAGAGTAGATAAAGAGAAATTGTTCCCATTGGTGGAAGGGTCGAGAACCAGAGGACACAGATTTGAGGTGATTGGCAGAAGAACCAAAGGTGACATGAGGAAAATCTTTTTTATGCAGCGAGTTGTTAGGATCTGGAATGCACTGCCTGAAAGGGTGCTGGAGGCAGATTCAATCGTGGCTTTCAAATGGGAATTGGATAAGCATCTGAAGGAAAAAAAAATTGCAGGGCTATGGAGAAAGGGCAGGGGGAGTGGGACAAGCTGAAGTGCTCTTGCATAGAGAGCCGGCATGGGCTCAACGGGCCGAATGGCCTCCTTCTCTGCTGTAACCATTCTATGATTCTATATAGGCTATATATGGGACTGAGTATCATCATATAGGCTGAATATGGGACTGAGTATCATCACATAGGTTCTTTATGGGACTGAGTATCATCATATAGGTTGTGTATGGGACTCAGTATCATCACATAGACTGTATAAGGGACTGCATATCATCACATAGGTTTTATATGGGACTAAGTATCATCACATAGGCTGTATAAGGGACTGAGTATCATCACATAGACTGTATAAGGGACTGCGTATCATCACATAGGTTTTATATGGGACTAAGTATCATCACATAGGCTGTATATGGGACTGAGTATCATCAGATAGGTTATGTACGGGACTGAGTTTTTTAAAATTCGTTTATGGGATGTGGGCGTCGCAGGCAAGGCCAACATTTATTGCCCATCCCTATTTGCCCTTGAGAAGGTGGTGGTGAGCCGCCTTTTTGAACCGCTGCAGTCCGTGTGGTGAAGGTACTCCCACAGTGCTATTAGTTAGGGAGTTCCAGGATTTTGACCCAGCGACGATGAAGGATCGGCGATATACTTCTAAGTCAGGATGGTGTGTGACTTGGAGGGGAACTTGGAGGCAGGAGAGAGGTAAAAAATAATCGAAGTGTGACGTCACCAGAAAGCAGGTAAGTGATTGGTTGGTGAGTATTTCTCTTTTTTTTATACAAAACTTCAATTCCATAGTTTATAGTTTCTCGGGTATCTGTGGTGTAGCGGAGACTGCTGGCATAAATTAACTGAAGGGTAACTAATAAATTTTTAATTAATTACATAGAATGGGAGAGCAGGTGATGTGTTACTGCTGCAATATGTGGGAGCTGGTGGACACCATTGATATTCACGGTGAACACATTTGCAGTAAGTGTTGGCTGCTCGAGGAACTCCGGCTCCGTGTTGATGAGCTGGAGTCCGAGCTTCAAACACTGCGACACATCAGGGAGGGGGAGAGTTACCTGGACTCCGTGTTTCAGGAGGTAGTCACACCAATTAGAGTAACTAATTCCGAAGTAGCCCGTGGTCAGGGACAGGAAGGTGTGACTACGAGTGAGGCAGGTACAGGGATCCAGGAGGTAGTGTTGGAGGAGCCGCAGCCCTTGCTCTTGTCCAACAGGTTCGAGGCTCTTACTCCCTGTGTGGATAGGAGCGGGGACTGCAGGGAGGATGAGCAACCTGGCCACAGCACCGTGGTAAGGGGGGCCATTCAAGTGGGGGGAGTAAAAAGAAATGTTGTAGTGGTAGGGGATAGTATCATTAGGGGGATAGATAGGGTTCTTTGCAGCCAAGAGCGAGAGTCCCTAAGGCTGTGTTGCCTGCCCGGTGCCAGGGTTAAGGACATCTCCTCTGGGCTGGAGAGAAACTTGGAGTGGGAGGGGGAGGATCCAGTTGTCGTGGTCCATGTTGGTACCAATGACATAGATAGGACAAGGAAAGAGGTTCTGCTGAGGGAGTTTGAGCAGCTAGGGGCCAAATTAAAAAGCAGAACCTCGAGGGTAGTAATCTCTGGATTACTACCTGAGCCACGAGCAAATTTGGCTAGGGTAAATAAAATCAGGGAGTTGAATGCGTGGCTCAAAGACTGGTGTGGGAAAAATGGGCTTTGCTTCTTGGGACACTGGCACCAGTACTGGGGCAGGAGAGAGCTGTTCCGTTGGGACGGACTTCACTTGGCCAGTGCTGGGACTAGTGTCCTGGCGAATCGAATAACTAGGGCTGTGGAGAGGGCTTTAAACTAATTAGTGGGGGGGAGGTTTCAAGAGAGCAAAAAATAAAAATGACAACAGAGAGGGTCATAGACATAGGTAGCAGTAGGGGAATCACAAATCAGAGCGTGGCAGGAAGGGACAGAATGTGTGGAGTAAAAGGTAAAGTGGTAAAAAGTGAAAAAGCAGGAACTAAGTGCCACAAAGCATATTTGAAAGTTCTCTATCTGAATGCACGTAGCATTCGTAACAAAATAGACGAGTTAATGGCACAAATAACTACATATGGTTATGATATTGTGGCCATTACAGAAACATGGCTGCAGGGTGACAATGCCTGGGAATTAAACATACCAGGTTATTTAACGATCAGGAAGGACAGGCAGGAAGGAAGGGGAGGTGGGGTGGTTATGTTAATAAAGGAAGGAATCACTGTAATACAGAGTAATGATATTGGGTCAAAAAATCATGATAATGAAACAGTTTGGGTGGAGATAAGGAATAATAAGGGGGAAAAAACACTAGTGGGCGTAGTCTATAGGCCTCCGAACAGTTGCAACTCTGTTGGACGGAGTATCAATCAGGAAATAGTTGAGGCATGTAATAAGGGAACATCTATAATTATGGGGGATTTTAACTATCATATTAATTGGACAAATCAAATGGGGCAGGGCTGCCTTGAGGATGAGTTCATTGAGTGTATTAGGGATGGGTTTCTTGAGCAGTATGTAACTGAACCGACCAGGGGGCAAGCAACCTTAGATCTGGTCCTGTGTAACGAGACAGGATTAATTAAAAATGTCCTAGTAAAGGATCCCCTTGGAATGAGTGACCATAACATGGTTGAATTCCATATTCAATTAGAGGGTGAGAAGGTTGGATCTCAAACAAGCGTGCTAAGCTTGAATAAAGGAGACTATGAAGGTATGCGAGCGGAATTGAGTCGAGTGGATTGGGAAAATAGATTAAAGGGTAAGACGACACATGATCAGTGGTGTACATTCAAGGAGTTATTTTACAACTTCCAAAAAATATATATTCCACTGAAAAGAAAAGGGTGTAAAAGAAAGGACAGTCATCCGTGGCTAAGTAAAGAAATTAAGGATAGTATTCGACTAAAAACAAGGGCATATAAGGTAGCGAAATCTAGTGGGAGGACAGAGGATTGGGAAAACTTTAAAAGGCAGCAAAAAATAACAAAAAGATTGATTAAGAAAGGGAAGATAGATTATGAAAGTAAATTAGCAAAAAATATAAAAACAGATAGTAAGAGTTTTTATAGTTATATAAAAAGAAAAAGGGTGGCTAAAGTAGATGTTGGTCCCTTAGAGGATGAGACCGGGAAATTAATGGTGGGAAATATGGAGATGGCAAAAACACTGAATGAATATTTTGTATCAGTCTTTACAGTAGAGGACACTAAGAATATCCCAACACTGGACAAACAGGGGGCTATAGGGGGAGAGGAGCTAAACACGATCAAAATCACTAAGGAAGTGGTACTCGGTAAAATAATGGGACTCAAGGCGGATAAATCACCTGGACCTGATGGCTTACATCCTAGAGTCTTGAAGGAAGTGGCGGTAGGGATTGTAGATGCATTGGTAATAATTTTTCAAAACTCCCTGGATTCCGCTAAGGTCCCGGCAGACTGGAAAACTGCTAATGTAACACCCTTATTTAAAAAGGGCAGTAGACAGAAGGCTGGTAACTATAGACCGGTTAGCCTAACATCTGTGGTAGGTAAAATTTTGGAGTCCATTATTAAGGAAACAGTAACAGGACATTTGGATAATCATAATTTAATAGGACAAAGTCAGCATGGTTTTACGAAGGGGAAGTCATGTTTGACAAATTTGCTGGAGTTCTTTGAGGAAGTAACATATAGAGTGGATAAAGGGGAACCAGCGGACGTAGTGTATTTAGACTTCCAAAAGGCATTTGACAAGGTGCCACACAAAAGATTATTGCTTAAGGTAAAAAATCACGGGATTGGGGGTAATATTCTGGCATGGATAGAGGATTGGCTATCTAACAGAAAGCAAAGAGTTGGGATAAATGGTTCATTCTCAGACTGGCAATCAGTAACTAGTGGTGTTCCACAGGGGTCAGTGCTGGGTCCCCAACTCTTTACAATCTATATTAACGATTTGGAGGAAGGGACCAAGTGTAACATATCAAAATTTGCAGATGATACAAAGATGGGAGGGAAAGTAGTGAGTGAGGAGGACATAAAAAACCTGCAAGGGGACATAGACAGGCTAAGTAAGTGGGCAGAGATTTGGCAGATGGAATACAACACTGGAAAGTGTGAGGTGATGCACTTTGGCAGGAAAAATCCTATAGCAATTTATTATCTTAATGGCAAGAAACTGGAGAGTACTGAAGTGCAAAGGGATCTGGGGGTCCTGGTGCACGAAACTCAAAAGGTTAGCATGCAGGTGCAGCAAGTGATTAAGAAGGCAAATGGAATGTTGGCTTTCATTGCTAAGGGGATAGAATATAAAAATAGGGAGGTATTGCTTCAGTTGTACAAGGTATTGGTGAGACCGCACCTGGAATACTGCATACAGTTTTGGTGTCCTTACTTAAGGAAAGACATCCTTGCTCTCGAGGCAGTGCAAAAAAGGTTCACTCGGTTAATCCCGGGGATGAGGGGGTGGTCATATGAGGAGAGGTTGGGTAGATTGGGACTCTACTCATTGGAGTTCAGAAGAATGAGAGGCGATCTTATTGAAACATATAAGATTGTGAAGGGGTTGGATCGGGTGGATGCGGGGAGGATGTTCCCGATGACGGGTGAGACTAGAACTAGGGGACATAGGGGTAAAAATTGAGTCGCGCCCCATTTGGGGCGCTAACCTCGCCGGGGCGCGACTTTTAGCGCCCCGAAAAAATTAGCGGCCCCGCGCCGGAACTTCAGTGGTTGCGCCCCAAGAGGGAAGCGGGGCGCCACTGGAAGCACCCCGCATCCCTCTTGGGGCGCTGCGAGGGAATATCCTGGCGCTACGTGCCGCAGCGCCAGGCGCTGCGGCACGTCGCGCCGCGGTATTGCAGGCCTTCCTCCCCTTCTTAAAGGGGAGGGACCCTGCGCAGCGCGAACCGGGGCCCAGCTGGGCCCCCAGGGATCGGGAGTGCCGGCAAAAGAGCCCGGCACTCAAGAGAAGTGCCGGGCTCTTGGAGCGCAGCCGGCACTTCACGGTGGGGGGGCTTCACGGGGGCCGGGGACAGCAACGGGGGCAGGTGCTGGCAGGCGGCCAGCAACAAAAATGGCCGCCTGCCACCTCCCCTTTAAATATCGCCGCCCCGGCCGCACGTACGCCTCCCTGAACCCGTCGGACATAGCGTCTGGCGGTAAATCAGGGGGCGCGACTGAAGATCACGGCTGGGGCGCGAGCGGGGTGCTGCGCACGGCGATGACGTCATCGCCGGCGGCGCAGCGCCACAGGGCGCTACCGGCTGCCGCCGCCGCTAACCTCCCGCTGAATTTTTCGGGAGGCGTGGGCGGCGCTGCGCCCGGGCGTTAGCTGCTTTACGCCCCATTAGCGCCCTCTTAAGGCGCTAACGGGAGGCGCAAGCAGCTGAATTTTTCCCCCATAGTCTTAGAATAAGGGGCTGCTCTTTCAAAACTGAGATGAGGAGGAACTACTTCACTCAGAGGGTGGTAGGTCCATGGAATATGCTGCCACAAAAAGCTGTAGAAGCTACATCATTAAATAAATTTAAAACATAATAGACAGTTTCCTAGAAGTAAAGGGCATTAAGGGTTACGGGGAGCGGGCAGGAATTTGGACATGAGTCTAGGTTCGGATCGGTCATGGCCCTGTGGGTAGTGGAGCGGGCCCAGGGACCGTGTAGCCTGATTCTGCTCCTATTTCGTGTGTGCAATTCTGTTAGATGCAGGAGATGGTTCTGTGATAGATAGTAGATTGGCGGTTAGGATCAGATCAGCCATGATCTTATTGAATGGCGGAGCAGGCACGAGGGGCCGATTGGCCTACTCCTGCTGCTATTTCTTATGTTCTTATGTTATGTTCTTATGTTCTTATGTTCCCATGCGCCTGCTGCCCTTGTCCTTCTATGTGGAAGAGGTCGCGGGTTTGGGAGGTGCTGCCGAAGAAGCCTTGGCGAGTTGCTGCAGTGCATCTTGTAGATGGTACACACTGCAGCCACGGTACGACAGTGGTGGAGGGAGTGAATGTTTAAGGTGGTGGATGGGGTGCCAATCAAGCGGGCTGCTTTGTCCTGGATGGTGTCGAGCTTATTGAGTGTTGTTGGAGCTGCACTCATCCAGGCAAGTGGAGAGTATTCCATCACACTCCTGACTTGTGCCTTGTAGATGGTAGAATGGCTTTGGGGAGTCAGGAGGTGAGACACTCGCTGCAGAATACCTAGCCTCTGACCTGCTCTTGTTGCCACAGTATTTATGTGGCTGGTCCAGTTAAGTTTCTGGTCAATGGTGACCCCCCAGGATGTTGATGGTGGGGGTTTCGGCAATGGTAAAGCCGTTGAATGTCAAGGGGCGGTGGTTAGACTCTCGCTTGCTGGAGATAGTCATTGCCTGGCACTTCTGTGACACGAATGTTACCTGCCACTTTTCAGCCCAAGCCTGAACGTCGTCCAGGTCTTGTTACATGCGGGCATGGACTGCTTCATTATCTGAGGAGTTGTGAATGGCGCTGAACACTGTGCAGTCATCAGCGAACATCCCCATTTGTGACCTTATGTTGGAGGGAAGGTCATTGATGAAGCAGCTGAAGATGGTTGGGCCGAGGACACTGCCCTGAGGAACTCCTGCAGCGATGTCCTGGGGCTGTGATGATTGACCTTCAACCAACACAACCATCTTCCTTTGTGCTAGGTATGACTCTAGCCAGTGGTCAAGTAGGTTTTTTCCTCGGATTGGTTCTCTCACCACCTGTCGCAGGCCCAGACTGGCAGGAATGTCCTTCTGGACTCGGCCAGTTCGGTCAGCAGTGGTGCTACCAAGCCATTCTTGGTGATGGACATTGAAGTCCCCCACCCAGAGTACATTCTGTGCCCTTGCTACTCTCAGTGCTTCTTCCAAGTGGTGTTCAACGTGGAGGAGTACTGATTCATCAGCTGAGGGAGGGCAGTATGTGGTAATCAGCAGGAGGTTTCCTTGCCCATGCTTGACCTGAAGCCATGAGACTTCATGGGGTCCGGAGTCAAAGTTGAGGGCTCCCAGGGCCACTCCTTCCCGACTGTATACCACTGTGCCGCCACCCCTGGTGGGTCTGTCCTGCCGGTGGGACAGGATATACTCAGGGATGGTGATGGAGGAGTTTGGGACATTTATGAGACTGAGTATCATCACATAGGCTATATATGGGACTGAGTATCATCACATAGGCTATATATGGGACTGAGTATCATCACATAGGCTATATATCGGACTGAGTATCATCACATCGGCTATATATGGGACTGAGTATCATCACATAGGCTGTATATGGGACTGAGTATCATCACATAGGTTATATATGGCACTGAATATCATCACATAGGATATATATGGCACTGAGTATCATGATGCGGAGATGCCGGTGTTGGACTGGGGTGGACAAAATTGAGAGGTCGCACAACACCAGGTTATAGTCCAACAGTTTTATTTGAAATCACAAGCTTTCGGAACTATCGCTCCTTCCTCCTGAGGAAGGAGCGATAGTTCCGAAAGCTTGTGATTTCAAATAAAACTGTTGGACTATAACCTGGTGTTGTGCGACCTCTCAACTGAGTATCATCACATTGGTTATATATGGGACAGAGTATCATCACATAGGTTATATATGGGCCTGAGTATTATCACATAGGTTATATATGGCACTGAATATCATCACGTAGGTTATATATCGCACTGAGTATCATCACATAGGTTATATATGGGACAGAGTATCAACACATAGGTTATATATGGGACTGAGTATCATATCGTTGAAGGTGGCAGGGCAGGTTGAGAAAGTGGTTGAAAAAGCTTATGGGATTCTAGCTTCATAAATAGAGGCATAGAGTACAAAAGCAAGGAAGTTATGATGAGCATTTATAAAACACTGGTGCGGCCTCAACTGAAGTATGGTGTCCAATTCTGGGCACCGCACTTTAGGAAGGATGGCAAGGCCTTGGAGAGGGTGCAGAAAAGATTCGCAAGAATGGTTCCAGGGATGAGGGACTTCAGCTATGTGGATAGACTGGAGAAGCTGGGGTTGTTCTCCTTAGGGCAGAGAAGGTTGAGAGGAGATTTGATAGAGGTGTTCCAAATCATGAGGGGTCTAGACAGAGTAGATAAAGAGAAATTGTTCCCATTGGTGGAAGGGTCGAGAACCAGAGGACACAGATTTAAGGTGATTGGCAGAAGAACCAAAGGCGACATGAGGAAAATCTTTTTTATGCAGCGAGTTGTTAGGATCTGGAATGCACTGCCTGAAAGGGTGCTGGAGGCAGATTCAATCGTGGCTTTCAAATGGGAATTGGATAAGTATCTGAAGGAAAAAAAAATTGCAGGGCTATGGGGAAAGGGCAGGGGGAGCGGGACAAGCTGAAGTGCTCTTGCAGAGAGCCGGCATGGGCTCAATGGGCCGAATGGCCTCCTTCTGTGCTGTTACCATTCTATGATTCTATATAGGCTATATATGGGACTGAGTATCATTGAGAGGTCGCACAACACCAGGTTATAGTCCAACAGTTTTATTTGAAATCACAAGCTTTCGGAGCTATCGATTTGCTCCTTCCTCAGGTGAAGTAAATTCGATACAGAATCTCCAAAGCATATATAGATGGAAAACAAAGCATGTGTACTTTACAATTGCAGACCAATAAATTAAATCATCCTGACTATCTGCCGAGGTGTGATAAAGTTAATTAAGTCAGCCAGGAAGGTACCACATCAAAGACATAGCAAGATACAACTGAGACAATGAGGTGTAGTCGCAGGGGTTCTAACGTGTCAAAAGCTGCCGTCCTTCCTGGCTGACTTAATTAACTTTATCACACCTCGGCAGATAGTCAGGATGATTTAATTTATTGGTCTGCAATTGTAAAGTACACATGCTTTGTTTTCCATCTATATATGCTTTGGAGATTCTGTATCTAATTTACTTCACCTGAGGAAGGAGCAAATCGATAGCTCCGAAAGCTTGTGATTTCAAATAAAACTGTTGGACTATAACCTGGTGTTGTGCGACCTCTCAATTTTGTCCACCCCAGTCCAACACCGGCATCTCCGCATCATGACTGAGTATCATCACATAGGTTCTTTCTGGGACTGAGTATCATCACATAGGTTATATATGGGACAGAGTATCATCACATAGACTGTATAAGGGACAGAGTATCATCATATAGGTTGTATATGGGACTCAGTATCATCACATAGACTGTATAAGGGACTGCGTATCATCACATAGGTTTTTTGGGACTAAGTATCATCACATAGGCTGTATAAGGGACTGAGTATCATCACATAGACTGTATAAGGGACTGAGTATCATCACATAGGCTGAATATGGGACTGAGTATCATCACATAGGTTATATATGGGACAGAGTATCATCACATAGACTGTATAAGGGACAGAGTATCATCATATAGGTTGTGTATGGGACTCAGTATCATCACACAGACTGTATAAGGGACTGCGTATCATTACATAGGTTTTATATGGGACTAAGTATCATCACATAGGCTGTATAAGGGACTGAGTATCATCACACAGACTGTATAAGGGACTGAGTCTCATCATATAGGTTGAATATGGGACTGAGTATCATCACATAGACTGTATATGGGACTAAGTATCATCACATAGGCTGTATGTGGGACTGAGTATCATCATATAGGTTATGTACGGGACTGAGTTTTTAAAAATATCGTTTATGTGACGTGGGCGTCGCAGGCAAGGCCAACATTTATTGCCCATCCCTAATTGCCGTTGAGAAGGTGGTGGTGAGCCGCCTTTTTGAACCGCTGCAGTCCGTGTGGTGAAGGTACTCCCACAGTGCTATTAGTTCGGGAGTTCCAGGATTTTGACCCAGCGACGATGAAGGATCGACGATATACTTCTAAGTCAGGATGGTGTGTGACTTGGAGGGGAACTTGGAGGCGGTGGTGTTCCCATGCGCCTGCTGCCCTTGTCCTTCTATGTGGAAGAGGTCGCGGGTTTGGGAGGTGCTGCTGAAGAAGCCTTGGCGAGTTGCTGCAGTGCATCTTGTAGATGGTACACACTGCAGCCACGGTACGCCAGTGGTGGAGGGAGTGAATGTTTAAGGTGGTGGATGGGGTGCCAATCAAGCGGGCTGCTTTGTCCTGGATGGTGTCGAGCTTATTGAGTGTTGTTGGAGCTGCACTCATCCAGCAAGTGGAGAGTATTCCATCACACTCCTGACTTGTGCCTTGTAGATGGTAGAATGGCTTTGGGGAGTCAGGAGGTGAGACACTCGCCGCAGAATACATAACCTCTGACCTGCTGTTGTTGCCACAGTATTTATGTGGCTGGTCCAGGTAAGTTTCTGGTCAATGGTGACCCCCCAGGATGTTGATGGTGTGGGTTTCGGCAATGGTAAAGCCGTTGAATGTCATGGGGCGGTGGTTAGACTCTCGCTTGCTGGAGATAGTCATTGCCTGGCACTTCTGTGACACGAATGTTACCTGCCACTTTTCAGCCCAAGCCTGAACGTCGTCCAGGTCTTGTTACATGCGGGCATGGACTGCTTCATTTTCTGAGGAGTTGTGAATGGCGCTGAACACTGTGCAGTCATCAGCGAACATCCCCATTTCTGACCTTATGTTGGAGGGAAGGTCATTGATGAAGCAGCTGAAGATGGTTGGGCCGAGGACACTGCCCTGAGGAACTCCTGCAGCGATGTCCTGGGGCTGTGATGATTGACCTTCAACCAACACAACCATCTTCCTTTGTGCTAGGTATGACTCTTGCCAGTGGTCAAGTACGTTTTTTCCTCGTATTGGTTCTCTCACCAACTGTCGCAGGCCCAGACTGGCAGGTATGTCCTTCTGGACTCGGCCAGTTCAGTCAGCAGTGGTGCTACCAAGCCATTCTTGGTGATGGACATTGAAGTCCCCCACCCAGAGTACATTCTGTGCCCTTGCTACTCTCAGTGCTTCTTCCAAGTGGTGTTCAACGTGGAGGAGTACTAATTCATCAGCTGAGGGAGGGCGGTATGTGGTAATCAGCAGGAGGTTTCCTTGCCCATGCTTGACCTGAAGCCATGAGACTGCATGGGGTCCGGAGTCAATGTTGAGGGCTCCCAGGGCCACTCCTTCCCGACTGTATACCACTGTGCCGCCACCCCTGGTGGGTCTGTCCTGTCGGTGGGACAGGACATACCCAGGGATGGTGATGGAGGAGTTTGGGACATTTATATGAGACTGAGTATCATCACATAGGCTATATATGGGACTGAGTATCATCACATAGGCTAAAAATGGGACTGAGTATCATCACATAGGCTATATATGGGACTGAGTATCATCACATAGGCTATATATGGGACTGAGTATCATCACATAGGCTATATATGGGACTGAGTATCAACACATAGGCTATATATGGGACTGAGTATCATCACATAGGCTATATATGGGACTGAGTATCATCACATAGGCTATATATGGGACTGAGTATCATCACATAGGCTATATATGGGACTGAGTACCATCACATAGGCTATATATGGGACTGTGTATCATCACATAGGCTATATATGGGACAGTATCATAACATAGGCTGTATATGGGACTGAGTATCATCACACAGGTTAGATATGGCACTGAATGTCATCACTTGGGATATATATGGCACTGAGTATCATTGAGAGGTCGCACAACACCAGGTTATAGTCCAACAGTTTTATTTGAAATCACAAGCTTTCGGAGCTATCGATTGCTCCTTCCTCAGGTGAAGTAAATTAGATACAGAATCGCCAAAGCATATATAGATAGAAAACAAAGCATGTGTACCTTACAATTGCAGACCACTAAATTAAATCATCCTATCTGCCGAGGTGTGATAAAGTTAATTAAGTCAGCCAGGAAGTTACCACATCAAAGCTTGTGATTTCAAATAAAACTGTTGGACTATAACCTGGTGTTGTGCGACCTCTCAATTTTGTCCACCCCAGTCCAACACCGGCATCTCCGCATCATGACCACTGAGTATCATCACATAGGTTATATATGGGACAGAGTATCATCACATAGGTTATATATGGGACTGAGTATCATATCGTTGAAGGGCAGGTTGAGAAAGTGGTTGAAAAAGCTTATGGGATTCTAGCTTCATAAATGGAGGCATAGAGTACAAAAGCAAGGAAGTTATGATGAGCATTTATAAAACACTGGTTCGGCCTCAACTGAAGTATGGTGTCCAATTCTGGGCACCGCACTTTAGGAAGGATGACAAGGCCTTGGAGAGGGTGCAGAAAAGATTCGCAAGAATGGTTCCAGGGATGAGGGACTTCAGCTACGTGGATAGACTGGAGAAGCTGGGGTTGTTCTCCTTAGGGCAGAGAAGGTTGAGAGGAGATTTGATGGAGGTGTTCAAAATCATGAGGGTTCTAGACAGAGTAGATAAAGAGAAATTGTTCCCATTGGTGGAAGGGTCGAGAACCAGAGGACACAGATTTAAGGTGATTGGCAGAAGAACCAAAGGTGACATGAGGAAAATCTTTTTTATGCAGCGAGTTGTTAGGATCTGGAATGCACTGCCTGAAAGGGTGCTGGAGGCAGATTCAATCGTGGCTTTCAAATGGGAATTGGATAAGTATCTGAAGGAAAAAAAAATTGCAGGGCTATGGGGAAAGGGCAGGGGGAGCGGGACTAGCTGAAGTGCTCTTGCAGAGAGCCGGCATGGGCTCAATGGGCCGAATGGCCTCCTTCTGTGCTGTAACCATTCTATGATTCTATATAGGCTATATATGGGACTGAGCATCATCACATAGGCTGAATATGGGACTGAGTATCATCACATAGGCTGAATATGGGACTGAGTATCATCACATAGGTTATATATGGGACTGCGTATCATCATATAGATTACAGATGGGACTGACTTTACAGTATCATGTTATAGGCTATATATGGGACTGACTTTCAATCATCAGCAAAGTGATGGACGGTGTCATCAACAGTGCTATCAAGCGGCACTTACTCACCAATAACCTGCTCACTGATGCCCAGTTTGGGTTCCGCCAAGACCACTCGGCTCCAGACCTCATTACAGCCTTGGTCCAAACATGGACAAAGGAGCTGAATTCCAGAGGTGAGGTGAGAGTGACTGCCCTTGACATCAAGGCAGCATTTGACCGAGTGTCGATGAGGGCAGTGCAGTTGATGTTGTGTCTATGATTTTCAAAGGCGTTTGATAAAGTACCACATCATAGGTTGTGAGAATCCCACTTTTTGGGACTGCTATTATTCCGAATGATTCGACTTTGACCCGTATTGGTAGCAGTGATTAAACTTTATTCAGCGCAAGCAAGGATCAATACAATAACTGTATCTTAAGTAGCAGTTTACAAGGCATAATGAATAGTTATTACTATCCTGTTATGCCTTAGGTAAAAGAAAGAGTTGTCTGCACCCTCTGGGTCATGCCCCTGGCCCGTCTCCACCTCTGAGTGTCTCCCTGAATTTACTGAACTTGACTCCAATCTTCTACACTTAAGCACTGCTGTGGTCCCCTTCTTATACCATTACTTTCAATTCAAACCTATGGATCTTCCCTGGACCCATCACTGGTTGACACTTAACTTTCCTTTCTTTCTCCATAGGGTCTCTCGTGTCACCTGACCTTACCCAGTCCTTCCTTTTTTTTGTATTTTTCCACAGCAGTTGAACTATTTCAAGAACCTTGGTTGACACGTAGGCATCTTCCCTATCTGTCTGGTTTGCTACCTTATCAGTCTAGTTACTATGGTTGAACAGTTCCCAGCCCTTTTCCAAGGTCTGGAACTTTATGCCTCTTTAATGTGCCATTGTTCAGTTATATGTACTATTTTAAAATGGTTGCTCTTTTTTATAAGCCAAGCTACTCAGTAATTTCCCATCTACCCTTCTGCTAAGCCAGTAACTTTGCCTTATAAGCTAATTATGATTGTCGACATATATAAAAAAGGTATTAATAAGCAAAAAGACTATAATCTTACAGCGCTTGTTCGCCCGTGAGATAAAAGGGGCAGTAACATCATGGATACAAAATTGGCTAAGGGATAGAAAACAGAGAGTTGCGGTGAATGGCTGTTTTTCAGACTGGAGGGAGTTATGTAGTGGTGTTACCCAGGGTTCAGTACTAGGGCCACTGCTGTTTTTGATATACACTAATGACTTGGACTTGGGGGATACAGGGCACAATTTCAAAATTTGCAGATGATGCAAAACTTGGAAGTGTGGTAAACAGTGAGGAAGATAGTAATAGACTGCAAGAGCACATAGACAGGCTTGTGGAATGGGCGGATACATGGCAGATGAAATTCAATGCAGGAAAGTGTGAGGTGATACATTTTGGTAGGAAGAATGAGGAGAGACAATACAAGCTAAAGGGTACAATTTTTAAATCATAAAGGATTTAGATAGAGTAAATGAAGATAAACAGTTGCCAATGGCTGAAGGGTCGATTTAAGGTGATTGGCAAAAGAACCAGAACCGACATGAGGAAAAACTTTTGTTATGCAACGATTAGTTAGGATTTGGAATGCACTGCCTGATAGGGTGGTGGAAACAGATTCAATAGTAGCCTTCAAAATTGGATAAATACATGAAGGAGAAAAAAGTGTAGGGATATGGAGAAAGAGCGGGGGAGGGGGACTAACTGGATTGCTCTTCAATAGAGCCGGCGCAGACTCGATGGGCCGAATGGCCTCCTTCTGTGCTGTACCATTCTATGATACAATGATATTCTGTAACTCAGTCCCATATTCCACCTGTATGAGTAGATATTCTATATCAGTCCCATATACAGCCTGTATGATTGGATATTCTACCTGAGTCCGGGAAACAGCTTGTACGAGTAGATATGTCTAGGGACATACAGGGTAGGATAAAGAAAAAAAGGGAGGCGTATGACAGATACCGAGGGCTAAATACTCCAGAATCTTTAGAGGAGTACAGAAAGTGCAGGGGTGCAATTAAAAAGGATATTAGGAAAGCAAAGAGAGAGCATGAAAAATTCTTGGCAAGTAAAATCAAGGAAAACCCAAAGATGTTTTATAAATATATTAAGAGTAAGAGGATAACTAAAGAAAGGGTAGGGCCTATTAGAGATCATGAGGGTAATCTGTGTATGGAGCCAGGAGACGTCGGTAGGGTTCTTAATGAATACTTTGCGTCTGTTTTCACAAAGGAGAGGGGCGAAGCAGACATTGCTATCGGGGGGAGGAGTGTGAAATATTAGATGAAATAAACATAGTGAGAGAGGAAGTATTAAGGGGTTTAGCAGCTTTAAAAGTGGATAAATCCCCAGGCCCGGATGAAATGTATCCCAGGCTGTTAAGCGAAGCAAAAAGGAAATAGCAGAGGCCCTGACTATCATTTTTCAATCCTCTCTGGCTTCAGGTGTGGTGCCGGAGGACTGGAGGACTGCTAATGTGGTACCCTTGTTTAAAAAGGGAGAAAAGGATAGGCCGAGTAATTACAGGCCCCTTGTTAGTGGGAAAATTATTGGAAAGAATCCTGAAGGACAGGATAAATCTTCATTTAGAAAGACACGGATTAATCAAGGATAGTCAGCACGGATTTGTTAAGGGAAGGTCGTGTCTGACAAAATTAATTGAATTTTTTGAGGAGGTAACAAGGAGGGTAGATGAGGGTAGTGCGCTTGATGTAGTGTATATGGACTTTAGCAAGGCTTTTGATAAGGTTCCACATGGCAGACTGGTCACCAAGTTAAAAGCCCATGGGATCCAGGGCAAAGTGTCAAGTTGGATTCAAAACTGGCTCGGAGACAGGGAGCAGAGGGTAATGGTTGATGGGTGTTTTTGTGACTGGAAGGCTGTTTCCAGTGGGGTTCCACAGGGCTCAGTACTCGGTCCCTTGCTTTTTGTGGTATATATCAATGATCTAGACTTGAATATAGGGGGTATGATTAAGAAGTTTGCAGATGATACTAAAATCAGCTGTGTGGTTGATACTGAAGAAGGAAGCTGTAGACTGCAGGAAGATATCAATAAATTGGTCAGGTGGGCAGAACAGTGGCAAATGGAATTCAATCCGGAGAAGTGTGAGGTAATGCATTTGGGGAGGGCTAACAAGGAAAGGGAATACACATTAAATGGTAGGACACTGAGTAGTGTAGAGAAACACAGGGACCTTGGAGTGCATGTCCACAGATCCCTGAAGGTAGCAGGCCAGGTAGATAAGGTGGTTAAGAAGGCATACGGAATGCTTGCCTTTATTAGCCGTGGCAGGGGGGTTATGCTTCAACTGTATAAAACACTAGTTAGGCCTCCACATTACAGGAAAGATGTGATTGCACTAGAGAGGGTACAGAGGAGATTTACAAGGATGTTGCCGGGAGTAGAGAATCTTAGCTATGAGGAAAGACTGGATAGGCTGGGTCTGTTTTCCTTGGAACAGAGGAGGCTGAGGGGAGACCTTATTGAGGTGTATAAAATTATGAGGGGCATAGATAAAGTGGATAGAAAGGACCTATTTCCCTTAGCAGAGGGGTCAAAAACCAGGGGGCACAGATTTAAAGTAATTGGTGGAAGGTTTAGAGGGGATTTGAGGGGAAATTTCTTCACCCAGAGGGTTGTGGGGGTCTGGAACTCACTGCCTGAAAGGGTGGTAGAGGCAGGAACCCTAACCACATTTAAAAATCTTGGGTTTATGTCACGATACATGACGTGATCCGGACTCGAGTCGTCGTTGGCTTGTTCACAGATGTGATTCCCAGTAAAAAATGTCTTAAGGCGCAAAGGCCGAGCAGTGAGGCGCTAACTCAGCGCGTGAGCACAGCGCAGGTGCTGCCAGTTAGCGAGGGAACACAGACACACTGGCGCCGGCCAGTTCTTAAAGCGGGGGGGGGCCAACTGTTAGGATCAGTAGGCAAAACTACCTCACAAAGCGTTGACTCAATGCAGAAGTCTCTCTTTCTCTCTCTCCGAATCTCTCTCTCTCTCTCAGAACGAGTGGTGCAAAAATGTCAACCACAGAAAAAGACAGGAAGAGGCCCCCTTTAAATAGCGCCCCCCCTCAGCCCCACAGCGATTGATAGCGTTCCAGTCTTCCCGTCGTTGGATGCGTGGGGTGGTAAGGCAGGGGGCGCCACTCAATTTCCGCTCCGGGGCGCCACAAGGGTGTTGCACCATGGAATGACGTCACAATCTGCGCGCGCAGGTGGTCGCAGCGGTAAAGTTTAGCGCCGCCGCACAATGTCTAGTTAAGTTCCCGAGCGGCGCAAAAAAATTTTAAAGTTTATCGTTTTACATACAGACGGCAGCTTTTGACACGTTAGACCCCCTGTGACTCCACCTCATTGTCTCAGTTGTATCTTGCTATGTCTTTGATGTGGTAAGTTCCTGGCTGACCTGATTGCCTTTTGTCACACCTCGGCAGATAAACAGTCAGGATGATTAAATTTAGTTGTCTGCCATTGTAAGGTACACATGCATTGTTCTCTATCTATATATGCTTTGTCGATTCTGTATCTCTTTACTTCACCCAACGAAGGAGCAATAACTCCGAAAGCTTGTGATTTCAAATAAAACTGTTGGACTATAACCTGGTGTTGTGCGATTCCACATTTAAAAAGTACTTGGATGTGCACTTGGAATGCTGTAACCTGCAGGGCTACGGACCAAGAGCTGGGAAGTGGGATTAGGCTGGATAGCTCTTTGTTGGCCGGCGCGGACACAATGGGCCGAAATGGCCTCCTTCCGTACTGTAACTTTCTATGATTCTATATTGTATATCCAGAGATGTCAAGTATTGAAATCAGTGAGATAGCCTTTCCAGATGTACGTGAAGCAGCAACTCTGCCAAAGCCCAAATGTGAAGGGAAGGCAGGGCACAAATGGTTTGAGCTGTATTGTAAATATCACTGGGCTACACTACATTAATTGGTCTGCTTAGATAGGATATCTGTGGTTTACTGTGTGCCTAAGTTAGTGGGAGCAAGCCAATTACTAGATACTTCTGTAGGATATCTATGGGTTACACTAACTGGCTGAGTTCACTAGGACATCTGCTTTTGTGAGGGATATCAGTTCTGGAAAATGGAATCCTTTATTTAGTTTCCAAGGATTGTTTGAAACATTTCAGAAACTACTTGGCAGAAACTTAAAAAGAAACTGCCTACAATGAGCCTGTAATTAGGCTGTGATAAAAAGCAGATGTTCTCCAAGGGAATTGTGTCTATTTCACAGTTTAACAGCTAAACAAAGGTTATGCATCACATTGAATCCTTGTAAATGGAATTGGTATTAAACGAATTGGTCCCCATACCGGGATTCATTTTGCGGTAAGCACTTATTATTTGTAGGAGTTACTTCACACTGAAGTCCACCTTGAAATAGTTCTAAAAGATGCAGAGTTTCAGTTATAAATAAAAATAGAAAATGCTCAAAAGATACAGAAGGTTTGGTCAAAGAGGTGCATTTTAAGGAAGGTCTTAAAGGAGGAGAGGGAAGTGGCGAGGTGGAGGGAATTCCAGAATGTGGGGCCTAGCTGGCTGAAGGCACAGTTGCCAATGGTGGGGTGAAGGGAGGGGGCGATGTCCAAGAGATCACAGTCAGTGGGGGGAGGGGGTTGTAGGGCTGGAGAAGGTTACAGAGAGAGGGAGGGGTGGGGCAGAAGGGATTTAAGCACAAAGATGAGAATTTTAAATTGGAGATGTTGAGGGACTGGGAGCCAATATAAGTTAGTGAGCACAGGGGTGATGGGTGAGGGGACTTAGTGCAGGTTATGATATGGGCAGCAGAGTTTTGAATGAGCAGATGGATGAAGGCAGGGGCAGAAATGGGCGATGTTGTGAGAATAGGAATGCCCCACCTACAATATGTATGAACCGCATCGCCTGCCATTAGTGCTGGGAGCAGCGTAGGGAGAAGACAGTGAACTGTTCCAGTGCATTAGTTATTAGACTTAGGTAGGAACAGGCGGGGATAAATAAATGGCAGTGAAAGGGGAGAGAATGGATGGCAATGGAAATGGATGGTAATGAATGGAAGAGACATAGGGCAAAGCTGGGAGTAGCATTGGAAGTAAGAGGGGAGAACCCAGGAACAGCATTTTTGGTTGTGGAGGGTGGTGGGGGGAGAAGCAAAGCTGGGAGTAGACCTTTGTGGTGGGGTAGGAAGGGGAATGCCAGCATCAACTAAGGGAGAGTGACAACATGAATTGGAGCCGGTGATAAAGTGCCAACATGATCTCTGGGAAGTGGAGGATGAGTACCAACTTCAACTGAGTTGGTGGAGATGACTGCCAAGTTGAATTAACAGAGGAGAGGGAGAAGAGAGTCATTATGAACTGGGAGGGTTGAAGGAGAAGAAAATATCTCTACGGAAGGGTAGAGAGATGGGTGAGACACAGTGAGGGTAGAGTGTCTTTGCAAGCTGCAGTGGAGGGTGGATTTGGGAGAGTGACCATTGAGGTAACTTTTTGGAAATGATGGACTGATTATTTCTCAATTTTAGATTAGAAATATATTAATTGTGAAGTATAAAACTGCTTAAAAGGAACCAAAATTCATTATTTTAAAGTAAAACTTCAAAATTTTCCAGGGGCACATGCCCCCAGCTCCCCCTCCCTTTAAAAATATACCAACAACAACATATAGCACCTTTAACATAGTAAAACGTCCCAAGGCGCTTCACAGGAGTATTATAAGACAAAAAATTTGACACCGAGCCACATAAGGAGAAATTAGGGCAGATGACCAAAAGCTTGGTCAAAGAGGTCGGTTTTAAGGAGTGTCTTAAAGGAGGAAAGAGAGGTAGAGAGGCGGAGAGGTTTAGGCAGGGAATTCCAGAGCTTAGGGCCCAGGCAACAGAAGGCACAGCCACCAATGGTTCAGCGGTTATAATCAGGGATGCGCAAGAGGGCAGAATTAGAGGAGCGCAGCTATCTCAGCGGGGGGGAGGGGGTTGTGGGGCTGGAGGAGATTACAGAGATAGGGAGGGGCGAGGCCATGGAGGGATTTAAAAACAAGGATGAGAATTTTGAAATCGAGGCGCTGCTTAACCGGGAGCTAATGTAGGTCAGCGAGCGCAGGGTGAATGGGACCTGGTGCGATAATTAACATTATGCCTTCAACATTTGGATTTCCCCTTCAGGGCTTTGTATGCTTATTTATTTTCGAAGTAAAGGGATAAAATAAAAAGGAAAAACTGCAAATGCTGGTAATCTGAAATAAGTACAGAAAATTCTGGAAATACACAGCACGTTTGCCAGCATCCGTAAAGAGAAAAAAGTTCCTTCTCCTGTCCCTTTCCAAAAAGGAGAAAATATAAGTTATGACATTTCAGTTGTGTATCTTTAATCAGTGACTTTAGTCTGATCGAATAATTAAAAAGGGAGCAGATACACCAATCACACAGAGGAAATTAATGTGTTAAATAAGCAAAAGAATGTTGTGTACTCTTTTTGATGCACACTAAACCAAATAAACTTTAACTGAACTTAAAACATTAAAGGAAACGTAATAAATTAAATTAAATTAAAATTTGGTTGTCTGGGGTGATGATGCACTCCAGTCCCCGCGGCGCCCACCAGTCGCGGAAGGCCTCGAGCGTGCCGACGGACACCGCCTGCTCCATCTCCAGGGCCACCCGGGCGCAAACATGGCTGCGGAAGAGAGGCAGGCAGTCGGGCCGAATGACCCCCTCGACCGCCTGCTGCCTGGACCAGTTGATGGCCACTTTGGCCAGGCCCAGGAGCAGTCCTACGAGGAGGTCCCCCGATCTGCCCGCTCCCCTCCGCACCAGGTGACCAAAGATCAGGAGCGTGGGACTGAAGTGCAGCCAGAAATCGAGGAGCAGCCCCTTCAAATAGTGGAAGAGGGGCTGCAGCCTCTCACATTCCATATAAACGTGGAACACGGACTCCTCCAGGCCGCAGAAAAGGCAGGCGGCCTGGGAGTCCGTGAACCTACTTAAAACTTTATTGCACGGGACTGATCCGTGCAACACCCTCCAGGCCAAGTCCCCAATAGAGAAAGGGAGGACTCTCGCGTAGAAAGCCCTCCATTGGGGCCCTCTGCCGGACGGCAAGCTGGTGCGCCAAGGCGTGTCCGGACGGCAGACGAGGATGGCAAAGTGGAGAGTGTGCAAGAGCCGCCCGTACAGGAAACCCCTCAAGAATGTTGTGTAAAGCTACCACTAAAGTCACAAATCTTGTGTAACTACTTGTTTCCCTATCAGGTTCATTCTTCATTGGTTGGCTTTTTGTTTGTGTGGGGGGGGGGGGGGGGGGCGGGGGTGCAGGGGCGGAGGGAAGAGCGTCAGCTTCTTTGAAGCTGTTGGTCAGCTTTTGCTATATTTCCAGGTGCTGGTATGCATGTACCTTGTGTTTGAGGTCATTAACTGTGTTTAACTTCCCAATTTGCAAGAATAAAAACTCTGCAAATTCAGCTTCACAGAGTTCAGATCATTTAAAACAGACCGACCCCCCTCCTCCCCCAGCCATGCCCCCAATAAACCTGGTTATAAAAATCTATACAATCTTATTTTTTTTAAACAATTTTCCTCCACCCCAAACTTTTGTGACCAGTGGGCACCACAGGGTGACACTGATAACAACATTAGGCCAGATTTTGCTTTCAAAATAACAGTGAGGCGAATAGCACTTGCCATTATTGATACAGCAACTTTAGGCAAGGAGCAGGTGCATGGTTAAACTCAAATATCAAAAAGTTGCTGTCCGATTGCACCACTCCACCGTTAGCTGTGTGAAAACAGCATCGCTCTGTCTGCCTCACCATTAAAATGCATTGAATGGTGTGAAGTTGCTGTATTTGCGCGGTAGATATGAACTAAACTCGCCACAGAAAGTTAAGTCTTGTCCATTTCAGTCTAAGTACCCATTTAATAACATGATGAACATTAATTACTGCCAATCAACCTCTCTCGCACTGAAAATGAACTATTACAAGTGTGGAGTCTCATTCCTTCAGGTATTAATTGTTATTGGAGAATTTAAAAATGTCAAATTTAAATTTTTTTTTACTTTTCCTTCCTGTCTCTTTTTTCTCTGTCTCAATCTAATCTTTCTTTCCTTCTTTTTCTGTACCTGATTTGCCATTGAATTCACCACTCTAATTTACACTTCCTTCTCAGTCCTGCTCTGTTAATTTCACAATCCTTCAATCTGATTGGTTAAGGAGATAACACAGTTGGTTGCCCTATTTCCCTTGCTGTGACATCATCAGCTCCCACATTCAACAACTTGCAAAAAAAAATTAAAAACCTAAACATGCAAGGGCAAGTCTAACTAACGGCAGATGCAGTCAGATACATTACCATCTGGGCCATTGTTGTTCAGATTGTTCCCTTTGATTTTGTTGGGACTCTTTTGCTTATGTTGAGCTGTTTTTAGTTTGGTTGGACCATGTTTATTTCCTATATTTTTTTTTTAATTTCAACATTTTATTTTTATTTCTTATATTAGTGGTGACCTAAAAAGGTACACTTACGCTGATTTTTATTTCCAGGGTCACCTTTATTGGGCCATCAATATAGGCCCTCCCCCCTTATTGGCTATTAAAATAGACCCTCCCCCTTATTGGTCCACCAAAATAGGCCTCCCCCCTGCCCTTATTTGTCCATCAAACTAGACCTCCCCACTCTTATCGTCCCCCAAAATACACACTCCCTTTGGCAACCAAATTTTAATTTAATTTGTTAAGTTTTATTTAAAGTTTTATTGATTTACAGGCCATTTGTTTAATCACCCAATCCAAAAGAGTACACCCTCCCTTTATTTTTTTTATTTTTTTTGATAAGTTTTATTTAAAGTTCTGTTAATTTTCAGTTAATTTACAGTTAATTTGGTTCAAAACAAAAGAGGACCCCAGCCAATGCAATTTTAATTTAATTTGTTAAGTATTATTTAAAGTTTTATTAATTTACAGTTGATTTGTTTAATCACCCAATCCAAAAGAGTACACCCTCCCTTTATTGGTCCATCAAAGTAGGTCTTCCCCCCTCATTGCTCCATCAAAATAGACCCTCCCCCCTTATTGGTCCATCAAAATAGGCTGTCCCCTCCTATTGGTCCATCAAAATAGGCCTTTTCCCCCTTATTGCTCAATTAAAATAGGCTCTCCACTCTTATTGGTCCATCAAAATAGACCCGCCCTCTTATTGGTCCATCAAAATAGGCCATTTCCCCCTTATTGGTCCATCAGAATAGGCCTTCCCACCTTATTGGTCACTTGTATAGGGGTGGATTAATTAAGGAAAGCCAGCACGGATTTGTTAAAGGCAAATTGTGTTTAACCAACTTGATCAAGTTTTTTGATGAGGTAACAGAGAGGGTTGATGAGGGTAATGCAGTTGACGCAGTGTACATGGATTTCCAAAAGAACTTTGAGATTTATTATTTTAAATCTAAAAAGTATTGTGTATTTAAGGGGATTTGTACTGTAAACATTATTGATTATTTGTAAAAGTAATCATTGCATTTATATTAACTAAGGCTGTTTTTAAGGCTTTAGTTTTTACTGTGATGGATGAATGTAATGGATTTACTATGTAATGGATTTACTATGTAATTGATGAGTTGTACAGGTATTATGGTTTTGAATAAAAGAGTTGGATTTCCAAAAGGAGTTCGACAAGGTGCCACATAATAGGTTTGCCAGAAAAGTTGAAGCCCATGGAATAAAAGGGACAGTGGCAGCATGGATACGAAATTGGCAAAGTGACAGGAAACAGAGAGCAGTGGCGAACGATTGTTTTTTGGACTGGAGGAAGGTGTACAGTGGTGTTCTCCAATCCTCAGGCTGACCGCTTTTTCTGGCAACTTTATAAGCTTCCTTCTTTGACTTAATACTAGCTTTAATTTCTTTTGTTAACCATGGTTGGATCACTTTTCCTTTTGGGTTTTTATGCCATAGAGGAATATATGTTTGTTGCAAATTATGCATTATTTCCTTGAATGTTAGCCATTGTATGTCCACCTTCATACCTTTTAGTGTAGTCTCCCAATCTACCATGGCCAACTTGTCTCTCGTACCCTTGTAGTTTCCTCTGTTTAGATTGAAGACCTTAGTTTCAGATTGGACTGCATCACTCTCAAACTGAATGTAAAATTCAATCAAAATTTTGGTCATTTGTCCCTAAAGGCCCTTTTACCACAAGATTATTGATTAGCCCTTTCTCATTACACAGTACCAGATCCAGAATAGCCTGTTCCCTGGTTGGTTCCTCCACATACTGATCCAGGAAACCATCTTGCATGCATTCCAAGAATTCATCCTCCACACCATTAGTGGTAATTTGGTTTGCCCAGTCAATATGTAGATTAAAGTCCCCCATGATTATCTTATTGCCCTTGTTACATGCACTTCTAATTTCTTGATTGATACTGTGCCCTACATTACCACTATTGTTTGGTGGCCTATACACAACTCCCACCAATGTTTTCCGCCCTTTGCTGTTTCTTAGTTCCACCCAAACTGATTCCAGTTCTATATCACGATCTGCCGAGCCAAGATCTTTTATCTCTACCGTACCGATCTTATCCCTTATTAACAGCGCTACGCCACCTCCTTTTCCTTTTTGTCTGTGATTCCTAAATATTGAGTACCCTGGAACATTCAGTTCCCAGTTTTGGTTACCCTGCAACCATGTCTCTGTAATGGGAATTACATTATACCCATTTACTTCTATTAGTGCCATTAATTCATCCACCTTGTTGCGAATGGTACGTGCATTTAGATAAAGTGCCTTCAACTTTGCCTGTTTAATATTTTTCTGCACTTTGACCCTTTACTGATAATGTTTTATTCAAGTACAATAGTACTTATACAACTCATCAATTACATAGTAAACCATTACATTCATTGATCACAATAAACAATAAAGCCTTAAGAACAGCTTTATGATTAACAATATAAATGCAATGATAAAATTTTACAAATAGACCCTCTTTACTGTCGGCCTTTGTTTTTGCTCCCTACTAGTTTTGCTATCCCCTTATTGGTCCATCAAAATAGGCTCTCCCCTCTTATTGGTCCATCAAAATAGGCTCTCCTCTCTTATTGGTCCATCAAAATAGGCCCTGTCCCCTTATTGGTCCATCAAAATAGGCCCTAATCCCCTTATTGGTCCATCAAAATAGGCCCTAATCCCTTATTGGTCCATCAAAATAGGCTCGCCCCTCTTATTGGCCCATCAAAATAGGCTCTCCACTCTTATTGGTCCATCAAAATAGGCCCTATCCCCTTATTGGTCCATCAAAATAGGCTCTCCCCTCCTATTAGTCCATCAAAATAGGCTCTCCACTCTTATTGGTCCACCAAAATAGGCCCTTCCCCCAAAAAGGGTGCAAGGTAAAATGTGTATTTTCCAGCAATTTGCGACAGCATGTCAGTGCCGGTGAATGAGTGAAGGGGGGCCTGGTGATAGGGAAAGCCTCGGTGAGAATTGAGGAGCCGAGCCGGGGAGCCCAGCCTAAGAATCACAACGTGCCCCTGCGGTTAAATTATTTATTTACAAATCCACCCGGGAGAGTGAGGCTGGTGCAATCGGTGCGGGGCCGGGATGTGAATGCTCGGTGTCGCGGGGCCTGCCGTGGGAGGGTGGAATCCAAGCCTTGGGGCCAGGCGGCGGTGAGGGACAGGCAGGGCCACTCGGGCTCACCTGAGGCCGGACCCGAAGGAGGAATAATTATTATTTATTATTATTATTATTATTACTACTGCGAATTATTGGCCTCCCTGCTGCCCACCTCCTCTCCGCCATGACTCTCTTCAGGCTGACCACCCAGGCTTACTGCAAGATGCTGCTGCACGCCGCCAAGTACCCGCACTGCGCCGTCAACGGCATCCTGGTGGCCGAGAAGCACAAGAGGAAGGACGGCCAGCCAGTGCTCTTCGTGGACTGTGTGCCGCTCTTTCACGGCACCCTGGCTCTCGCACCCATGCTCGAAGTGGCCTTGACTCTGGTAAGAGAGAGAGAGAGAATGATCAATAATCAAAGCCCTCTGAATCTTGCAACTAGAGGGTCTAAAGGGTTTTTTTCTGCACTGTTTTGTGGGGGGGTTCGAGGAAATCCCCACCTAAAATGGTGACCCATTTTTGACTGAAGCCTCTGTATTTTCCAACATTTTTCACAAACCTACAATTGACCTGAAATCATCATCATCATCATCATCATCTACACACCAGTGTTTGTCACTCGAATCTTCATAAACCTGCAACTGGCTTAAAATCTTCTTCACACCACTGTTGTCACCTAGAAGCTCAATCCAGTACTTGTGAAAATTTCCAACCATTTGTCTGTTGCTGGACTCCAAAGTAATTCATTGTACGTGAGCATGGACCATAGAGACAGGAGTAGTAGGCCATTCATCCCCTCGTGCCCATTCTGCCATTCAATAAGATAGCGGCTGATCTGCGATCTAACTCCCTATACCTGCCTTTGGCCCATATCCCTTAATACTGTTGGTTAATCATTTTAAAATCGGAGATTGATAGCTTTTTAACAATTGATCTAGCATCAACTGCCACTTATGGAAGAGAGTTCCAAACTTCTACCACCCTTTGTGTGTAGAAGTGTTTCCCAGTTTCACTCCTGAAAGGCCTGGCTCTAATTTTTAGACTATGCCCCCCTAGTCCTAGAATCTTCAACCAGCGGAAATAGTTTCTCTCTCTCTAGCCTATCTGTTCCCCTTAATATCCTGAAAACTTCGATCAGATCACCCCTTAACCTTCTAAATTCTAGGGACTACAACCCTAATTTGTGTAATCTCTCCTCGTAACTTAACTCTTGAAGTCCAGGTATCATTCTGATAAACCTACGGTGCACTCCCTCCAAGGTCAATATATCCTTCCTAAGGTGTGGTGCCCAGAACTGCTCACAGTACTCCAGGTGTGGTCTAACCAGGGTTTTGTACAGCTGTAGCATAACTTCTACCCCCTCATACTCTGGATATAAAGGCCAGCATTTCATAAGCCGTACTGATTATTTTCTGTACCTGTTCATGACATTTTAATGATCTATGTACCTGAACCCCCAAGTCTCTTTGGACATCCACTGTTTTTAGCTTTTCACCATTTAGAAAGTACCCTGTTCTATCCTTTAGGTTCAAAGTGGATGACCTCACATTTGCTTACATTGAATAGCATTTGCCACAGTTTTGCCCATTCACTTGCTCTATCAATATCCCTTTGTAATTTTATGCTTTCATCTAAACTACCTACAATGCTGCCTATCTTTGTCATCGGCAAATTTGGATATGTCTTTCTATGCCATCATCTAAGTCGTTAATAAATATTGTGAATAGTTGAGGCCCCTACACAGATGCGGGACACCACTAGTCACACCCTGCCAATTTGAGTATCTGCCCATTACCCCTACTTCATAGAATCATAAAAATTTACAGCACAGAAGGAGGCTATTCAGCCCATCTTGTCCGTGCCAGCCGACAAAGAGCTATCCAGCCTAATCCCACTTTCCAGCACTTGGCCCGTATCCTTGTACGTTACTTTCTGTCTCCTGCCACTCAGCCAATTTCCTAACCAGGTCAATAATTTGCCCTCAACTCTGGGCATCTACCTTAGTTAACAGTCTCTTCTGTGGGACTTTATCAAATTCCTTCTGGAAGTCCATATAAATAACATCCTTAGACATTCCCCTGTCCACTACTTTAGTCACCTCTTCAAAAAATTCAGTCAGCTTTGTCAGGCCTGACCTACCTTTCACAAATCCATGCTGGCTCTCTGATCAACTGAGAATTTTTGAGGTGTCAGTCACTCTATCCTTAATTATAGACTCTAGCAATTTCCCGACAACAGATGTTAGGCTAACTGGTCTATAATTCCCTGGTTTCCCCCTCTCGCCATTCTTAAATAGCGGCGTGACGTGCAATTTTCCAAGCTAAAGGAACGGTTCTTGAATCGAGAGAACTTTGCAGATGCCCCAACTATAATCTTCCAATGTGCTCACCTACTTCCTTTAAAATCCCTGGAATGGAAACCATCTGACCCTGGGGTTTTGTCACTCTTTAGTGCCATTATTGTCTTGATTACTGTTATTTTACTTACGTTAATTTTTATTGAGTCCCTGTCCCCGATTTCAATATTAGTTTCTTTGGGATTTCCGGCATGCTATCCTCTTCTACTGCTGTGATGTTTGAGTGCTGGTGGGGATGTGATGATGTACTATGTATAAATACAGGTCTTTGCAATTGTATATTCTGGTTTTAGAGACTTGGGTTGTGCCAAGAGTGAGCATTTTGACTTCTTTGACATCCTCTGCAATGGTAACCATAGTGTATTATCCCTTTTTTTGCATTGTTTGACACAGTTAACCATTTTACCCTCTTCACTGGCTTTTTGTTGCCCAGCTCCTCAGAACTGCTCTTGGGTGGTTCAATTCCTGTACATCTGGGCGAAGCTAATGCTTCTCCGGCAATGGCTTCTCTTTCTTTGTCCTTGAACCCTTCTCTTCCTTATTTACACACTGCCTCTTGGTGACATCATCTGCAGACATGGAGTTTGCTTCCGTATGCTGATGACACCCAGCTCTAATCTCTTCTCGACTCCATGACCACTTCATGCAGTCTAACCATTAAGGCTTGGGTGAGTCATAACTTCCTTCAGATGAATATCAGAAGACCAAAGCCATTGGCCTGGATTTTGCGCTAAGAATAACGGTGAGGCCGTCAAGGCTCACCGTTTATTAAGGAGTAAATCAGACAGCAACTTCCGTTCCGGTGTCTGGACATGTGCAGTTAAACGCAGCAATCTGGAAGTTGCTGTCCAGTTGTCCTGCTCCTCCAGAAGCTTCAGTACACCGGTACCTCCTTTGAGGCTCTGCATTCAAATAAAGGGAGGGCGTGAAGTTGCGGTACTTGCCCACTAAACATGCCGGAAAAAGTTAGGGCTTGTCCATTCAAGTGTAAGTGAATTTTTAATGGCATGATAAGTCTTAATTAATGCCAAACAACCTCTCTGGCACTGACAATTAACTTTTTTTAAAGTGTGGCGCCTCATTCCTACAGACTTTAATTATTGGAGATTTAAAATGTTTTAAATTTTTCTTAACTTTGTGTCTCATCTCTCAATTCCATATATCTTTCCATCTTTATTTTGCTTTCTGTACATGATTTGGCATTGAATTAAATATTCTAACTTGCACTTCGTGGTTCAGACTCTGCCTTTCTTGGTAAGGTTTCTTCAATCTGATTTGTTAAGGAGAGACACAGTTGTTTGCCCTTGTCACACGGGTCCAAGGTCCCCTGTAGAGGGCGCCGCTCTGTTTTGAATTTCTGGTTGTTGCAAGTCACAGTGCAAAAGCTAAAAGTCTGGAAAGTGTAATGAATGGCAAGTGCCATTCGTTCACTGCTGACTGCAAATCTGGGCCATTGCCTTTTTGGTGCCCACCATAAGCTCTGCTGTCTTGCCATTAATGCTCGGTGTCGTGCTTGACTCTGAGCTGAGCTTCGGACCCTACGTCATCTCCATTACCAAGTTCGCTTGGTTCCAAATACATCATATTGCCCATCTCCAGTCTTGCCTCGGGCCCCTCATCCCACTACCAAAATCTAGGACCATCTATGGTCACATCTAGTATTGATTACTCCAACACTGTCCTCCCTGGACACACTCTTCCTCCACAAACTCCCGTTATCCAGACCTCTGCTGCATGCATCCTATCCCACATAAACCCCACTCACCCATCACCCCACTACTCGCTGATCTATATTAGCACCCAATTGTGCAACACATCCTTTTTAAAATCATTGTTCTCCTCTTCAGATATCTCCATAGCCTTGCACCACCCTACATCTGCACTGTTCTCCAGGTGTAGGCCCTCTCCCACATCCTTCAGTCCTCCAACACTCTCCTTTGCATCCCACTTCCCCTCCCTTCACCCTGCTATTGGAGGCAGCGCTTTGCTGCTTTCGTCCTACTCTTCACTCATACTTTATGCAACTCTCTCCTTAAACCCCTTTGCTCTCCGTTTCACAGTGCTCTTTTTTTTTAAAAAACATGGAATACGCACATTTTCAATCTAACCTTCAGTCACCTCACCAAATCTCTGTCCTGTGGCTTGGTGTTCACATTCTCCTTTATTATTTTGTAAAATGCTTTGGAACATTTTGCATGTTGAAGGTGCTTTTATAAATCTTTAAAAATACATGTTGTAAAATGTACTAAAGCATCATTGCTGAGAGTCCCAACACAATGACAAAAAAAACTTGCATTTGCATAGCATCTTATTGCATGTGCAGGACAGCCAAAGCACTCCTGAAGTGCAGTCAGTTTTATGTAGGAAAAATTGGATGTGGAAGGTAGTGGTGCTGAGAGATTCACTTTTTTTTTCTCCATCTTCTATAAGGGTCTTGAATGCTGCTCTGTTTTGTGATTCACCAGCAGTAAAACATGGTGTTGGCAACAATGATAGATCTGCAAGAATTAAAACTTTATCCTAACAGTGGTAGGAGCAACTTGAGGCGATGAATTAAGATTGTGATACCACATTCTAATGTATTGGCCAAAAGTGTGATTTAGTGTTTCTTTCCAGCCTCCCTCCCCTCCTTCTAGAATATTAACACTAATGAGCTGAATGCACCAAGTGGCAACATTATAGATTAAGGGGACCCAGAATCAGGAAAAAATCTGGCCCCCCTCCCATTGTTTTTGTTTATTTCAGTGGAAGGCATCTGGATATAAAATCTTCATTTGAAAAGTCTTTGACAAACATTAGTGTTTTGCTGTAAATCATGTAGATTCCCTAAAGTGATACCTGGGCTGAAAGGATTTAGCTGGATAAACCGGAGTTATATTCCCCAGAGATGAGGTTTAGGGGTATACTGATTGAGGTTTTTTTTTTAAAAAAAGTGGAGAGCTGACTTTTCCCTCCATTAGGGGAATCTGAAAATAATAAATTCAGAATTTAGCCAACTAAAAGTACAAAGTGATACATTTTGGTAGGAAGAATGAGGAGAGGCAATATAAACTAAATGATACAATCCTAAAGGGGGTGCGTGAACAGAGAGACCTGGGGGTATATGTGCACAAGTTGTTGAAGGTGGCAGGGCAGGTTGAGAAAGCGGTTAAAAAAGCTTACGGGATCCTGGGCTTCATTAAATAGAGGCATAGAATACAAAAGCAAGGAAGTTATGATGAACCTTTATAGAACACTGGTTCGGCCTCAACTGGAGTATTGTGTCCAATTCTGCACACCACACTTTAGGAAGGATGTGAAGGCCTTAGAGAGGGTGCAGAAAAGACTTACGAGAATGATTCTAGGGATGAGGGACTTCAGTTACGTGGATAGACTGGAAAAGCTGGGTTTGTTCTCCTTAGAGAGAAGATTGAGAGGAGATTTGATAGAGTTGTTCAAAATCATGAGGAGTCTAGACAGAGTAGATGGAGAGAAACTGTTCCCATTGGCAGAAGGGTCGAGAACCAGAGGACACAGATTTACGGTGATTGGCAGAAGAACCAAAGGCAACATGAGGGGAAACTTTTTTACGCAGCGAGTGGTTAGGATCTGGAACGCACTGCCTGAAAGGGTGGTGAAGGCCGACTCAATCGTGGCATTCAAAAGGGAATTGGATAAGTACCTGAGGGGAAAACATTTTCAGGGCTACGGGGAAAGGGTGGGTGGAGTAGGACTAGCTGAAGTGCTCTTGCAGAGAACCAGCACGGGCTCGACCGGTCGCATGGCCTCCTTCTGTGCTATAACCATTCTATGAATCCAAGAAAAATTTCTTCGCACATGGCTGAGAATGTTGTCTACTATAAATTCTGTGTCAATATAAGGAGAATCTCGGTGCAGAAGGACTGTTTAAAAGAGCTAAGCAAGCATACAAATTTAAGACAAATGACCAAAACATTAAATATGTCATCGGGGGGGAGTGGAGAGTGGAGTATGGGGCTACTGGCTTGCAAAACCGATGTGAAGATGTGGACATAACTCAAAAGTTCTTTAGTTTGGTATTTAAGAGTAAAGGGCAGCATTGGGGTAAAGGAAGACAATCTGATTTAGGGGTGTAATAAAATGAACAGGACCACTGAGCTAGTAGCTAGGTAGTTGAATAAGATCCAATGTAACTCGGGCAGATGGGATTCACCCAAGAGTTCTTACGGAACTGAAAGATGTAGTTGCAGAAATGTTCGTTGGAAAAGGAAGTGGGACTGAAAAACCATAAAAGCAGTGCTCTTATTTAAAAAGGATCTGATTGACTGTATGGACCAGTTAGAATTCTAGAATCAATTATCAAAGACAAGGCAGTGGACTTCTTGGATATAAACTAGTTGGTAGGAGTTGGTGAGGGTTTACAAAAGGGAATTCATGTTGGAGCAGTTTAATTGAATTTTAAGATGTAGATCTGGGTGAGAATGTTATACTTTGATTTTATGGCATTTGATGAGGTAACTCCTAGAAAACTTGTTCTGAAAGTTAGCAGAAGTGATATTGACAGCCATGCACTCTTGCTGGATGTTGGGAGCTAAATGGGGAATTATTCTGGGTGGAAGGATGTGTTAAAAGTCCCACAGGACTTTTCAAAATTTTTCTTCAATACTCTTCAATATTTTTGTAAATGATCTTGAAGAGGGTACTAATAACTTCATCTTGAGGCTTGTGGATGAGATTAAAATAGCAGGATGGGTTAATATGGTAGAAGATGGAACCAGCTACCAAAGAATTTAAATTGTGTAGGGAGGTGGGCAGACAATTGGTAGATGCTGTTTAATTTGGATAAGTACACTTGGGGCTACAGGGCAGTCAGAAATGTAGGCTCAATGGGGAAAATACTAACTTGACGAATCCGGTGAATCTTAGTATAAATATCTCAACATCAAGCCAATGTCTGGCTGTTGTCGCAAAATATTAATTGGCTGTTAGATTGCAGTAAAAAGAATGTAGATTAAAGGATGTAATGCTGCATAGAGCATTGTCTAGGCCCCATTCAGAGTATTCTGTGCAGTTCTGGTACCCACACTCTAGGAAGGATGTCGCTGAGCTGGGAAAGGTGCAGTGAAGAGTTACTAAGACGATAAGGGAGCTAAAGACCAAATGAGGATGGGCTCAATGTACTGGAATTCTTGTTGAGGGAGAAGACTGAGGGTGGTATGATTTTAAGATATTCAAATGAATAAGACTTTGATGTAGAGGACCAGTTGGGGCTATTTATATTGACAACACAGCATCACCGAGGGGAGATGACGAAGGTGAGAACAGGTTTGTTCAAGCAGGTGCAAGGAAACATTGCTGAGAGTTTTGGAATACCTTACCAAGGGAGATTGTTGGGACAAGTATTTCGGATCTTTTCAAAAAGTTAGGCACATTTCTTGGACGAGAAACACCTCATCAGATACAACTACTAGGACAGCAGGATGGCAGATTAGAAGGGCCCCAAGGAGTCTTCCAACCTTTTTTTTCTATTAATTGTTATGGAGACAGGGTGATGAATTGGGATTGCAGAGAGAAATGCCATAGCTGACAAAATGGCAGAGCACATTTGATGGACTGAATGGCCAATTCCTATTCCTAGAGATATGCCATTCCCTCAAACGTTGTGATGAAAATAGCATGTTTTTGTTGCAGCTGTTGCCTCCCTGATAACTCTAGCTGTTCAAATTCAGACAACCCTGCAAGTAGGGTCTGTTGTAACATACTATATTGTATACTCCCTATGTTTCCAGAATTAGTTTTTCCTGAATGTCTGGTGAGGACAGGATCAAGCTCAGCTATGATGCGCCCTGTGCTTGAAAAGCCTGCTGAGGCTCATTGCTTATGTTTACATGTAAATATTCATATTCCTCCTACCCTGGCTCATTCATGTTCAAATACATCACCCTCTATCCCCAGCCCACCCCATACATCTCTCCTTTTAGGATCCTCCTAAACTATTGCACCCCCAGGTACCTATCATCTAAATCTCCTCCCTACTGTCCAATCTCAGCCTCTGCAATAAATGACTTGTGCTTGGTGATTTTTAACCCTTACCAGAACTCGCCCTCTCTTCTCCCTATTCCCTCTTTCTTTCTCCTGCCCCCCCCCCCCCCACACACCAAATGTGCCTCCACTGACAATTTCCTGCTCCAGTCCCTTAAACTCCCCTTTCACATCAACTCCTACACCTGTACACATGATCACCTCTTGATCTTGTCATCACAAATTGTCTCGAGACCGCCAAGGTTTCTGTTAGAGTGAGACTGTCTCTGATCACTACCTTGCCTCCATTCCCCTGCAAACTCCTTCTGCCCTGGAAGTGGTGGTGGGGAGGAAGGGCAACTACCCCCTCCCTCCCCCAACACCTTCTCAACTGCCTAATTCTGATCTTCATCCACTCCCCAATCCTCTGGGTTGCCATCCATGATGCAAGAAGAACATAGAAATAGGAGTAGGCCATTCAGCTCCAAGTCTGTTCTACCATTCAATTAGATCAAGGCTGATCTGTATCTTAACGGCACCTACCTGCCTTGGTTCCGTAACCCTTAATACCTTGCCTATTAAAAATCTATCAATCTCCATTTTGAAATTTTCAATTGACACAGCCTCAACAGCTTTTTGGGAGAAGATTTCGGATTTCCACTACCTTTTGCTTGACTTGCTTCCTGGCGTCACCCCTGAAGAACCTAGCTCTAATTTTAAGGCTTTGCTCTTTGTCAGTCTTTTTTTCAAAACTGTCTCCTACACTCGTCATTCCCCTGGCATAATTACTACCTCCACGGCCTCAAATCCACAGGCTGTAAGCTCAAATGCACTTGACGCTGCCAGATCTGGCTGGATCACCTTGAGCTGCACTGTCACTCCCGCTCCTTAACCAAAACTGCTTGCTACTTCAATATCCTCCTAGATGGCAAACGCAACTCCATTCTCCTCGCCCCAAACTACCACCTCAATCTCCTCTCTCTCTGCTACACTCCCCATCCATCCCTCAAATTCTAAATGTCAGGGACTCATGAATTTCATCACACAGCTGTCATGACTTCTAACTGCCATCCAATCCCACTTCTCCTTTCTGCCCTCTACCCAAGAATGCTCTCAGCTATTCTGTTTCTCCCCATTCAACATGCTCATCTTGTAAAGGAAACTTTCCACCTTCTCCCTTGATCCCTTTCAGTCCCACCTCCCAACCATGCCTCTTCAACCCATACTTGCTGACCCCAGAACCTGTTTTTCCACCAACACTGTTCTTGCTTCTGCCAAGACCACCGCTATCACAGCCCCTCCTCCAGAAACCCACCCTTAACCCCTCCATTCTCTAACTGCTGTCTTCTCTCTGACCTTCATTTTCTTTCCAAAGTCCCAGGGTGCATTATTGCCTCAACTACGCCACCACCTCTCCTACCATTTCATGTTCAGTGTCCTCCCATCTGATTTCTGCACTGTTCATTAGTACTAAGGCTGCACTAGCCAAGGTAACAAAGTATCCTGTGCAGCTGTGACTGTGCCTTTTTGTCTTCCCTCAGCTGTCTTGATCTTTGCTGCCTTTGACATTGTCAATCACCGCATCCCTCCTCTGCAGTCCATCTCCATTACACCACTCTCGCCTGGTTTTACTCAACTGTTGCAACAAGGCAATTCATCTCCTCCAGTGGCTTCTCCTCTGCTTGTGTGGTCGCCTTGTATGTGTGCCAAGGCCCAATCTTGATCATCTATTCATTATCTGTTGATCTTTTAGAAGCACTGTATGCTGATGACTCCCAGTTCTGTCCTTCTGTTTCCTTCATTGGTCCAAAGGCTATTACTACACTCGCCAGCTGCCTATCTGATATTGAGAGCTGGATGAGCCAAAATTTCCTCGAGCTTAATGTCAGTGAAACTGTGTCTCTGACCTTGACTCTATCAACCTCCCTGCTACCACCTCAAGCTGAGTCAGGAACTGAAAAGCTTCACCTTCTTGCCCAACCCCAAGTTTGGCTTGTTCCACCATATCCACTTTATAACTAAGACTGCTGTCTTCTTCCCCTGCAACATTGCCACCTCTCACCCCACCTTTGTCATCTGACTTTCCTAACTGGCCTCAACCCTCCACAAGAGCCAACTCCTACAAAACATTACTTCCATTATCCTCACCTGCACAAAGTCCCACCCGCCCTACATTGTCTTCTCCAAGCTCCACTGACTTCCCATGACCTAAGTTGACGTCAAAATTCCTGTGTTCTCTTCCGTGGCCTTGCCCCATCCTAGTTCCGTATCCTCCTCCTTCCTTGTATCCTCTGTCCATGTTAACACTGACTTCTCTTTGTACCCCCACTCCATTATTGATGACCACACTCCTGTCCACAGGAACTCCTTGTTTAGTTCCCTATGTCTTACCAGCTTGTTACCTATTTTTTTTTAAACCTCCAGATTTCATTGAGTCCTCCATTTGCTGGAGGAAACCGGAAGAGGTTTAGTAAGTGTAGCAGGCCAAATAAGGAACCACTTTTTTTTGTTCGTGTAACAGGTAGTGCCGTACAGACAGCTGTTTCCTAAATGTCATTATTTTTATTTTTTCTCAGGTTGACTCTTGGTGCAAAGAAAATAACTACATAATTGCTGGATACTACCAGGCAAACGAACGTATGAAGGACACCAGGTGTGTAAATGGTTGTGGAGTGGGCAATATCATACTAACAAACTTATGAAATACCACTTTTTTTTTAAGCTTGAATTTTAACTAAAATGTTCTGAGTTCCAAGCTATTAAGGGTTAGGGGGCAACGGTGGGGATATGGAGTTGGGTCACAGATGAGCCATGATTTCATTGAATGAATTGCAGAACAGGCTCGAGGGGCTAAATGGCCTACTCCTGTTATGTTCTCCATATTTCACAGCACCCTGCCTTGTTCCTTGACTGAGGAAGATGGTAGAAGATCAGCTCCTATGAGTGAGATTCTTGAACTAATGTATTGAGGTGTACAAAAACAGCTTGACTTAGCTTCCTGTTTTTTACTATGAGCAACTGAGATTGTGTACTCCTGAGGGGGAGATGAATCATGAGCTCAAAATTAAAAAAAGAAGCCATTTCCCATGGGTTCAGCACACAAAGGTCCATGAACACAATACTAAAGTCCCTATGTTGCTTTACCATCTATTGTTTTGCAAGTTACATAGAACCAATTTTTTAAACTTTATTTTATTTTTATACAAGAGATTTACATACTCTCAGGACAGGGTTACATAAAGTGTGTGCAACAGTACCCATTTCACAATACTTGCTGGTAGTCGCAATGAATGTCATACATTTAAGATGAGTGATGGAGCTGGAATCATCCATGGTCAGGGAGTGCTAGGGCCTTAGAGGTGTGAAATGGAGAGGTTACAGCAGTAACCGGGACCTGTTGGCATTGTCTTAACCGGCAACTCTCAAGCTGGCCTGACGATAGGGACTTGAGGTGGGAGGGAGATTGGCCCACAGAAACGGGTCCCAGATCTGATGTTTCTGCAATTCCATGCACAGTCTTGACGTTGCTTGCTCTGACTGGCAGATGTCTGACATGTGCTTACACCACATCTTTGTTATAGGGAATGTTGTGATTGCACCACACCAGAGGAATACATCATCTTGCTGCCAGGAGCAAGATCAGAGTGCTAGGAAGGAGTTCCTTGTTCTGCTGGTGGTAAACTGAGTATGTATCAACTTGGGTCCAGAGGGATGGTCAGGCTGTTAATTGCTTTTAGTGTCCTAAAGGGCTAGATGTGAGGCAGGACCAGAACGTGTGCTGGAGTGCCTCTTGTGGCCACAGTGTAACCAGCACTGAAATGACCTTTAATGGTTTGCTCAAAGGCATCATCAAAGGCCTGAGGCCAGCTGGCTTATTTTCCTATCCTCGTGCTAGGCACCTTTTACTGGTAAAGAAATTGAGTAAATGCAAAAGCAATCTAATCCATAAAGCTCTGATAACATCTTGTGTTCTTGCTCCTCCTTTCTTTTCCCCTTTTTCTCTTCAGGATGCAAACGGCTGTCAAAATATTTGACTTTCTATCGTGTATCCCTGATTTAGCACAGGAATTATTTAAGGATTATCTTTCACCTGGAAGTCTTTGCACATGTAGTCACATGATCGCAACTCCCCAGGACTTGAGCCCGTTACTGTTCTCTTAAATATCTGACATGCAGAATAATTATTCGTGTCTGAGAAATGAGCCTGCATAGGAAGTGAGAACTGCTTAAACACCCCCCCGCAACCTGTACCAGATGTTGTGGTTGTAATATAATGCCAAAGACATGATATTCTTCAGTGAAACCACTGCTCCAATTGTACTTCAACATTATTCCAAGTACTTTTTTTTTATGACTTAATTATTTACATTCACTTAAGTATTTGAACCATTCACCTGGCCTTGGGTACAAGGTTCAGTACTATGTCTGTTTCCATATAAATTTGACTTGTATTCCTTGTCCCTCAAATATTCATAACCTCTGCGACATTTGTACAAGCACCATATAGAAACTAGGTGCAGGAGTAGGCCATTCGGCCCGTCGAGCCTGCTCCACCATTCAATACGATCATGGCTGATCATCCAAATCCAGTACCCTGTCCCTGCTTTCTCACACAGAATCCCCATCGAGCCTGCACCGACACATATCCCACCCTATCCCCGTAACCCCACGTATTTAATTCCCCCTAACATATCCCATCCTATCCCCATAACCCCACATATTTAATCCCTCCCTAACACTAAGGGTCAATTTATCATAGCCAAATCAACCTAACCCACACATTTTTGGACTGTGGGAGGAAACCGGAGCACCCGGAGGAAACCCACGCAGACACGGGGAGAATGTGCAAACTCCACACAGACAGTCACCCGAGGCCAGATTCGAACCCGGGTCCCTGGCGCTGTGAGGCACCAGTGCTAACCACTATGCCACCATCAATAGAGACACTCTCTCATGGGGGGGGGGGAAATAGTAAAATAACTGAGTAAATTGCAATGGTTTTGAATCCCCAATTTAAAATTTTTAGTTCCATGTTTATATTGATGTGGCGAGGTGGTCAGTGACAGTGGCCTAGCATTTTGTCTATCCTCTCACCTCGGAGACTTGGCTCAGATTGTGAAATAGGTTCCTAATAGGCACAGTCCCATAATCACAGACCTGATCACATTTTTGGCAATTTACTCTGGTTAAATGGATGAGAGAAACAGGAAAATCACAGATGCACTACTGAATTTTGGAATAATTTGGCTTGAGATCTCTATGCCAATGAGTGGCTGTTCCTTGCCCTAGCACTGATGCCTCTCTCCTTGGTGACCACAATTGTTATATTAAGAGGTCTGGAGTAATTGATGACGGGCTGACTGTTTTGAGTTATGTTTTTCTCTTTTTTTCAGCCCAAACCAGGTTGCTGAAAGGGTTGCCTCTCGGATTGCAGAAAGCTTCAGTGATGCTGCCCTAATCATGGTATGATATTGTATTAATTACAGTGTCTCATGGAGCATAAGTTGCAGAGCAAGAAAAGGTTACTCAGCGTGTTGAATTTCAGGCCAATTGCTGAAATCAAGGCCTTGGGAGAATTGTCAATTGGAAAATTCTCAAATTTGGATTGGAATTCTGCCTTTAGACTCAATTATATTTAAACCCAACTCCTAGATTTTGCTTCCTGTCTGTGGTGAGTTGGCAGATTTCTGCGGGTGAGAACAGGAACTGCCACTGGGGCAAGGTATTGGATGGCTGCTGGCATCTGGAACTGTTCAGCAAGTTTGAGCACCTTCAGGACAGGTGAAGAAAGCTGGTAGTGGAGGAGGGAGAAACAGCACCATCAGTTTCAGATGCGATTCTGCAGTGCAGTTCTGTTTGTAATGCTTTGTCTCCAGTTTGAATTCTTGTCGTTTTTTTTTTAGGTGGACAATCACAAATTTACTATGGAGTGTGAAGAACAATCGATTGCAGTATATGAACACCATGAAAACAAATGGCGATCCAAAGACCCAAATACGTGAGTACAGGTGCTTTTCTGCAACGGTTACTTGAAACAGAAGACTCGAGCGTTTAACTGATTTTCCACAATTGTCAGTGTTATACGTAGCAGATGTCTTGTGTATTGTGTAGTTTGTCAGGTGTTGGCAATGGTACAGTGGTCGCGCACTCACCTGAGTCGGAAGGTTGTGGGTTCAAGCCCCACTTCAGAGACTCGAGCGCACAATCTCAGCTATCACTCCAGTGCAGTACTGACGGAGCACTGCACTGTCGGATAAGACGTTAAACCGAGGTCCCATCTGCCCCCTTAGGTGGGTGTATAAGAGCAGGGGAGTTCACCCAATGTCCTGGCCAATGCTTATCCTTTAACCAACATCACTTAAAAAGCTTAATTCTTTGCTGGTTTTTGGGATCTTGCTGTGTGCAAATTGCCTGCCGCGTTTCCTACATTACAACAGTGACTGCACTTCAAAATGTGCTTCATGGCTGAAGCGTTTTGGGACATCCTGAGGCTGTGAAAGGCGCTGATATAAATACAAGTTCGTTCTTTCTTTGTACTCCTTAGGAGTGTGAGATAATATGGTTTAATTCTAGTAGATATGTGAATAGGTAACCGCAAATTAGCAGTTGAGACAATGGGCACATTTAAAATGTAGTAAATTCATTATGCACTTTGCAGAATTGACTCCTGTAGAGATGATGAGCGAAAGTCTTTTTTTTAAAACACATGAAATTATGATATTCAATAATTCTGTAAAAAATTATTATTTGGCATTCACTAATTAGAAGGGTTGCTTTTCTTTTAACCTGTCTAAATACAGGCACTGACCTGTTCAAGTATTACTTGAGCCTTTCCAATGAATTTACTCCTCTTCTGGGCTTCATTTTTGTGAAGTTATTTTACAGATTTTTTTTTAAAACTCATTGTCTGTTATGTAACAATGAAGGGGTGCACTCTGTGGAGCATGATTTTGCAAATGTTTCTAGCCAAGTCCTAATCTTTGTATTCCTCAATTTTCCACGTACTAAATTACATTTTAGTGTATAGTGGCTGCATAAAGCAATTGCAAGCGCAGTGTGTGTGAAGAAACTTATTTTTCCGCTCAAAGAAATCTTTTACGGAAGTGCATCCCTGATTATGGTTTCTGCAGTGAATGCAATTTTGTAAGTAAATTGGGTGCAATATTTGAGGTAAAAAGAACCTCCCTTCAGCACTCTGCCTTTTGTGTGGTGGCTTTTTCTGATCAGGAATAAAGAACTTCTGGGGCAGAGAATGGGAGGAGAGAAGCTGTTTATTTTTGGCATTTATTTCTTCAGCAAATGTCAAATATTTTGAGGGTAAACTGAGACTGATCATTATCCATAGAAAGTGCTGGAAATGCTCATGTCTGTCAACACCTGAAGAGAAAAATATGGTAACGTTTTGGTTGTAGACCCCCTCATCAGAACTGACAACAAGTCTACCCTGAAAATGCTAACCTGTGTCTTTTTCAGATGTTGAAAACAGCTTGTAATGCCAACATTTTTTAAATGCCATAAATTTATTAATTGGTGTTCGAATTATTTATTTTAGGGGCAGTTCCATTTCATTCTCCAAAAGGAACCTTGCACTCCAATATTTGAGGAAAAAATCCTTGTCCACACACATTTAATCCCAATCTTGACTTTCTGTAAAAAGCTGAATAAAAAAAACAGTAGGGGGAAGAGGAGCACCTTTTTGGAGATTCCAGAATTATGCTCCCCTGGAGAGAATAGTGACTGGACTAGATAATCTCAACTTGCGTCTTACCCAGCACCCCATGTTGATGGTTTCTCTTGGAATGAGCCCTTGGTGTTCAGCTTGTCATGTTTGTACATATGATTTTCTTTTTGCAGTGATTTCTGTGAAGATTGGTCGGAGGTGCAGCGAATCACAACCTGTCTCCTGGATGGTAAATCCTATGACTCCTTAGTGGATTTTGATAACCACATGGACGATCTCAGGAATGACTGGACAAACCCAGAGATCAACAAAGCTATTCTTCACCTCTGCTGAGACACCTTTCTAACGAATATTCTAGGGGCATTCTCTGGTAGATGGGGACCTGCAGCCTCCGTTGGCTGCAATGAGCAACCCTTGTGAATGTGAAGCCTGATGAGTGGTAAAACGAAAGAGTGGCAACATTAAGCACACCAGTTTACTGTACCAAGAGATAAGTGAAATGTTTCAAGCCTCCTGATAATTGAGCCACGGGTCTTTTTTTTTTGGTTTTCTCAACAAAACAGTAGGTTTGAGATCAAATCGCACATCATTTTTTAGTTAAATAGTTTCACAATCGTAAATCAAATTTTGGGTATTTCAAAGACAAGTGAATTATGTGTGTGATTTTTAAAATATACACCCCAATAATTACACCCTCAAACTTTGTCTATTATATGTTTTAAATGAAATACTATTAGAATATTTGATTAACTCAGTTTAAGCATCTCTTGACTGAATATGCTGTAGCATGTGTTTGGTTAATTTTATTACTCCCATTGCTAATACGGTTCACCTCAATTTATGAAAGATTAAACTTGGGCTAATTTACAAATAAATGGGGGGGGGGGGGATCTTTCACTTATTTTTCTCATTAAATTAACTGGATAGATTTATTTTTTTTTGCCATGCAATTTAAGCCTAAGTAAAATGTAACCAGTCCTTCTGAGACACAGAATTTCCAGAATTAAATAACATCAGTGGATACTAATGGCATTTTATACATATGTGCAATGGTATGTTGCAGGAAAATTAACTAAAATTGATCTTGGGATTGGGAGTTTGTACATATTACACTAAAACAGTGACTACACTTCAAAAGTACTTCATTGGCTGTAAAGTGCTTTGGGATGTCCTAACGTTGCGAAAGGCACTATATAAATGAAAGTCTTCTCATATCCACAAAATATTTAGTACAGTTACATCTTTTAATTTGAAACTGAAGTCCTTGGGTATAACAGCATTCAAGTTTAAAAATCAAATTCTTGAAATTGCATTCAAGACATTATCTAGGTCCCTGGCTTAATAACCTTGAGCACCTCTGTATGAATGACAGTGAATAATCCTGATCCTTGATGTCCTTGTAATCTATCAAATGAAAATGTTTTTTTTTAAAAGAGCTCTGCGAATGAAACATTGCAATGACATTTTCATACAAGCTTTTAGTTTCAAAATTAAATGCTGTAAGAAGTTCAATCCAACTTGTGAGGAATCGTTTTCGTGTTGCATCATCTGAGCTGCATTATTTACCCAACCAACCTACTTCAGATTGCAGTATCTGTGACTTTTGTGTGATGGGCAACTGACTTAACTTCTTGTCCACAAATTTTTGTCAAATGAATCCTATGGTACCAGATTGATTGAACATACTCTTTTGAAGAGTTTATTCAGGATCAGGTTGATTTTAATCTGTAAATAATTTGGCAGCATATTTTTGGTACCTTGCATCTCTGTTCTAGCCATTTTGAGCACTGAAGTTGCAGCTTTAAAAATATAGTTAGCTCTTTTCACTTCCCATCTCCAGTGATTAATATTATCAAGTAAGATGGAGATCTGTGCAAAACAGTACAATAGATAAATTATTGTATTGGGGGAAAAACTTTAAAAAAAACATTTCATTTTGGTGCTGAAATGCTACTGCCGTTCTCGTGAGGTTAACTCCCTCGTGTAACCCATTGTATAAACCTGAGATAGTTTGATTATAACTGCTCCATTAGTTCTGAAGATCACTTGTTACGAATGTTTTTATAACTGGATCGTGTCTGATTCTGGTATTCATTCAAAGCATGCAGCATTTTCTGAATAGTGCATAAAGAGAAATACCACCTCAAATCCAAACACTGTTGCATTGTATCAAACGTATATTTATTTCACAGTTGAGCTAGTACCCTATGTCTTTGTGTCTTGTCAAAAAGCTTTCTGTTCTGCAGAGGTAATGTGCTGAACTGTGAAGCAGCCGCCAGAATGTTCTCGGTCTCCAGACTTGAACCGGAGCTTTTGTTTGTGGCAGGTTAGGAGCTGCACAATGGGGAACAGACCTAACAAGTTTTAAGTCGTCATAAATGAGTGACACAGGCATTTCACATGAATTTAACATTTACTTTTAAAACCACTGCCACCCAACCTTGGTAGATATTTTTCCTCAAGCAAAACTGCAGGCAGTTGAGCTGCCCTTAGCCTTGTGACTGACTCTTTTCAAGCACTTAATTGTAAGGGTGCAAGAATAACCCAGCATAATTTTAGGTTTTTTTTTCACACTATATGGGGAATACCAAGTAGAGTTGTCCTATTACACTGGTACAGCACATTCGAGCAGTGATGTACTGTGCCGGCATTATACAATTCTCCGTTGTGTATTTGTAAACTGATTTATTTTTTTTAATTGCTGTTTGTGGTATTAGTGAAAGTTGGTTTAAAAGAGGCTTTCAAGTTTTTCATGAGCATGTGCGAAACATTTGCTGCCTTGGAATTCAGAACCCGTCTGGCTGTCCGAAAGGCAGGAATGGGTTTGGGGGGATTTTTTGTATTTCATCTTGGAGCACAGGGAACTACCCATTTCATAAAATGGACAATTTTAGCCAGTCAAATTTACTTTTGCTGTTGTGGAAAATGATGGGTCATCACATGCACCCTTTCATCATGTTCCTTGTTGAAATATGCTCCGGGTAGAATTGCCTCATTGTGGTCTGTCTTTGCTCTGCAACCATGCTACTGTATGTCGCTTTCTACTGAATTGTCTCAACGTGGTGGGAAGTTTTTATAGTGCATGTTTACAGAGTATGACCCATATACACTGGTCATTTCTCATCTCCTCACTTCTGGGGGGGGAAAAAGAGGCAGTTGTATCCTTTTCTGAATGATTCTACTGCCTTGTCCTACTCAAAGCAGCTGTCAAGATTTTATTTTTGGAAGTTAGGTCACAGATCAGCCATGATCTCATTGAATGAATGGCAGAACAGGCTCTAGGGGCTGAATGGCCTACTCCTGTTCTTATGAAGTCAGCTTGATGGCCTTTCCTTCTAACAAACTGAATCTACTGTTTAGAAAATGTATATTCATATGTAAACACTGCTTTTTCCAAAATCTTAAAGGAATAATTTGATGTCCTTTTATTCTAAAAATGAGCCTTAAACTTCTCTCTCCTCCTCCTTCCCCCACTGCTCCTCTCCCCTCCCCCCGGGGGAAAACAGACTGTCTTATGAAAGCTTTGAGATTTTTTTCAACAATTCCAACCTTCAGTTTTCTTTTGTGAGCATGTTGTTTTTAAACCAGTACAATGGTGACCACAGGGACCTGGCAGGCAAAGCATCAGTGTGGAGTGAGAAGTGGTAGCATGAAGGACAAAATCCATGTGGGGACAGTGAAGCGGATGGGAGGGAGACTGTTAGTGGCGGTAGAAAGAGTACAAGGATGGGAATGTATATTCAAGTTAGGCACTTGAAAGTCAATGGAAGCAAAAGAAAATGTTTTGAGGGCATCCACCCAAAGCATTTAACCTGTCTCTTCCTTTTCAGATGCTGACTGACCTGTATTTTTCTGGCATTTTGTTTTTATTTCACATTTCCAGCAGTTGGTGACTTTCTTTTTATAGTAGAAAATCAGTAGAGCTATCTTTTCAAAAAAGTGCCTGTTAATCATTCGATTGTTGCAGCACAGAAACTAGCTGTTCACCTGATCGGGTCTGTGCTGGGGTTTTTCTCCAGGGGAGCCGCCAAGTCTAATCCCACTTCCCTAATAAGAAAGTCTGTCAACCCCTGACAGAATTGAGAGGTCGCACAACACCAGGTTATAGTCCAACAGTTTTATTTTAAATCACAAGTTTTCGGAGTTACAACTCCGAAAGCTTGTGATTTAAAATAAAACTGTTGGACTATAACCTGGTGTTGTGCGACCTCTCAATTTTGTCAACCCCTGACAGGACAGTGGATACGAGAAGGTGAACCTAGTTCTACAATCAACTAGTGCATTTGAAACCTCCTTTGTGTCTGCTTTAGCTCCGTGGTAACACTCCCACCTCCTGAATCTGATGGTTCAGTTTACACCCCACTCCAGAGACTTGAGCACACCACCTTGGCTGACAATTAGTGCATTATCAAGGGAATGCTGCATTGAGGGAAGTGCCATCTTTTGGATGAGACTTTAAACCAAGTCCCCATCTCCCCCACCCCTCAGGATCTTTCACATCCACCCAACACACGATTGAAACAACAAAGCTGTGTGTTCTGGCCAACATTTATCCCTCAACAAACACCACTAAAACATTATTTTCTCATTTTATTTATCTCATTGCTATTTGTGGGACCTTGTGTTGTGCAAATTGCCGCATTTCTCTACATTACGACGGTGACTACACTTAAACTATTTAATTATCCATGAAGCGATTTGGGATGTCCTGAGATTGTGAAAGGCGATATTTCAATGCAAGTCGGTTTTTTTTCTTAAACATCTTGTTACTTCAGAACTGTTTTATATGTTAACTTTTTTTGAGATTTCATTTCTGTTCCATGCTATCTTAGTTTTAGTGGCAAATGTTAATTTGTACAAAACCTCTTCCAGTATCTAGATACCAGTAAAATACGGTCTCTGTAATTATAGCTTAAATACTGAACAGGTAGTTGGTCTATTTGGGTCCATTCTAGCCACAACTATTTTTCAAATCTCTTGGACCATCCAAACTTTATACCTTGTGACATTGCTCCTTTAAATGTTATTTTAAAATATTTCTTTATGCAGAGGATTGTTGGCGCATGCAGTACTTTGCCACAGGGAGTGGCTGAGGCCATTGCGTATTTTAAGGGAAATAGCACAATCAGCTCTGACATGATCGGTCACATGGGCTTCTGTGCTGTAAATGTCCATGTTCCTCAAGTTCCCCCACCCTCCTCACCTTAACTCCAAATCTGGTAAAAGTAATGACCATGCAAACACTCTACTTCCACTGGGAAGCCTGAATTTGAACCTCGGTCTTGGCTGTCATTTTCATTTGGTCACTCAGCAAGGGAGTGATCCTTTCTCTTGCATTTCTACTTGAATGCAACCTCCTGGTCAATTGGCTTAAGGTGTCACAATATCTGCATATGTTGCGATTTCTGTGGCTGGACCAGCACTTTGCTGCCTGAGCAAGTTTACTTTTTAAAATTTGTGATCAATGGGTTTTTCTAAAGCTCCAGGTACCAATCACCATTCTGATGGTACAGTTTGAAGATGTTTTATCGTACATCCCTGGCACTTATATGAAGATGTATAGACATATTTCTAAAACACTAATACCAATGCTTGTTGAGGTAGAAGATCAGCCATGATCTTATTGAATGGCAGAGCAGGCTCAAGGGGCCAAATGGCCTACTCCTGCTCCTATTTCTTATGTTCTTATGCTGTCACTTTTAAGACTGTTGTAATAAAACCTCAAATAAATGTTTGAAATGAGAATTTGACATTATTTACTAAATGTGCTGCACAAAGATTTGAAAACTAGAAGTTAGAAAATTCAGCAGTGAAAGAAGTTGCAGTTCTTTTTGTAACTTTGAGGAGCATGGACTGAATATTGACACACAAACATTGTATAAGTGCAAAAATGCAGGAGTTAACTCAAACGGAATGACTGAGTTAAGATTAATAAAACAAGACAAAAGCAAAATACTGTGGCGGCTGCTGGAAATCTGAAAAACAAAATGCTGGAAATACTCAGCAGGTCAAGCAGCATCTGTGGAGAGAAACGGTGTTAAAGGTTCAGGTCGGTGACCTTTCAACTCTTTTTTTCCACTTCTGATGAAACACGTTTTAGGTTTTCAGCAAGTACTTTCCTTCCAGTCCTTTTCCTGTCTCTGTACTTGGTTATATCTCTTACTTTCCAGTTCTGATAAATGGTCATCAACCTGAAACGCTAACTCTCTTTCTCTCTCTCCACATTTGCTGCCTGACCTGAGTATTTGCAGTATTTTGTTTTATAAATAAGAGATCTGTTTTTTAATGTATTCTCAGGTTTATCCTGAGTTAGATGGAGCAGCTTTTGGAGTGCAACAATTGATCCATGGCAGTAGGGGGCCCTCCCTCAGCTAGAGGGGAAAAAAAAGTAGGGACAGAATTCCCACTTCCGTTCCCAATGCAGTGATTCCTGCTGGAAAGCGCTTGGCTGTGGACTGTATTGGTCTCTGTTGTGGTGCCCTCTACAGTCAGTCTGCTGACTCGCTATCTTGGAGTACTGCTCTCACAAGTGGACGTAAAAGGCACTATTTCGACGAGCAACAGAGGAAGTTATCCTCTGTGTCCTGGCCAATGTTTATACCTCAATCGACATCACAGAAACAGATGATCTGGTCGTCATCACATTGCTGTTTGTAGGAGCTTGTGTGCGAATTGGCTGCCGTGTTTCCTACATTACAACCGTGACTACACTCAAAGAGCTCCATTGGCTGTAAAGCGCTTTGAGACGTCTGGTGGTCGTGAAAGGCGCTATATAAATGCAAGTCCTTCCGGTGTACAGATATAAAGGCTATGGAGGCATTGGAGTGGGTGCAAAAAAGATTTACAAGGATGATACCAGAACTGAGGTTATACTTATTGGCAAAGGATGAACAGGCTGGGTCTCTTTTTTTCCCTCTTGAAAAGAGAAGGCTGAGGGGTGACCTAATAGAGGTCTTTAAATTATGAAAGATTTTGATAGAGAAGACAGTGTTTCCACTAGTGGGGAAGAGCAAAACTATAGGCCATCAATATAAGATAATCACCAAGAACTACAAGAAGGCATTCAGAAGAAACTTCTTTACCCGGAGAGTGGTGCGATATTGGAACTCGCTACTACAGGGAGTAGTCAAGGCAAATAGTATAGATACATTTATAGATAAGCATATGAGGGAGACTGGAATAGAGGGTTGTACTGAGTTCGATGAGGAAAGATGGGAGGAGCATAAATGCCAGCATAGACTGGTTGGGCTGAATTACCTGTTTCTGCGGTATATTCTATGTAATTTAGGCTTTCACATGAAGGATCCCCACTGGGCCTAAAGGATAGAAGGCACTTGTGAAACTGTACCCCAGCTATAGCTATCTTTGGGTGAGGAAGGGAGAAATTGTTTGGGTGGGGAGATAAAAAGAAAACAATGTAGAACCATAGAATGGTCATCTTCTGTGCTGTAACCATTCGGCCTGTCGAGCACGTGCCGGCTCTCCAAGAGTACTTCAGCTAGTCCCACTCCCCCTGCCCTTTCCCCATAGCCCTGAAAATTTCTTTCTTTCAGATACTTATTCAACTCCCTTTTTGAAAGCAGTGATTGATTCTGCTTCCACCACCCTTTCAGGCAGTGCATTCCAGATCTTAACCACTCGCTGCGTACAAAAGTTTTTTTCTTGCGTCGCCTTTGGTTCTTTTGCCAGTCACCTTAAATCTGTGTCCTCTGGTTCTCGACCCTTCTGCCAATGGGAACAGTTTCCCTCTATCTACTCTGTCCAGACCCCTCATGATTTTGAACACTTCTATCAAATCTCCTCTCAATCTTCTCTGCTTCAAGGAGAACAACCCCAGCTTCTCCAGTCTATCAATGTAACTGAAGTCCCTCATTCCTGGAATCATTCTCATAAATCTTGTCTGCACCCTCTAAGGCCTTCACTTCCTTCCTAAAGTGAGGTGCCCAGAATTGGCCACAGTACTCCAGTTGGGACTGAATCAGTGTTTTATACAGGTTCATCATCATTTCCACATTTTTGTACTCTCTACCTCTATTTATGAAGCCCAATATCCTGTAAGCCTTTTTAAACTGCTTTCTCAACCTGCCCTGCCACCTTCAATGATTTGTGCACACATGCCCCCAGGTCTCTCTGTTCATGCAGCCTTTTCAGGATTGTACCATTTAGTTTATATGTCGTCCTCATTCTTTCTACCAAAATGTATCACTTCACATTTTTCCGGATTAAATTTCATCTGCCACGTGTCTTCCCCCCCCCCCCCCCCCCCCTCTCCATTCCACCAGCCTGTCTGTCTTCCTGAGGTCTATCACTATCCTCCTCACTGTTCACTATACTTCCAAATTTTGTGTCATCTGCAAATTTTAAAATTGTGCCCTGTACACCCACATCCAAGTCATTTATATCAAGAAAAGCAGTGGTCCTAGAACCGACCCCTGGGGAACACCACTGTATACCTTCCTCCAGTCTGAAAAACCGTTCACCACCACTCTGTTTCCTACCACTTGGCCAATTCTGTATCCATGTTGCCACTGTCCCTTTTATTCCATGGGCTTCAACTTTGCTGGCAAGCCTATTATGTGGCACTTTGTCGAATGCCTTTTGGAAATCCAAGTACACTATGTCAACTGCATTACCCTCATCAACCCTCTCTGTTACCTCATCAAAGAACTCAATCAAGTTAGTTAAACAAATCCGTGCTGGCTTTCCTTAATTAATCCTCACCTTGTCCAAGTTACTGTTAACTTTGTCCCTGATTACTGTTTCTAAAAGTTTCCCCACTACCTAGGTCAAAGTGACTGGCCTGTAGTTGCCGTGTTTATCTTTACACCCTTTTTTGAACAATGGTGCACACACAAACAAATAAACTGTAACTTAACTTACAACTTTAAATGAAACTTAATAAATTAAATTAAAATTTGGTGCTTTGAGTGTACTCTTCTGATTTTGGTGATTAAACAAATAGTCTGTAACTTAACTTTTATTTAAAGTTTTAACAAATTAAACAATGGTGTAACGTTTGCAATTCTCCAGTCCTCTGGCACCACCGCCGTATCTAAGGAGGATTGGAATATTATGGCCAGTACCTACGCAATTTCCTCTGCATCCTAGGATGCATCCCATCCGCTCCTGGTGATTTATCTACTTTAAGTACAGCCAGCCTTTCTAATATCTCCTCTTTATCAATTTTTATTCTATCCTCTAACTACCCTTTTAGTATTTATATGCATATAGAAGACTTTTGGATTACCTTTTATGTTGGCTGCCATTCTATTCTCACCCTCTTTGCCCCTTTTATTTTCTCTCTCTCATTTATTTATTTATTTATTTATATATATATATATATATATATATATATATATAGACTGATTCTCAGATGTATTTCCAACCTAACATCTGTCATACATGCTCTTTTTCTGCTTCATATTCTCTCTCTCTTTCGTCATCCAGAGAGCTCTGACTTTAGTTGCCCTGCCTTTCCCCCTAGTGGGAATGTACTTGAACTATTTCCTCTTTAAAGGCAGCCCATTGTTCCATTACAGTTTTGCCTGCCAATCTTTGATTCCAGTTTACCTGGGCCAGATCCATTCTCATCCCACTGAAATTGGCCTCCCCGCCCCCCCCCCTCCCCACCTCCAGTTAAACATTTTTACTCTAGATTGCTCTCTGTCCTTTTCCATAGCTACTCTAAACCTTATGATACTATGATCACTGTTCCCTAAATGTTCACCGACTGACTTTTGCTCTGCTTGACCTACCTCATTCCCCAGAACCTGATCTATCAATGCCTCCTCCTTCGTCGGGCCGGAAACATACTGATCAAGAAAGTTCTCCTGAGCACACTTCAGAAATTCTTCCCCTTCTCTACCCTTAACACTATTACGATCCCAGTCTATATTAGGATAGTTGAAGTCCCCCATTATTACTACTCTATAGTTCTTGCATCTCTCTAATTTCCCTGCAAATTTGCTCCTCTATATCCTTCCCACTATTTGGTGGTCTATAGAATACACCTAGTAGTGTAATGCCACCTCTATTATTTCTTAACTCTAGCCATATAGATTCTGTCCTTGACCCCTCCAGGACATCCTCCTTCTCCAGCACTGTAATATTCTCCTTGACCAATACTGCCACACCACCTCCTGTCTTTCCTTCCCTATCTTTCCTGAACACTTTATAACCAGGAATATTTAATACCCAATCCTGCCCTTTTTTGAGTCAGGTCTCAGTTATTGCCACAACATCATATTCCCATGTGGCTAATTGTGCCTGCAGCTAATTGTACCTTGTTTACTACGCTTCGTGCATTCACATACATAAACTGTAAACCCATCTTAGACCATCCTGTATTCTCTTAGGTTGACCCTACCTAATACCTTACTATTTCTTACTTTAGTGCTCTCTGCCTCTCCCAGTCTGTTCAGCAATTTATTTCCCCTTTCTAATGTTACATCCTGGTGCCCATCCCCCTGCCAAATTAGCTTAAACCCTCCCCAACAGCACCAGCAAACCTCCCCGTGAGGATAGAAACATAGAAACATAGAATCTAGGAGCAGGAGTAGGCCATTCGGCCCGTCGAGCCTGCTCCGCCATTCAATACGATCATGGCTGATCATCCAAATCCAGTACCCTGTCCCTGCTTTAATCCCCACAGTACACATATCCCACCCTACCCCCGTAACCCCACATATTTAATTCCCCCTAACATATCCCATCCTATCCCCATAACCCCACATATTTAATCCCCCCTAACACTAAGGGTCAATTTATCATAGCCAAATCAACCTAACCCACACATTTTTGGACTGTGGGAGGAAACCGGAGCACCCGGAGGAAACCCACGCAGACACGGGGAGAATGTGCAAACTCCACACAGACAGTCACCCGAGGTCAGATTCGAACCCGGGTCTCTGGCGCTGTGAGGCACCAGTGCTAACCACTATGCCACCGTGTTGCCCTGGTTATTGGTTCCAGCCCTGTTGAGGTGCAACCTGTCTGGCCTGTACAGGTCCCACCTACCCCAGAACCGGTCCCAATGCCCCAGGAATCTAAAGCCCTCCCTCCTGCACCATCTCCAGCCACGCATTCATCTGTTCTATCCTATTTCTATACTCACTAGCGTGTGGCCCTGGGAGTAATCCAGAGATTACTACCTTTTGAGGTCCTGCTTTTTAATCTCTTTCCTAGCTCCCTGAAATCTGCCTGCAGGACCTCCGCCCTCTTTCTACCTATGTCGTTGGTACCGATATGGACCACGACCTCTGGCTGTTCACCCTCCCGCCTCAATGTTCTGCAGCCGCTCAGTGACATCCTTGACCCTGGCAACATACCATCCTGGAGTCACTTCTGCAGCCACAAACACCTGTCTTCTCCCCAAACTATCAAATCTCCTACCACTTTTGCTTTCCCACTCTTCCTTCCAACCGACCCCGCCCCCCCCCCCCCCCCCCCCCCCGGTACAGCTGAACCACCCGGGGTGCTGCAGACTTGGCTCTGGCTACACTCCCCAGAGGAACCATTGCCCTCACCAGTACTCAGAACTGAATTGGAGAGGGAGATGCACTTGGGACTTATGCACTACCTGCCTGGTCCTCCTTGTCTGGCAGTCACCCATTCCCTCTCTGCCTGCACACTTTTTATCTGCGGGGTGAACACCTTCCTGAAACGTGCTATCCACGAAGCTCTCAGACTCACTGATGCACCGCAGTGACGCCAGCTGCTGCTCAAGCTCTGAAACCCGGAGCTCGAGCTCCTCCAGCTGACGACACTTCCTGCACATGTGGTTATCCAGGACACGGGAAGCGTCCTGGAGTCCTCACATAGCACAGCATATGCATTCCACTGGACTGAGCTGCCACGCCTTTACTTACTAGACTATTAACTAGAAGTACTTATCAGCTCCTCATCAATCAGCTCCTTCCCTGGTTGTGCTGTCACTATAGCTGTTTTGCAATTGTCGTTTTCGCTGGAGGTGCTCTGCCTCCTTGCTGCTGCCACTGCTCCAGTCTGCGCGCTCTCTAGGCCTACCATTCGACTTATACTCCGCCTCCTGCTGTCCTGTGACGTCACTCTTTTTTGTTTTTTTTTTAAGTTGCCGCTCAGCTCCCTTTAAGCCACCGCTCAAGTCTGTGTAATTATATGAAAATGATAATACACACAGACGTGTACTGTACTAGGGAAGTGGTTGCAATAAAATACTCATATAGTGAAATGTTTTTCTTGTTGGTTTCTTTGTTTTAAGTATCACTGCTTCAGTCTTCCATTGACATCCATCTATTGCTGCTGCATATGGATTTGAGGTCTAGCTGTAACCTAACAAATAATAATTGTCTGCATCAGCAAAGGTAAAAGAGGATTTTCCTCTCCGGTGTATTGAGCCTATGATTCATGAGAACCAGATTTGCATATGTCAACCATGGCTTGGGGTAGCACGCGCACCTCCGAGGCAGGGGGTTCAAGTCCCACTCCAGAGACCTGCACACAAAATCTAGGCTGACACCCCAGTGAGGGAGTACTGCACTGTCTTTTCTACAGTTAGGTAATGTAATTTCCTACATTACATCAGTGACTACATTTAAAAAGTACAAAAGCGAAATACTGCAGATGCTGGAAATCTGAAATGAAAACAGAAAATGCTGGAAATACTCAGCAGATCAGGCAGCATCTGTGGAGAGAGAAACAGAGTTAACGTTTCAGGTCGATGACCTTTTGTCCGAACACTTACAGTATTTCATTGGATGTAAAAGCACATTGGGATGTCCTTGAAGTGAAAGGTGTTATATAAATGCAAGTCTTTCTTTCTTGCATGCTTATCAGAATACCATTAATCCTACCAACCCTTTGAATCGTGCAGCATTTGAAATTGCATAGGATTCATACTAGGACTCCAGAACAGTAGATGTGGGCCACCTTTTCTTCATAAACATTACTTTTTGGTGTGATAGTAAGATTTGTAAACCAGGAAGGTCCCTGATTCAATAGCTGGTCTGCACTATTAGCTGATCTTCACTATGGTTGAATGCTACAGTTGGACGCAGTGGCAACAGGTTAGGGAGGAGAATAACAAATTGGTCAGTATGAGGCATTAAACAGTCGGTCGGAGGTGCCGTCTTTCAGATGAGACGTTAAACCGAGGCCCCGTTTGCTCATGCGGATGTAAAAGATCCCACGGCACTATTTCGAAGTAGAGCTGGGGAGTTCTTCCCCAGTGTCCTGGCCAATATTTATCCCTCAATCAACATCACTAAAACAGATTATCTGGTCATTATCACATTGCTGTTTGTGGGAGCTTGCTGTGCGCAAACTGGCTGCCGCGTTTCCTACATTACAACACTTCAAAAAGTACTTCATTGGCTGCAAAGCGTTTTGGGACGTCTGGTGGTCATGAAAGATGCTACAAAAATGCAAGTCTTTCTTTAGTATTCTACTCCTAACCGCTACCCAATGGACACGGCTGGTAAGTGTGTATACGTTGAGTTCAGGTGAGAAAAAGATCGGGATCAGCTATAATCCTTCAACTGTGATTTTTACACTCCTTGTCTGGGCTTGCACATGAAGAATGTCTGCTTGGGAGGACTGCCACCACCCAGCATAAGTCATTACCTTCCGGAGAGGATATGTCAGAAATAAAATTGAGGGTTGGGGAGGATAAAAAAGAGGAAGTTCACTTCTCCTAGTGTTATTACTCAGCCATGTTCTTAACCATTACATACTAGCACGTCTCATCATGCAAATCTATCATACAATACTACTGAGAAATATGCCTACCTGTAATATAAAGCTTTCCATTGTCAGGTTATTATACCATGACGTTTTTCTTGTTGCAGGACATTTACTGAAGCACAACTTTTATAGCACATAAAATACTGGCTAAGAAGGCTCATAAGAAAAAGTCAAGGATGAGAAAATGTTGTTCAGGCCCATTGAGCTCTTCCCTCCAGTACTTGAACTCATCATCTGGCAACCAACTGCATCCTGAAATCCCCTAACGTCTTTAATTTCATTACCTAGTAAATCGTTGAACATGTTTATTTCCCCTTTGAGCAAGAAATCTTTTTCTAGGATTTGTTTTAGATTTGCTTTTCACTAGTTTAAATTTATGTCCTCTTGTTCTAATTGCCTGGAAAGTAATATTCTAGGTTTGCTTTATCTATGTCATTAACTACTTTACCTCAGTGAGGTTAACAAGGATCCAAGCATTCAGCTCTGAGGCACTCCACTTAGCAAGCCCCCTCACCCAGAGTCTGACTCTGCACCTCTCACGAGTACTCTGTTTCCTATTTTTAATCCAGTTTCTAATCCAATCTCATATTTTACTCAATATTCCTATTAAATTTTGTTAACCTTCCATCTGGAATTTTGACAAAAGGCCTTCGGAATTCTAAATAAGCTAAAATGTAAAGACATTCACTGTCCAATAATCACATCTTAAAAAAAAAAGTCGAGCAGCTTTCCCTCCTGACTTGCTACTTTAACTTGACTGTCATTTCTTAAGCTATTACATGGCAGTTACTTCTCCAACCTACTCCAGAGTATAGTTCCATTAGTTTAAGGCTAGTGAGCCTATATTTACCCGTATTGTTCAATAGGCTCTATGTTTGCTATTTTCCAATCCTGTGGAACCTCTCCAGTACCTAATGAATCATCCCCAGAGTCCATCAGCTCCTTAAGGCTGGGGTTTCCAACATGCACGTTGAATCTGCCCCACAAGCTCCTGTTACCTGGCCATCAGTTCCCTTCTTGGTGCGCAACACTGAGCCATTATCACTGGGCGCTTGATAAGGATGGCCCAGGGTTTGTTAACCCTTTTCAGAAACTCTTGAATTTATAACAGTCTTTTCTGGTGGATTACACAGCCACTGGTACAGCTGATCTTTAGACAACGTTGACTTTCAGGCTCAGCGCCCAGGCCTGGAGGATTAGATAAGGCTGCTCCTTGATTGGTAGATTTAGACCAATGAAAGAGCAGCCTTTACCAGTTCTCCAGCCCCAGGAAGTTTAAAGAGTTACGACTGGAGCTTCCAAATATGTAAACTTCACTCTGTACTGGTGGCAGCACCAGATACAAGCAGCAAAGTGACCAGCAGAACACAAGCAACAGTCAGGGCAGTGGTCTAGGCCAAGCACAGTGGGAGAGCAGACAAGGCCAGAAAATGAAGAGCAAAATGGTAAGTGAGATACAAATCCTTTTTTTAAATCAATGAAATACATAGAAGTTACAATATGGAAACAGGCCATTCAGTCCATGTTTACTCTCCACACGAGCAAATAGTCCTAATCACATTTACCCACCCTGTTCCCATATTCCTTCATTCCCCCTCTTCAATCTATTCCTGATTGGATTGCCTCAGCTACTAAACTTGAAGTAAATTTCACAGCCTCACAACGCTCCCCAGAGTCTGTGCTTTTCTAGAATAAAAAAGCCCCAGTTCTCTCAGTCCATCATGATAACCAAGAGCTTATTGGCTATGGATCATTCTAGTAGCCCTCTTTTGAACCTTTTCCAGGGTTTCTATATCACCCACCGTGTTAAGGAAGCAGAACTGGACACAGTATTCTAGATGAGGCCTAACCAGGATCTTGTACAGGGACAGAATAGTTGTTTTAGATTTATACTGAATTGGCCTTAGCAACACTTAGAACACTGATTGTGCACCTTCAGAGACCCGCAAAACCACTTCCATTAATAACAACCTTCTGTCCACGAGAATGTAACCAAATTCCCTATCCACTCCTGGATATGGCCTCCTATCCTACTGGATCAGTGAAATTAATGAAACGGACGAAAACTTGGGCTTTTCTGTGGTAATATCGCTGTTAAACACCCCATTAAATGTTAAGCCTTGTTGGAATAGGTGTAACTGAAGTCTTAACAGCGTACTGACTGCTAAACAAACGTTCTGGCCCTGAAAAACTATTTTTTATATTTGTGGAGTGTCAAATTTCTCCATTATAAAAATTACAATTTTAAAAAAACTATTTTTAAATTTAAAAGTTTGTTCGTGATATTTCAGCTTCTACCTTATCCCCATGTGAGAGCCCCAATCTTTGTTTTGCTCTCTGTAACATTTTTAAAAAGTCCGGATAAAAGCTGCTTCTCATTTCCTGGTTTCCTGTCTGTCGGAATTCTGCAATGCGATTGGCTGCTTAGACAGCTTGTTGACGTCACAGCATCATCGCACTAGGGATTCCTACTACAGAGTGCTGAAATCGCTTACACGTCGCAAGAGGCAAACTTCTCGCCACCGAGATCACGAGATCCCTGTTGGCAGCTTTCTTTGGGGCCAGCGGTGAGCACCTTTACTTTGCCACTAACCGCAAATTCAGGGCCAGTATCTGACCCGGAAATTGACTGGCTATGATGGTTAACAATGTAGCCATTTCACAATTCTGAGGCAAACACCAATACAAAGTAGTTCCTTTTGGCCTTATTTCCATATATTGTTTATACAATGTCTAATAATAGGTACAGAAAATGTTAAAACACACAACAGTTCCGTCACCAGCAGAAAAGAGAAAAAATTAGTTCATGTTTTAGGTGTAGAAAGTCAAAACTGGAAGGTAGGATTGAACACAAAATATCTTCCTTTATCATCAACATTGTCACACCTCCTGCTTTTTAAAGACCTATTTGGTTGGCCATTAAATTAATTGACTGGCTCTTAACTTGTATCTGTTGTTCTCCCTCCTCTCTTCATTTTGGTTAGCCCTCTAAAGGGGTTTAATTATCCTTCAGTTCTGAAGAAAGGTCCACATCCAAAATGTTAGCTCATCTTTTGTCTTCTCACATACCGACAGTCCTGCTGTTTATTTCTTGCACGTTCTGTTAGTTCCGATTTGCAGCTATGTCTATAGTTGCAGCTCCGGCACCATGTGCTCTCTTTGCCTAACACCTGACCGATGCAGTTCATCATCACAAATTGGACTCCACTCCAATGTGATCCATCATCTTGCAAGACCCACATACAACCTTGCTTGTCTATGCACACAGCTATCAACTTCCAAGGAGCAGAGACTGGTTAACCTAGAACCTCGTAGTAACACATCCCAAGGCCCTTTACAGGAGTATTATAACACAAAAATTTGACATCGAGCCATATAAGGAGAAATTAGGGCAGGTGACCAAAAGCTTGGTCAAAGAGGTAGGTTTTAAGGAGCTTCTTAAAGGAGGAGAGAGAGGTAGAGAGGCGGAGAGGTTTAGGCAGGGAATTCCAGAGCTTAGGGCCGAGGCAACAGAAGGCACGGCCACCAATGGTAGAGTGGTTAGAATCTGGGATGCTCAAGAGGGCAGAATTAGAGGAGCGCAGATATCTCGGGGTGGGGGGGGGGGGCGGTTGTGGGGCTGGAGGAGATCACAGAGATAGGGAGGGGTGAGACCATGGAGGGATTTGAAAACAAGGATGAGAATTTTGAAATCGAGGCACTGCTGAACCGGGAGCCAATGTAGGTCAGCGAGCACAGGGGTGATGGGTGAACGGGACTTGGTGCGAGTTAGGACACGGGCAGCCGAGCTTTGGATCACCTCAAGTTTACGTAGGGTAGAACATGGGAGGCCAGCCAGGAGTGCGTTGGAATAGTCAAGTTTAGAGGTAACAAAGGCATGGGTGAGAGTCTCAGCAGCAGATGAGTTGAGGCAGGGGCGGAGACGGACGATGTTATGGAGGTAGAAATAGGCTGTCTTAGTTATGCCGCGGATATGTGGTCGGAAGCTCAATTCAGGGTCAAATATGACCCTGAAATGAGCTTCCAATGAAGCTATCCTGCAAACATAAGTATCACTGTGTATTCCTTCCCTTTCTTCTAATTGCCATGTACTTCAATAGATGAAAGTAGACAACACAATGGTAAGCCCTACCTGGCCTTGCAAATTTGGGTTTTCCTGGATCTTTGCATTGAACAATGACAACTCAGACTTAGTGCCACACAGAAGGGATGTCCTACTTTAGGGTTATATTTTACATCCAAACTCAACAGGCTTCTTCTATTTGATGGTCCAGCTATTGAATAGTTGCTAGCTAAAGATCTATTATGCTCTATGATGTAAACGTTAATGGCTTCCAAGAAATCTTCCACCAATAAAACCAACAATGTGTAGGATCCGTTCCTCCCCGCCCCCCCAACGGTAAAAATTGGACTATGAAATCTAAAAACCCAGAACTGTACAGCCCGCAAAAAGAGATGGGCAATAAAGGGTTAATTCAAACGTTGCAGCCGAAGCTACGAACCATCAAGAGACTGGATCACAGACAATCTAAAATATGAATGCTTCTGAACAAGAACATTCGCATATTCATGTCCCTTAAGGGGTTACATTGTTCACCTTAGACCATGGTATCAGTGCAGGCCTAGACAATGGGCCGGGCCCTGAACCATTTGAATACGAATGCTAACAGAAACCAACAACTAGCATATGCAGTCACCTTGGGAAGGTTGCATTGTCAGAAAGGACCTCAATGCAGACAGTCGGTGCCCGAGTAATCAATGGACAATACGAGGGACAATTAGCCATCAAGAGTTCTCTGCTAGAGACATTCACACATTTTGATACGGCCATCGTATGCACAGGAGGGGGTCAGGATATGTGTTTCAAGATACTGCAAGTTGGTTTTGGTTTAAAGTAAGAGTCACTTCGAAGAGAGTCGGTGGGAAGCTAACAGAACAGCGAGCAGAAAGATTCGGGCCTACAATCAACTCCAGGAGACAGCCGATCGGGAGTGGTGTTTGTATGTTTCAGTCAAATCATAGAGGGGCTTTTGTGATTGAGTCTGAGTAAGTTTGTAAGTTTCCGTCAGATCACAATAAGGTTTTTGTGATTGAGTCTGGGTAACTTTATATGTAACAGTCAAATCGCGGATGGGTTTAACTGTCATATTGTGTCGATGCAAATGACCCTTGCGTAGGGGTTTGTATTTTGGGGTTGTTAGCCTGATATAAATCGTAGAGATTTATACTGGGGAAGTAATTGTGTGTGTGTGTGTTCAATAAACAAACGAATCAAAGGTTGAGCCAAAACGCTGTGCCGTGTGTATTTTGTTCTTATAAATCCTGACGTCCAAGAACTGTGTGTAACGGGGGACCAGTATCGGAGAAAACCCCTTACAAGTGTCACCTGGAAGAAATCATTTTCTGGTGGTCATCCAAACATCTGGATCAATTATCATGTGAGATTCCAGCTATACTGGAGTGCCTCCAACATCTGCCAATTTTGAATTGGAAAGAAGACCAACCGATCAGAGTGCATGTTGTAACTATTGTGATGCTTCATATCTCTCAAAGTATTCCTTTTCTATCTACAAAAGGATCATGTCAGTATAAAATTAATTATTTTTCTGCTTTAATTTTTCAGAAACTTATGTACACTTCCCCCCCCCCCCCCCTCCAAACTTTACACTCTTAGGAATCAAAATTCCAATGCTTCACTCTGAGTTATCATACCAGCGTACCTTACATGGTATGATAAGCAAGCGGTCCTCATATCTCATCCTAACTTCTTTTCATCCTGGAGGAACTGTGACTGGTCAGTTTGCAAGTCCGTTATCCACAACTCAAGACAAAAGAGGATCAAGGTGTGGCAGTGATCTTCACCATGTGTATATTGCCACTGGTTTCCTTCTCGATTGGAACCCAGCAATTCTGAGAGCGTATTGATGAGCTGCTGAGCATTTTCTATCATATATGGTAACTATATCCAAGATCCAGCTCTTCTGGGAGAGAATCTTGACTGAAATGTGTAAAACTTTGCAGATTATGTTGTGAACTACATTTTCTGTTTGCCTTACTGTTAGATGTTGATCAAATTCCTGCCAAGGACAGCAACCTGGACTCCGTCACTTCTGAGAACAGGATAAGTACAGTCCACAGGGACCAGGCAAAATGTCTATTCTCCATTCTGTATCTGAGTAATTTGAGACATGACATGTAGTAAGCCTATCATTCTTGGGGGGTGGGGGGGGGAACAAGTGACTTTGGACCGATGGTTCCCAAAGCTCTCCACCACTGGGGTTTTCCTCGCGCCATATCTGGGTCTGTTGTAGACTATTTGATAAAGATTGATCGCTGTGATTAGTCAACAACTCCATCACCATTGTATCATGCGACTACCAGGATGGTAGAAGGTGAACCAGGTAGACTTTGGTCTTTTTTTTGTCTAGCAATTCCTATGTTCCTATGGTCAGAAGCATAGGTTGGGATCACTGCATGAGTAATACTCATCGTGAGTGGTGAGCTGGAGGATAACAAGAGGATTTCAGTGAGGAAAAGTAATGGTAAAAGTAAATTAAAACCCAGCAATGCAACTTTGAAACTAAGGCAACGAAAAAGGAACATTCATCCTTCATTATATAGTTATAACTGTATATTTTCTATGTAATTTGATATCATGTGTCATACTTAATGCCTTTAACCTTTCCTATAAATATTTAACATACCAGTTTGTAACTTCAACATTTGAAATAGCTTAAAGGAGGAATATGACCTTCTGATTTGCCTGGTTGATACATGGAGGGTGTTTCCATTGGAAAGATGAAGATTGTACAAGGTAAGTAATTCCAACTTTGCATCAACCCCTATGAGATGCACCTAATACAATTGCCCATCTGTATGTTTCTTCCAGTTATGTTCTGATTCCATGTTCCATTTATATGTGTGTGTGCTGCTGAAGGTGATGTCAGTACCGGAGAATGGAGCATCTTAGCGACCCAATCAAGTAGTCCAGACCAAACACAACAGATACAGAGATTCCTTTAATCTGCCCCAGCACAGAAGGACACACCCTACTGCACTAGAGCGATACTTCACTCTCCTACATCAGCCAAGTGAGGTTGCCGATTATTTCTGAATTATGGGTAGTTTCGTTTTATACCATGCCATTATTCAAAGAAGAGCAAGAGAGTTCTCCAGCATTTTCTGTTTTTATTTCAGATTTCCAGCATCCGCAGTATTTTGCTTTTGTAAGAGAGTTCTCCTGCTGTCCTAGGCAACATTTATCCCTCAAAAAACATCACTAAAACCGTTTAATTGGTCCTGGCCAATATTTATCCCTCAATCAATATCACTAAATAACAGATTATCTGGTCATTATCATATTGCTGTTTGTGGGAGTTTGTTGTGCGCCGTGTTTCCTACATTACAACAGTGACTACGCTCCAAAAAAAGTACCTCATTGGCTGTAAAGCGCTTTGGCACGTCCTGTGAAAGGCGCTATATAAATGCAAGGCTTTCTTTTTAGTTATTTTGTTTTTGTTTGTGGGACCTTGCTGTGCGCATACTGGCTGCCAGGTTTCCCTACATAACAATAGTGACTACACTTCCAAAGTGCTTTATTGACTGCGAAACTCTTTGGGACATCCCGAGTGGTGAAAGGCCGGTATATAAATGCGAGTCCTTTCTTTCTGTGGACCTGCGCCCAATGGGGTTGACATGGACCAATACACATTTCACATTTCACTCAAGATGCCAAGGGGTAAAATGCCAACACACTGTGCCACACAGATCTTATTTATCAAACCTTAGATTTCAATCTATTTTTAACTCTAATAACTTTTTTTTTAATTAAACGATTGCCCTGGTGTATAACTAAATTACTTATCCTACAATGTCAGTGTAGTCACTCAGCATGCGGGAATTCACCTGATTCTGGGTAGAGGAGTCCTGCGAGTCCAAGTTCACTCCCCCAAAAAACTTTTTTTTTTGGCAACGGAATGGAGCCTCCTTCATTAAAATCTGGGTAAACATTACCTGGTGCTGCATGGTAACGCTCAGCCAATCATTTACCTCTCGCCATCACTTTGCATGTACCGGAGATCTTGTGACCTCTTTTTTTGATCGAACCGCGACTTTATTTTTTTTTGGGGCGGGGGAAGCAGCAGAAGAAACATGTAGAGTTGGACGAAGGGAGGAAACTTGGTGAAGGAAAACATCTCTGAATGCGATTTCGCTTGCAGGAAGCTAAGAGGATGGGGTAACAGCGGGTGGAGGTCACGGTAAAGTATGCTGGTAATTTCTTCTGTAACTGACTCTCAACTGAAAGCACCCACTGCCCATAGTGTCAGTGTAGAGTGACAGGAACACCAGGGGTCTCAACAGCAGCCCCTCTCCTGCCAGCTGTATGTGCCATTCACCTTCTGAATGTGCAACTTTCACTTTTGAAATTCCTGAGTTATATTAAGTTAATACAGAAGCCTTCATATCAATTTATATATACGTTAAATAACATATTTGCCAATAGAACGTTTCTCCAAACTGTCTTATACAATTGCCACTCGTTACATTGAAGACTTAAATATTTTTTTAAAAATCAATAGCCCCAATTTGGTGGTAATTGTCAGGCAGCCCTGGAAGAGCTCTGAGTACACTGTTTCCACTCTCAGGCTTGTTTGACAGCATATTTACAGCTTTTAATTCCTCGCATACTTGCAACATAAATACGTGTATTTAAATTAGTTTCTGTGCAGGCTTTGCTTCTTCCTGCTGACGCCTTCCTTCGTCTAACCTCTTGTTGAATGTCCCTGCAACCTGTTGGCTGAGGAGGAGGAGAGAGAGGGGGGCGGAAAGCGTGGAGTTAGCACAAGTGGAAAGGTATGCTGTTTGATGGACCTACCCAGTGGAAACTACAACAAGGCTGTGTCAAACTCCTCTTTCTTAGATTCACTTAACAAGCCACGGAACACAGGAAAGCGCCGAGGCTGGATCCAACTGCCGGTAGGGTTTGTATCGTTTAAACTAACAGCCACGCATACTCGGTTGTACAATGCTTGTGGATTTTAGTGACTTTTCCCATACTTGCTAACGTGTTAGCTAAAAGTATATGAACGCTCCTGTATTGTAGCATTTAAAATGTAGAAAAAAAAATAACCTCGTACAAATTCAGGTCGTCTGAGCTGGCGTGTGCAGACAATGCAAAAGTCTTGCCTGGATAAGTTTGCATGTTGTGGATTGCCGGGTAACACGACTTGTTCCTTTTTGTGGCTTTAAGCCAAGCCTCTCTGCCTATAGGTGCCTCAATGGGAGCTGCTCTCTCTTGAATCGCACTAGTAAAGCCAATTCTGCTGAACTTAAACTATGAACAAAATGTTAACAACAATAACTTGTATTTATACAGCGCCTTTAAAGTAGTAAAACATCCCAAGGCGCTTCACAGGAGCGTAATCAGACACCGAGCCACATATTGGGACAGGTGACCAAAAGCTTGGTCAAAGAGGTAGGTTTTAAGGTGCGCCTTAAAGGAGGAGAGAGGGAGGGAGGTGGAGAAATTTAGGGAGGGAATTCCAGGGCTTAGGGCCCAGGCAGCTGAAAGCACAGCCACCAATGGTGGAGCGAAGGAAATCGGGGATGCGCAAGAGGCCAGAATTGGAGGAGCGCAGAGATCCCGAGGGTTGAGGGGCTGGAGGAGATTACAGAGATAGGGAGGGGCAAGGGCCATGGAGGGATTTAAAAACAAGGATGAGAATTTTAAAATTGAGGTATTGCTTAACCGGGAGCCAATGTAGGTCAGCGAGCACAGGGGTGGTGGGTGAAAGGGACTTGGTGCGAGTTAGAATATGGGCAGTAGAATTTTGGATGAGATCAAGTTTACGGAAGGTGCAAGGTGGGAGGCCGGCCAGGAGAGCATCCTAACAACAACTTGCATTTTTATAGTGGCTTTCACATAATATCCCAAGGTGCTTTTGTTTTATTCGTTTATGGGATGTGGGCGTCGCTGGCAAGGCCAGCATTTATTGCCCATCCCTAGTCGCCCTTGAGAAGGTGGTGGTGAGACGCCTTCTTGAACCGCTGCAGTCCGTGTGGTGAAGGTACTCCCACAGTGCTATTAGTTAGGGAGTTCCAGGATTTTGACCCAGCGACGATGAAGGATCGGCAAAATACTTCTAAGTCAGGATGGTGTGTGACTTGGAGGGGAACTTGGAGGTGGTGGTGTTCCCATGCGCCTGCTGCCCTTGTCCTTCTAGGTGGAAGAGGCTGCGGGTTTGGGAGGTGCTGCCGAAGAAGCCTTGGCGAGTTGCTGCAGTGCATCTTGTAGATGGTACACACTGCAACCACGGTACGCCGGTGGTGGAGGGAGTGAATGTTTAAGGTGGTGGATGGGGTGCCAATCAAGCAGGCTGCTTTGTCCTGGATGGTGTCGAGCTTCTTGAGTGTTGTTGGAGCTGCACTCATCCAGGCAAGTGGAGAGTATTCCATCACACTCCTGACTTGTGCCTTGTAGATGGTGGAAAGGCTTTGGGGAGTCAGGTGGTGAGACACTCGCCGCAGAATACCCAGCCTCTGTCCTGCTCTTGTTGCCACAGTATTTATGTGGCTGGTCCATTTAAGCTTTACAGGTGGAGAGTGGATACTGAGCAGGGGGGAGGTGATGGAAGACACAGTCCAAGAGGTAAGTCTGGAGGGAACTTTTAAAAGTGAGGGGAGAGGTAAAGAGGTATAGGGGAGGAAGAGAATTCGAGTGCAGGCATACTGGCTGAAGGGAAGGATCTGTAATCAATGATGGGGTAGGGGAGTGTGGAGGGAGTGCGCAGAATCCTAAGTGTTAATGTGAACAACACTAAAGATTATTTTATAAATTGATCATTTATATTTAATTTATGTTTGGTTGTGGGTTAGCACTCTGTCCTTCAACCTCTGCACCATTCGAAGCCTGCCTAGGCCAATGAAAACTTCTTCAACATAAATGTCTGAAGTGAACTGATTTTATGATAGTCTCAGCCCAGTTCCTAATTGCCATGGCACCACGTCACAAAACAAACCATAACTCAGTACCTAACTGGCAACCTCGGTCATTTCTTGTTTAGAAGCGTGCAAAGGCGCTGGTTCCTGGTGTTTTTTAATTTCTCCCCACTGTGTCAGCTGTAGCTCAGTGGGAAGCACTCTCACCTCTGAGTCAGAAGGTTGTGACTTCAAGTCACACTCCAGAGACTTGAGCACAAAACTCTAGGCTGACACTCCAGTGCAGTACTGAGGGAGTGCTGCACTGTTGGAGGTGCCGTCTTTCGGATGAGACGTTAAACCGAGGCCCCGTCTGCTCTCTCAGGTGGACTTAAAAGATCCCATGGCACTATTCTGAAAAAGAGCTGGGAATTTATGCCGGTGTCCTGGGGCCAATATTTATCCCTCAATCAACATCCCTAAAAAACAGATTATCTGGTCATTATCACATTGCTGTTTGTGGGAGCTTGCTGTGTGCAAATTGGCTGCCGCGTTTCCCACATTACAACAGCGACTACACTTCAAAAGTACTTCATTGGCTGTAAAGCGCTTTGCGACGTCCGGTGATCGTGAAAGGTTCTATATAAATGCCAGTTCTTCTTTCTTACATCTCTCCTGAGGGTGCTGACTCTTGCTGATGTATGGTTCTAATGGCCAAGTATCCATTCTTCGTGTCTGAGACTAGGCGGCGAGTGTCAGCAAGTCAAATTCCACCTTTTTTTTTGCTGATTCAGCTCATGTTTCGTCACTACAGGGTATCAGGCCACAAGGCTGGCTGTTGTGGAAATGAAAATGTCACACTCCTGGAACAGGAACTCTTTTTTGAGTTTAGGCACATTATTGAGTCAGAGTAACGTCTGATGCTGCACCTGACCTGTGAGTCATGGCTTCAATATACCTGAAACTTAAGTATTTAAATAAAAATAGGAAAATGTTCCATTACCATTAATCACTCTGATAAGCACAAAAAAAAGTTCAAGCCAAGCAGCTCGGAAGCGGCTGCAGAATTACTCATCGTATTGCCCCAAAGTTATTTAATTATTTAATGTGGAGCTCAAATCGCCATGGCGATGCAGCTAAGAGTAGCCAATAATTAGAGCAGATTGAAAATCAAACCCATGGTCTACCTCAGCGACATGTCATGGCTTCAGTATACTTCACTGCACTGCCTGTTTAACAATCTACAGGCTTTTAGTACCCAGGGTTGGCACCACACAACCACTAACTCTTGATTTTCATAGTCTTCTCTCCTATCTTTGTCAACCTTCGTGTGTCCTTTCCAGGGCTTACCTGGTTGCAGCCAATGAAGAACTCTTGAAGTGTGGTCACCGTTGTAATGTAGGAAACGCAGCAGCCAATTTGCGCACAGCAAGCTCCCACAAACAGCAATGTTGATCGAAGGATAAACATTAGCCAAGACGCCGGGGATAACTCCCCTGCTCTTCTTCGAGATAGTGCCATGGGATCTTTTACGTCCACCTGAGAGAGCAGACGGGGGCCTCGGTTTAATGTCTCATCCGAAAGGCGGCACCTCCGACAGTGCAGCACTCCCTCAGTACTGCACTGGAAGGTCAGCCTAGATTTTTGTGCTCAAGTCTCTGGAGTACAAATTCCAAGGTTCTTGTTGATGACACATCCCTTCTTAGTTCATTTCAAATACATCATTAGTTACTTAATAATGCCATGATAAGAAAACAAGTTGTACACCTGTGTTTTATCTGGGCGCAATATCTTTCACACAACACAGTTGATGATGGCACACAGTGACGGATTACAGAATGATTGAGCTACTTAACCAGCCTCTGCAAAATTATTTAAAAGATAAGTAGTGATTCAGAAGCTCCAAGCAGCATTAACTTCTGAAGTGAAGGTTGCTCGAGCAAATAATTAACTACAAGCAACTTTTTAATCATATTAATAATCTCTAGTGCTTATTTCACTGGTAGATCAGTTTGATACTTAAGTCTATACAGGGCTGGCTCTTGAAAGAACTCTTACTTTGCAAATAAAAGTAAACTTTTCATTTTTATATATATTAATTGATCTCTCATTGCGTTGCATGCAGGAAGTCAAGAGCAACTGTAGTTTTCAAGTGAATTGGGATAGAGACTGGGGGGATAATTGGACCAGGAAGTACAATCCCTATTTGCAAGTTCTACATTTGTCCTTATTTTAATATATTTCCATTAAAATTCCCTACGCCTATGTTTCTAATGGAAACTGCCGTTGCAAACTTGTCACGGTGTAATTACAATTTCTCGCCAGTGGTGGCACTGCAGTTCCTCTCCGGGGTGAGTGGGGTGGGAGGGTGTAATTTCAGGGTGACAAGTTGGCATAGACCAATTCCATTATAAATATGAACATAGGAACTTGGAATCAAAAAGATTAACAAGAAGTGCACAGACATATAAGGTTTTTAATATATTAATAGATTTGATTAAGAAACATCAGTAAAGGCTACGACCCATACTGCAGGGCACCTCCAAGGTTGAAAAGAATTGGGAGAAGACCAGGTAAATTTACGAAGAAGTAGGTGATGGCAAGCTTGGATTTTAAAAGTCTGTAGATTGTAGGAGGAAGGGAATACTGAGGCATGTAAGCATTCAGGTCCAGGGCAAGAATGAGTTAAAGTGGGAGATGGTGTGTCTGGATTTCAATGCCGTGAAGACACTGGGAGGAAGAAGAGCATGTCGCCTGAGCTTCTTGAAGGCATCTTCAACAGTGGAAGTGTGGGAGTTCCATTTGACACCAGAGCAGATAGTGAGCCAAAGAATGTCAATAGCTGAAAAAGAACCCAAGAGTGGATCTACCAAAGGCAAGAGGTGGTCGCAGTTGATTGGACTTACAAGGTACATGTAGGTGTTGCGCTTTTGAAGAAATTAAAGAAACTAGTTTTCATTGCTCCTGTGAATGGCAGAGAATGGACCACAGTGGTCTGTGTAATCCTCTACATTCCTATAAGGCTGTTGTAATGAGATTACTGCTTCAGAATCATTTCCATATATCCAGTGTTCTCCATTTAATGCTTATGGTGTTGACAAGATAATTAACACAGAAAAGCTTCTTGAAACATGAAACCAGTTTTAATATGCCAAATGCTCTTTCCTTTACAAATAGAAGGAGTCTGGTTTATATGTACAGACAGAGGAAGCAGATTCTGTCTCGCTGAAGGAATAGGATTGTTTACACTTAGGGACATCCTGATGAAAGGTGTCTGAAGTTAAAATCTCCTGGTTCATTTATTTTTAAGCTAATTGGGAATGGATTATGAACATCAACAGAATTCAAAATACATTTATTCTTTTACTTTTCCCCTAATATTCTCTCTTCTCCCGAGTCATTGACTCATTCATGGTTTGTTTTTACATTCATGGTGCATTTGCACAAATGCCAAGCTCTCTAGTGCCTTGCCCAAGTGGCCATCCTTCATCTTTAAGTCTAGATAAGTGAGTGTTGGCAAGCTGTTAGGCCATGAAGGATATAAGAAGCAAGTCTGATCCGATCCTTGCCAATTATCCAAACACACACTGCACCATCAGAAGGCGACGGGCCAGTGATCATTAGAGAGAACGCTGGTGGATCTTGCCCTTTCCCAGCCTAAGCGCACTCTGGCCAACCACAGTCACCCCCAACACTGAGAGTAGCAAACTGGATCGAATCGAGAAGGAACTTGGCTGGTTTTGAATAAATTAGTACCACACCAGGCAATACAGTTACCTATTGAGCCATCAGGGGAGCAAGCCCAAATCCTTTTTTAAAAAACTTGCAGCAATTTCCATCCCTGATAATGAATCAAGATAGATTGTTACCCACATTAGTAAACTCTCTCCGCTGTTTAAATGTGTGACTTCATCATGACTTATGTCTGTTTAGACTAGTAGGGTTGTAAAATTTACTGCTCCAGTATATTTTTCCTTATTAGGTCACCGGTGAGACTGATATTGGTACTGGAATTGGCCGACACAGCATTGGAACCGATTCCCCACCCCTAGTATTTTTCCTGAAAACATCGGATTGGAATCTTTAGTTTTGCCATCCATGTTCCTCTGTTTAAACATTCTGCACGGCTCTGCTTCAGTCATGGGTTGTTCCAGATTGAAATGCAGTTTAAAGCTATAGTGCAATATTAAGATATCGTCCATATATAAAATCAACAATGACAACATTAACTTGCATTTTTATAGCAATCAGCATTAAAAAAAATCCCAAGCTGCTTCACAAATAGGACACATAACAGCAGGGGAAAGGTTAGGAGGTTTCGGTGTCAGCTGTGGCTTAGTGGGTAGCACTCTCACCACTGAGTCAAAAGATTGTATGTTCAAGTCCCACTCCAGAGACTTGAGCACAAAATCTAGGCTGACAGTTCAGTGAGGGAGCGCTGCACTGTCGGAGGTGCCGTCTTTCCGATGAGACGTTTTACGTCTGCCCTCTCAGGTGGACGTAAAAGATTCCACGGCGCTATCTGAAGAAGAGCAGGGGAGTTCTCTCCAGTGTCCTGGCCAATATTTATCCCTCAACTTTCATAACTAAAACAGTGGTCATTATCACATTGCTGTTTGTGGGAGCTTGCTGTTCGCAATTTGACTGCTGCGTTTCCTACATTACAACAGTGACTACACTCCAAAAGTACATCATTGACTGTAAAGCACTTTAGGACCTCCTCAGGTCGTGAAAGGCGCTATATAAATGCAAGTCTTTCTCTTCTGTTTTTATTGGCAGAAGACATCCAAGGGATTTGATAAGAGATGGAGAGGTTGTGGGAGGGAATTCTAGAGGGTAGGAATTTGCCATCCATGATAGGGCATAGGGAAGGGAGATGCACAAAAGACTGGAGTCGGAGGAACAGAATGTTCAAGGGGGAGGGGGATATAGGGCTGGAGAAGATTGCAGAGATCGGGTAGGGCAAGGCCATGGAGGGATTTAAAGGTGAGTTAGAGAATTTTAAAAGTAATATGTTGAGTGACGGGAAGCCAACCTAGGTCCTTGAGAACGGGGTGATGGATGAGTAGTACTTAGTGCGGGTCAGGAAGAATACATAGAGCAGAGTTTTGGACATCTTTGAGTTTATGGAAGCTGGAGGACAGAAGATCAGCAAGCGAAGTGTTGGAGTAGTCGAGTCTGGCGGTTTCACCAGTTAAAGGGTCTGAGGTAAGGGTGGAAGGTGGGCAATGGTACAGACCTGGAAGTAAGCAAAAACATATGGGGTCTGAAATTCAGTTCCGGGTCAAGCAATTGGAAGATGATCAGGAATGGGAAATCTGGCTGAATGGGAACCCAGAGACACTACAGCACACTGGCTGCGATCCGCTAATTTAGTATAATCTGGAATTGAGCCTGGGGATTTCCTGGTTTCTATGCTTCAGCTACTCATTAAACTACAGGAGAGCTGGCTTCACTTGATTTCTATTTGATATACTCCATTCTTTCTGGCTTTTTTTCTGAGCCTTCTTGGAGGTGGGAGCAACACTGAAAAAATGTTATTTCCTGTTGTCTCTCAAAATAACTGCAAAAACCAGTTTTACAGCCAATCAAGGCCAAGAACACTCAAGGTGTTAAGTGCCAAGACACACTTACTACCTTTGGATCAGTTCAATGATTCATAGCACCAACAGCTTGATTGTACCCACATGAGATAACTACCACAGCAGGCTAAGGGTTTAGGGATAGATTAACTTTGGAATTTTGGGGATTAATATGGACTTAATTACCTAACAGAACTTTATTTATTTGTGAGATTTTTATTCCGTTTCTTTTTTTACCCCCAATTTGTGACCTTTCTGCATCATTTCCCATAAGCTGGCCTCTCTGAGGTATTTAAAATGATGAACGCATTCGATAGAGTAGATACAGAGAAACCTATTTCCTCTGGTGAAGGAATCCTAATCAAAAGGGCTTAATCTTAACATTAGAGCTCGGCCATTCAGGAGTGAAATCAGGAAGCACTTTTTCCACACAAAAGGGTAGTGGAAATCTGAAATTCTCTTTCTCCCCCCCCCCCCCCCCCCAAAAAAAAAAGCCTGTGGATGCCTGGGTCAGTGGTGATTTTCAAGACTGAGCGACAGATTTTTATTCAGTAAGGGAGCAAGGGATAGGGATCAAAGGCGGGTAAATGGAGTTGAGTTACAGATCAGCCATGATTGATTTGAATGGCAGAACAGGCTCGAATAGTCTACGCCTGTTCCTATGATGTCAGCCGTGGCTCAGTAGCTAGCGCTCTTGCCTCTGAGTCAGAAGGTGGTGGGTTCAAGTCCCACTCCAGAGTCTTGAGCATAAAAATCCAGGCTGACACTCCAGTGCAGTGCGGAGGGAGCGCTGCACTGTCGGTGGTGCCGTCTTTCGGAGGAGACGTTAAAGTGAGGCCCCGTCTACTCTTTCAGGTGGATGTAAAAGATCCCACGGCACTATTTCGAAGAAGAGCAGGGGAGTTATCCCTGGTGTCCTGGCCAATATTTATCCCTCAATCAACATCACTAAAACAGATTATCTGGTCATTATCACATTGCTGTTTGTGGGACCTTGCTGTGCACAAATTAACTGCTGCGTTTCCTACATTACAACAGTGCCTTCACTTCAAAAAGTACTTCATTGGCTGTAAAGTGCTTTGGGACGTCCGGTGGCCGTGAAAGGCGCTATATAAATGCAAGTCTTTCAAGCAGCCTGCTGAATCTCTCTACTCAATTCATAGGGGATGAGTGGTCGCCTGGCACCCACTGAATTGTAATGCGGTAAAAACTCTGCAACTTCACAAGGACAGGAGAGAAAATTGAGGGGGAAATGAACGTTCTCCTGATGACTCAGTTGGTGAGTGTAAGAATAATCTATGCAGACCAGGAAAATCACAAGTTCAGTATACACTCTGTGCTGAGCTCGCTGATTGAAGCCATGGGGAAAGGAGATTGTGGGGAGGGGGGGGTGAGTTCTACAATTAGCCTCAGTACCCTTGGGCGGGAAAAGGGGGGAAAAATCATTCAGCTTTGCCATCCCCGACTGCTGAGTCAATCCTCCTAAAAAGTGGTTACGGACAGATGTTCAGTGAAAACAGGACCATACTACATTGTCATCAACACTCGCCATCTGAACTCCCACATGAACCACCTTGGGAGGTAGATGGTGCCAGTGAAATTGTCTCCCAGCCAATGTTCCCTCTAATTTTTTTGTACTGAGCAGGCCACGAACTCCTTTGAGCACGACCTTTTCGTCTGTGAGCAAATTTGAAA